>JZKD02S1776756.1:4075052-4103917 GCA_000966675.3 Picea glauca
TAATTTTATCCTATAGAATTTGGGCGAATCATTTTTAAAATAGCGAATCTCATTTTTGGAAAAACCATGGAAAATTAGCCCATGAGCAAAATTTAGCCCCTAAAATCATCCCTATGAACACAAAAACTTGATAACGAAGTTCATCTCTGGTGGAAAACGTCTACGGGTCCTACTCTCAAATGGGTAGGTGCTAGTGGGAAAAACCCCCCTTAAGACTACACTAGGGTTCATAATGTAGGTACATCAAAACCGTCTAAAAGTCAACTACTTCTCTAACTACCCCAAACATATCCTAGACTCATACAAGAAAAAAAAATGAGAAAGATCGGGTAACTATACCTCTACTCTGCATCTGGTGATGATCCTCTCACGCTTGATAGCTTCACTGGCTGCATGCCTCCTCACAAGGTTGGCCTGCATTCAAAGACAAACAAACAAAAATCTACAAGAATACAATTCATGTACAAACTAAGGTTAGATGTTAGAATAAACATAAATCTAATGAAAACATTCGACACATCATGGTTTGGGATAGGAAAAGTACTTCTTTTATTGATAATACAATGATCACTTACAACCAAAGTCAGCTACTTCTCCATGAACCTGGTCTGGGATCCTCTTCACCAAGCTCCAAGTGCACCTTTGTATGGCTCCTCCTCTCAACCTTCTCCTTGGGAAGTATGATGGGTTTTTGATGGAGGAAGGAAGGCAAATTGGGGAATTCTGAGGCAAATCTCACAAAAGGGATTGCATATACTTGGGGAAAGGAGGCGATGTGAAACGGGAAGAGTTTCACTGTTCTTATGTATAGATGTGGAATGAGACCAAAACACCTCCTTTTATATGGGAAAAAGATGGTTATTCGGTTGGGTGACAGGCTATAGGTAGTGGATTAGTTGGGAAACTACCCAATAGCCCATAATTTGAACGAATTCCTTGCAACCTTTTATTTTTTGCAACTTTTACAAGTATACGCGGGTTTTAGTGGTGCATCGTGCATACGTACGTGGGTTGTAGTGGTGCAACAAGCGTATATATGTGGGAAATAGTGGATCAAGGTGCATACATCTTCAAAAATTTGTTTTTTTAGAAGAGCAACTCAATTATGGCTTGGAAAAAAATGCAAGTAAGAGGGCCAACAACCAGGTATGCGTGTGTAGAGAAATTTAGGGTTATAACAGAATGTGTGAGTTCAAAAGAGCATCTGATGGCCGAAATACATTACAAAATCTTCACCAACGTACATAACGAGTGAGCCCGGGACCAGAGTTCGGGAGGTGCCATATGAAAAAATAACAATTGTCTCACCGAGGCAGGCATACCCATGCTCAGGATGAAATAAATCATGGCTTCCAATCCAATACACTACAGATCCATTCCATATAACTATATAAAGTGTAGCCACGGGCAATACACAACAGATCTACATATCAAAACTAAAGATATACAAGTATAATATCCATCTTCAAGAAGCCAATAATGCCTGATGGTTGGAGACGATGCCTTCATATCTCGAGAAACAGCTTCAAAATATTCCAAAATCAGGTAGGAGCACAATGTGAGTGTATGAATTCACTACCCAGAGGTCTTCGACGGCTCGAAGGGAAAATACAAGAGGATCTCGATGACTAGGCAAAGAACTTCATTGATTTCGAACAAGGACTTGATTGGACTTTTGGGATGGCCAGGAATGAGGTCAAGAAACAAACTATAGAAAGGTTGAATCAGGCTAGGTGAAACTTCCCTTGGACAAGAGCACGGAATATGATCAGACTCAGGCAGCATGGCATTGACATAAGTTTGTGATGTAGGAGGCAAGGAAAACTCTCCATGTGTTTGGAAGAGTAACCAAATGGAGGAGGACACAATTCTATGTAGTGAGAAAAAATTCCTAAGGTCATAATAAATCCCAATGCTTGATGGCCAAATGGAAGGATGTGATTTGTCCAAGGGCAACTTGTTGTGATGCCAAACAAGGAATATATATTTCCCGTCCCTTCTTTTTGGGTTTTTTTATTTTTTTGTCTTTTTCAATTTTTTAAGAGCTTGAAAAAGAATAAAAGAATGCTACATTACTAAGGAGGAACGAGTGTTGCAAACAAGCATACTAGTTCCAGGCGCAAAGAAAACACTAATGCTCAGAGCAAGGAGACATGTGTAGGGAAAGGACACTCAGGGAAAACTCCTCCATGGGTCAAGGTGTCAAGTCGCAGAGGCAAAGTGTTACAAGGCTTGCGTATAAGGCATGCTTCAAAGGTTCATTTGATAGCCACATGGAGCCGGCATTAGGCCAAAGATGGATAAATGAAAATGCGATTAGCAAGACACAATGAAACCCCCTTCAATGTGTTTTTAACGAGCCTAGAGAAGGTAAGCTCGGTGGTTGTTTCATGTTTAGAGAGTCTGAAAAAAACATAAAGGAAGACTCCATTAGGGTACCTTTTTCGGAAATAGTCTAGTGGGTTTGAAAAAGGGGTAAAATATCACCGAAAAGATGTCTATTCAAAACCATTTTGACGAGTGTGACAAAGAAAAGATCACTCGGAAATATTTTCAATTTTAAGGAGTCTGAAAAGAGCTTAACTATGGACTCACAACCTTTTTTCTAGATTTAGTCCCCTTAGCTCGAAAAAGTATAAAATTTACTGAGGAGAACTCCTCCAACGAGACGAATCTCTCGAGGTGTACCTTTTTCCTCCATAATCTACAGGCCAGAAAAATGGGTAAAATCATGTCGGTAGATGTTCTTCTGGACCAATTCAACAAGTGTGAAGCAACAAGGTCACTCGATGATCTTTTCAATTTTAGGGAGTCTGAAAAGATCTTAACTATGGACTCTGTGGGAGTTCCTTTTTCGTAAGTAATCTCCAAGTCCTGAAAAAGGCGATAAACCAAAACCAAGGAGAATGTTCCTTTTTCGTAAATTTAGTCCCTCGGGCCTGAAAAAGGTTTAAACCTATACCTGAGAATGCTCTTCTAGCGAACTGAAGCTCCTAGAGTATACATTTGTTCGTAAAATTGACCATCCAGACCGAAAAAGGGGTAAACTACCACCAGACAGACATTCCTTCAAGTTTGAGTTTGGCGAGCGTGAAGGAAAACAAGATTGCTCGACAATATTTTCATGTTTAGAGAGTCTAAAAAGGGCTTAAAGAAGACTCCAAGAGGTTACTTTTCTCAGTTAATCCAGACAATATTGAAAATCATAAATGTAGTCTCATCGGATGTTTCTTTCATATTTCAAAGTGAGCTTGAAAGACAACAAAGTATGCTCATTTTTTGGGAGTCCCGAGCATGAGGACAAGAGTGATGATGCATCAGACGAATGAGGCTCAATCTCATAATCATGACAGGACTAACAAGGAATCCCGAGCCTAAAGTCATTAGAGACAGCATGGACACCAAAATGCAACAAGGATCTATCTAGGGCATCCATGTAAAGGTAGGCTCTACCACCTAATAACGACACTTCTAAAACAACAAAGATGGTTTTGTGTCGCACTTTGGTGGGGTCAATCCTATGGCAAAGTCAAAAAGACAACGAGATGCATAAAGTGGAGGTGGAATCCTAACTTATATGCAAAAAGTTTGAAAAATGACTTTTGTCAAAGGATCTTTAAAAGTGACCCATCTCCCAAAAAAATTACCAAACCAAAAGGAAAAGTGCATCGTAACATCCAATAAGAAAATCAAGAACCGAATTAAATGATTTTTAAGCTAGAAAAAACGACAAAAGGGTTCAAAAAAATGGCAAAAAGGACCAAAACAGTCTATAAATAGAAGCTAACATCTCATTTTCACCATTGCAATTTGAAAATTAACCAAAAGGAAAAAAAGACCCCTTTTCTAAAAGAGTTGATTCTGGGAGCTTCAAAGGACATAACAAACTTCTGCTTGGACCAAGTAAGTATAAACTCATCCCTCTTGCATTTCAATACTTATTTTATGCATAGTTTTTAGTTCTTTGGGGGACACACCCTCTTAAAAAATGGCGGTCCTACATGTACGCGGTCTATCTAAGGACAATCTGCATATGTGCGCAGGTAGAGAATAGTCTGCCAGCGTACATACGCGACTATGTCCAAGAAATCCTGTGTACACCCTCAAAAGTATGGAAAAAATCAATATGCAAGAGCTAACTCCCCTTTCAACTATCATGGAACAGGATGTATCTCCACTTGAGGGAGAGGAAACATGAGGAAATCGGTGTCTTGGTTGATGAGGAACCTACTTCTATTGCCGCATTGAAAAAATGTGGGTTATGGAATTTCTACCAGTGGTCGTTCATGAGGGAAAAACCCAGGCTACTGAATGCCATGGTGGATTAATGGAACCTTGACACAGAGGCATTCATGCTTTAGGGGTAGTTGTTGACTCCAACGACTGAGGATATCTATTTCTTGACTGGCCTCTCAAGGAGAGGGGAACCATTCAACTTGCGTACATTTCCCCATGGGCCCTTCAACATCGTCGACTACATCGGGATGCATTGCGAGGCCAGCACTAAGAAAGTAGGTTCTCAGGTGCCCATCCACAAGATCACTAACTTGTCACTGAAAGTGATCATTTTTTGTATTGGGCGAATCACTGGATCCGCGGCCCTACATCAGGCTTCCCGGGCGCACATGTATTGTGAAATGTAGTGCCTAGATGCACAAGTATTTGACTGGAACATGACCATGCTTGACTGCATGAAGAGGTAGCTCATAGAGTGCCAAGAGCATAGTAAAAAGAACTTCGGGTTCAATACCATTTTGTGCTCGTTCTTCTTTGAGAGGGTACCCATTTTGAGTTTGAGAGAGACGGTATTGGGGCATGTGGCCTCCTTCCCAGCGGTATGTATATGGGAAGCATTGTTTCCACGAAAGGGTAGAGGAGGGACCATAGAGGCCTTTGATGACAAGTTCTTCGACTGGTGGAAATGACAGATTCTAATGATAGAGGACTATCCCTATGCTGGAATCAACATTTCCAGAGATCCAGACATGCCCATACCTCCTGGAGAGGAGCAAGGGGAGATAGGTACGCATTTTTTAAAGTTATTTAATTTTTAATTTCTTTTATATATCATTGTTTATATGTATCCGAGTGGGACTAGTGTGCCTGACGAACTTCTTGAGGACTAGGTGACATCTTCGACCAGAGGCAGTACCAATAGTAGCCAGCGGACTAGCAGCCTCAAGGGGACCTCCAGCCTGAGAGGCTGAGAGATCTTTGAGAAGGGTAGGGTGGAACCTCACCATGCTCACTCATGCAGTTCCCATGGCTGAGATTGATGATCTCCCACCATCCATACAGCCTCATGTAGTTGGGGTGCTGTGAACTTGGGTCCAACTCTTCTGGCATTTAGAAAACATCGTCGTTCACTACAACAGGGCCAACAAGGCCCGAGCTTTGATAGGATGGACTTATAATGTTCCGAGAGCACTCTTTTTGTATATTTTTGAGGGCATAAGCCCCGTGATGTATACCAGATTATTATTTTTGAGGTGTTCGCACCCACCTATGTACTCTGAGAATTTTTGATATATATATAGATATTTACATCTTTTATGTCTTATGGATCACATTTCTTTACAAATGTATGTACATGTGTATGTGTGTGCTTATTTTTATGTCTGTGCAACATGCCAATCTAATACTTGATTAGCTAGAGTATCTGTCATTTGATTTAATCTCCTAGGAACATGGATATACATAATGTAATCAAAGAAACGTTCTAAGATACCTACCCTAAGGAAACGTCGGTGTAAAGTAGTATCATAAATGAGGTAAACCCCATTTAACTGGGACACAACTAGCTAAGAATCTAGGTAGACCCCGAGTTGTGAAATTCCATGCGACAAAGTGTCAAGAAGGAACTCTATCACTGCATTGAACTTGGAGAAATTTTTTGTAGCGTCACCTAGACAGATACCTCTGGAAGATAGCAACTGGCCTTGAGGCGTGAAAATCACCCAAGCTACAGAAGAAAGCCTCCAAGTGTGTCGGCTAGCGTCATCTGCAAACCCAAAGAACACCTTTGATTCACTTGAAATATTCCACAGTGAAAAATATGACATAAATAATGACACGCCCATAAAACAAAAAGACAAGAAACTAACTATCTAAGAACTATACATATGTACAAGAAGTCACCCAGGAGACTAACCTATGAGTAATACTTCTTGAGGTAGAGCCCATTTCTAGGCTCCACCAAAGCATTCCCCTCAAAGTCAACCAGACGATAAGCACCTTTATTTAAGACTTCTTTCACAATGAAAGGTCCAAACCACATGGGTTTGAACTTGCCTGCCCCTAGGGGATCCTTATCTTGTTCATAGACTAGGACAAGGTCGCCTTAAGAGAAAATATGAGGATGAATGGACCGATCATATTGACACTTAACTCGCTACTTGTGATCCTCTTTGGATGAGGCTACGTCACGACATTTCTCATCGAGCTGCTCGAGATATAATAGGCGTTCCTCAAGTGGTGAAGTGTCTGGCAATAACTCTACTACCAATTTTAAAGATAGGATCTGACACTCTATAGGCAAGACTGCTTCCAGCCCATAAATGAGTTGAAAAGGTGAGAAATCGATGGCAGTCTTTATAGACATTTGGTAGTACCATAATGCCGAATACAAAATCAAATGCCAACTTGACTTGGTAGAATTGATCGTTTGTTGTAGAATAGTCTTGAGGGACTTATTCACAACCTCCACCTGACCATTCGCTTGTGGGTAGTAGGGTGATGAATTCTCTTACCTCAACCCAAGATTTGATGTTAACTCAGACATCATTTTGTTCTGGAAGTGATTGCCATGGTCGGTGACAGTCTCCTTCGGGATGCCGAACCTTGCTACTATCTGGTTAAAAATGAAGAGAGCGTTGTTTCGCCATCATTGCTAAACATAGGCATAGCCTCGACCCACTTTGTGAAGTAGTATACCTCTACGATGATATAATGATTCCCCCTAGCTGAAGTCGAGTGGAATGTAGTAAAATCAATCCCCCACTTGGTGAAGGGACCAACAACAATGATAGGAAAAATGGGAGCAGGATGTGCCCTCATCTTCTGAGAGAAGATCTGACACGAGTGGCACTTCTTCACCGACTCAACGCAATCTTTGATTAACATAGGCCAAAATTAACCAGCTCGTAGGATCTTTTGGGTTGTTTCCAACCCAGACAAATGACCACCACATGCTCCAATGTGGCAATTGTTAAGAACGATTTATGCTTCTTCGTGTATAAGGCACCGACGAAGAATACAATCTACACCTCGATGATACAAAGTGTCATCAATTATGAGATAGTTTCGTGTATGATGGAAAATTTGTCGACGTTCTCTGCGATAATCATAAGCAGGGCACTTCAAAGTCTGTAGATAGACTAGTATATCTCCATACCATGGGTCCGAAGATGCGATCAGAAAAATATATCCTTTAATAGGAGATTCTTTGGGCATAAAATCACCTGATTCAATCGGAAGTTCTGAGATAAGTTCCACAAAGACCAACAACTTTTTGGATTTCACGGAAAAAAAATCCAAGTCAAATTCCTAGAGGATAACAATCCATCTACCGATATTTTCGCCAATGACTTGTCGTGTCAACACGTATTGAAATGGATTCACAACGACAATGGCGGTGGTATTGCGGAGTAGAATATAATGATGGAATCGTTGGACATCATGCATTGTTGCCAATGCAATCTTCTCAACATGGGAATAGTTGAGTTCTGGCCCAAGCAGGCCTCGACTCAGGTAATAAACCACGTTTTGTTCGAGCAAATCAGTGTCTTGAACCAAGACCATACCGATGGTCAACTCTACAATGACCAAGTACAATAAGAAATCGTTATTATAATTGGGAGGTCGAAGTAGAGGGGTAGACGTAAGGGCGCGTTTCAATGCCTAGAAAGAGCACTAAGGGTCTTTGTCCCAGCAGAAAGGGACTCCCTTCTTCAATAAATGCATGAACCCTTTAGTGATCTCAACATAGTTTGCGATAAAACTCCAAAGAAAGTTCACTTTCCTCTGTAAGCTTTGAATATGGGGTATTGTGCACGGGGGAGGCAATTGAACTATCACCTAAACCTTAATAGGATCGACCATGATCCCTATTTTCGAAACTATGAAACCTAAAAGATGACCCAATGTCATGCAGAAACTACACTTGTTAGAATTCAAGTGAATCTGATAGTAGCGACATCATTTGAAGATTAGTTGGAGGTGTGTGGGATGATCAAATATCTTGTGAGATCGTGATGCTAGATCATCGAGATAAGCCTCAAATATATGTCTAAGGTCATGGAAAGTGAAAGACATGGCCCACTGAAAAGTGTCTCTAACATTCTTTAGGACAAAAGGAATCTTTCGATAAGAAAATGTGCCCCACGGACAGATAAAAGATGTTTTATGTTGGTCTTTAGGTTTGATCTGAATCTGGTTATATCCCGAAAAAACATCCATGAATGAAAAGACCTCACAACCTGCGCATTCATCGAAGATATGGTCAATGAATGGGGTGGGGAAGTTATCCTTTGGACAGGCCTTATTCAATTCACGGAAGTCCATTCACACGTGAATCGTACCCTATTTTTTGTTAACTAGAATGAGATTTGACACCCATTCCGTCAACTATATGGGGTAGATAAAACTTGTTTCAAGTAGTTTCTCTACTTCATGCTTAATAACTGCTTCTTTCCGAGGATTCATCGGACGAAGATTTTGTCGGACTAGCTTGGCGTCAGGATAAGTCATTATCTCATGTTCAATGATTCTTGGATCAATGCCTTGCCTTTCCTCGTAAGACTAGGAAAAAACGTCACGTAATTCCTTAAATAAATCTGTATAGATTCGAATCTCCTCGGGGGAGTAGTCTTCTCCAAAGAAAAGATTACCCATGATGCCAGGGGATCTGGCGTTATCTATAGGTATCATTTCAACAATACTTTCCATATTACCCTCGGCGTAGACTTTGTGTGTAGCCAGATGATTAACAGGACAAGACCTGTCTCCAGTCATAGTCAACATGAATTCACCTGCCTTTATTCTTCTTAACTCTGGGAGTAAATATGATCTATGATAGAGATCATCCCAGGGTCTGTCCGGACCAGTCAATGCCTCAAGAATCGCCTCATCTGAGGGCAAGGCCAAGTCTAAAGAATCAATATTGGCAAGGGAACCTTCATCCCAAATAGGCTCGAGAACTGGATCTAACTCCTATGCAGAAGTTAGGTCGGGTTCGACTGAATCTTGCGGGAAAATATTGTACACAACTTCTACCATGGACAAGGGCATGGCCATGCCAGGATGCCCTGCCCCTTCCATCGTAGCTGATGGGGAAGGAAGAGTCCACGAACCATGAAAGTAAGTCGTTCAAAACGATGACACTTGAAATAATTCAACCCTAGGATGGTCGGGGATAGATCACAACCGTCTAAAATTCAACTACTTCTCTAACTACCCCAAACATATCCTAGACTCATACAAGAAAAACAAAATGAGAAGGATCAGGTAACTGTACCTCTACTCTACATCCGGTGATGATCCTCTCGTGCTTGATAGCTTCCTTGACTGCATGCCTCCTCCCAAGGTCGACCTTCATTCAAAGACAAACAAACAGAAAGATACAATCATGTAATTCATGTACAAACTAAGGTTAGATGTTATAATAAACATAAATCTAATGCAAACATTCGACACATCATGGTTTGGGACACAAAAAGTACTTCTTTTATTGATAATACAATGATCACTTACAACCAAATTTGGTTACTTCTCCACGAACCTGGTAAGGGATCCTCTTCACCAAGCTCTAAGTGCACCTCCATATGGATTCTCCTCTCAAACTTCTCCTTGGGAAGTATGATGGGTTTCTGATGGAGGAAGGAAGGCAAATTGGGGAATTTTGAGGCAATTCTCACAAAAGGGGCTGCAAATGCATGGGGCAAGGAGGGGATGTGAAATGGGCAGAGTTTCATTGTTCTTATGTCTAGATGTGGAATGATACCCCAAAACCTCCATTTATATGGGAAAAGAATGATTATTCGGTTGGGTGATAGTCTATAGGCAATGGATTAGTTGGGAAACTACCCAATAGCCCGTAATCTCAACGAATTCCTTGCAACTTTTTATTTTTTACAACTTTTGCAAGTATACGCAGGTTGTTATGGTGCAACATGTGTATGTATGCGATCTGTAGTGGTGCAACAAGCGTATGTACGTGGGAAGTAGTGGAGTAGGGCACGTACATATTAAAAAAAAAAAAAAAATTAGAAGAGAAAATCAGTGATGGCTTGGAAAAAAATGCAAGAGGGCCAATAGCCAGTTATGCTTGTGTAGAGCAATTTAGTGTTATAATAGTAGGCCTTTTTATTAAATCAACAAAATAATTTGGTAAAATACATAAGGATACCTCATTTTGGAGTTAAGTTGCAGAAGCTTTCCTCAGATCAGAAAACAAAAAACACCACTGAATTTGTGGCATCGAATTACCCAAAACTGATTGTCTCCACGCCTCGATTTGAGTCTGGTATTTTCAAGCCCAAGAGAAAATGTGACTCGGTTTTTGTGCCTGCAGCCTGCAATAAATTAAAAGGAATCTTTCTCAAATTCCATGCCTTTTTCATATGGTCGCGTGACCTGGTCCTCACCCCGTGCATTGGCAAGTTTCAATTTTTAAATAAAAAATTAGTCGAATTAACCAATCCGACTGTTTGGCCCAACAGTTGGCGGAGGTATTAATAGGGCATTTGTTTGGGGAGGTATTGGGGTCAAACCCGCGGGCCTCCTCTCTTTGGCATACTGTTTTAACCATATGGCATACATTGGTAACCTCCTCTAAGTATAGCGATCTCGTTGGTGGTTTGTTTGTTGCGGCCAAATATGGTGGAATACATATATATATATATATATATATATATATATATATATATATATGGTGGGTTGGTACTTCCCTTTTGGCACGATTTTTTGGGTGCATGGAAAACTATTGGCGGTGCCGCTATTTTGGCGAGACAGTTGGTCATTTGGCCAACCTCTTTTAAATTTGGAAATTCGGCTGTTATCCCTCATTGGACATTTTCCTGCTGCGATGTCACATCCCATGACTGGGCCACATGGAGGCCATTCATTGGACCACGTCACCACCCCTACATCGTCATCACCACGTCATTCCTACTTCGTTAGCCTATCATGTCACCTGCTAGGTGGCTGTACAGAGTGCCACATGGTTGTACGTACTACCATGTGGAACTTTTCCATTGGTCCATGGACTGACCGGAAAAGGCCAAAAATGGATGACATGTGGTAGCCTCTGGTGCTTCCACATCATCATGTTGACATCATCATGAAACCTTTATGGGTGCCACGTACTCTTTACGGACGCTGACATCATCTGTACTGATGTTAACATCAACAGTACGGATGCCGACTCATCCCTGCTGACTGGGATAGGTTGAACAAAAATTTGACCACGAATATATTTTGATTGTAACTCTATTTGACAAACCTTTTACATTGTTTTAAAGATTGTGACGCGCTCTTCACGAGGATGCCAATTTCACTGAATTTCGAGGACTTTGAATTTTTTCCCTTTCTCTGTTTGTTGAGTCCATTCTGAGCTTCCTGAGGTGCCTCTGCAAATTATGAGTTAACCTTAGACTTCTTTGGATCCTTTTTAGATCAATGTTCAAGGGTGTTGAAAGTGTGTTACACCTCAAAATTACTCACTTCGATAGTGTTGCAAGTGTCATCATTACAAGTGTTGTAAGTGTCGCATCTTGTCCGCAAGTGTTGCATCTTAACTACAAGTGTTGCAAGTGTCAAAAACAATATACTTCCATATTTCCTATGACGTGCCTCTAACGACATCACAAAGACACTTAAGACACCCCAAAGACTAGATTTGAAGAAGAGAAGTCACTTGACAGGGAGTACAAACCTTTTGCCATTGAAAAAACCACAAAAAAAAATGGATTTTGGAGAGGAGTGTTCCCCTACCCACTGTCAGGGAGTGTTGGTGCTCCCTGAGCCTCTTTGGGGGAGTGTTTGAGAACCTTTTGCACCCTTTTGGGGGAGAGCTACCTCTTTTTTATCAAATTCTAGTTTTGTTGAGGCAAATAAGAGAAGAATCCCTCAATTCCTGAAGGTAGTTGGATTCGAATAGATGGTCAAGGCATGATCTTAGGGGAGATCCTCAACTGAAGGAGAGGAATCCTCAACTTATCCCAAAGATATCTCAAGTGGTTGGACCTCTCCAAGGTTATATAAGGAGGCCTTCTCATGGTGAAAGGTACAATTGAGATTGAGAATTATACCTAACTTATGATCTCATAAGAAGGTATTTACAATGGAGATTGAGAATTATACCTAACTTATGATCTCATAAGAAGGTATTTACAATGGAGATTGAGAATTATACCTAACTTATGATTTCATAAGAAGTTATTGAAATGGAAAAGATTGGAGATGTCAAACTTATGATCTCATGAGTGAGATGTCATCAAAGCAATCAGTGGAGATTACTTGAGCAAAGGGGTTGGACAAGGAGAACTGGAAGAAGTTGTTGCACATTCATTCAAAGGATTGTAAGTATTTTTACTTGTTCTCATTAATAATCAATGCTTGGCCTGTTTCTTTCAAACTTATGCTTGTTCCATATGAGTTTGTCTACAGTAGATGGATCTATGATTGAGCTAATCTCAGTATAGTAGGAAGTCCATTGTATCTTTGTTTGTCCTTCAAGATCTATCAGGGACCTTAGGATCGAAGCTCAGCCAAGACTTTGTAAGGACAAACGTCATTAATAAGGTACATATATTTCTCCTTCTCTTTCATTTATTAGCTTGATTAGATATAAAAGGAAGTCAGTGTCCATGTTAAGCACTTTTCTGTCTTGGCCTTAGGAGTCTAGAGACCAAGAGGGAATCCACTTTTCTGCAGGGGGATTCACCTACAACAAAGTGTCACTACAATACAAGTATTTCCTTTTATTTGACATGTCTTTGTGTAGATTTCCTTTTTTAAGAATAGGTGGTGCTCTTTTCAATATAATCTTTTACAACAGGGCATTTAATTCTTTATTTATTTTTACCATGTATTTCCTCGATTATCATCTATTGTATCTCTTAGTTCAAATTTGCTAGTTTGCACAGTCTGATTTTGAATTTATTGCAAATATGTTACGAAATTCACGCCAGATAATAATGGTATTAGTTTCACACAAGTGGTAGCTGATGTGGTGGTGGGGAAGTAAGTGTCACCGGAAATGTTGATATGGTATCGATAAATATGAAAAGTGGTTGAGTATGGAAGTGTGAAGTGAGGGATGGAAAGTGTATTATGATCAATGTCAGATTGAGGGATGGAGGATTGTGGGGTATGGAGAAAAAAAAGAGAAGAAAGAGAGACTCTCGCATCCACATTGATGAAATATACTGAGTGCCAAAAGGGTCGATTTTGAAAGTTGCAAAAATGAGTTAGTCATTCTGGAGGATGCAAAAATGTGGGATATTGGACGACAAGTATAGGTAAAAAGTGAATGGAATCAAAGGGGTGCCCCACATCCACATTTAGGAAATCAACTAAGAATGAAAAAAGGTAAAAGGTGAATTATGCATGATGTAAAATTATGAGAGGCCTTTTTGATTGTTGTAGGTTTTTGGGTTGTGGGACATGGGTATTTGCGGGATGAGGAGTGGCTTGGTCTCCACAATTGGACTTTTGCAACAAAGAAAAATTATCATCGACTAAGAAAAGTAACTAGGTATAGACTTGTGGGTTTGCAAGTTTGTGGAACTTTGGACTTGATGGTATCCTGATCCAAAACCCACATTTCAAAGGAAAATAAGTTTAACTATAGAATATATAAGAAACATGAGAAGAAAATAAAATACTAATGATGGATCTATATACACTAACGTTGATCAACGAGCGTAGATCAACATAAAACAATTGAAAACATACAAAGGAATGTTTACTGGCCCATAATGCAAGAAGATGTAACACAATATATTAGAGTATGTATACTTTGTTGTACTAGTAAGCCCAGTAATAGGAAGAAATATCTATATCATTCCTTACCTATACCCACTTGACCTTGGGAAAGCATTTCCATGAATTTTGTGGGAGGTTTACCAACAACCAGGAAGGGACATGACTATCAATTTGTGGTATTTGATAGGTTTAGCAAGATGTGCATTCTCATGCCTTGTAAAATTTAGACCATTAAAGGAAAATAAGAAACAACCATGTTCTTTGAACACATTTGGGTTCACTTTGGGATACCAAGGAGCATCATCTTAGACAAGAATACTAGATTTATTAGTACAGTTTAGACTAGATTGTAGGAGAAGATGGACACTAAGTTGAATATATCTACAACATTCCATCCATGGGAATATGGCAAGATAGAAGTAGTCATTGGGAATTTGGTGAAAGTTTTGAGGGGTTACAACTGGAAGCATATAAAGACCTAGGATAAAAATCTAATCTACATACAACACTCTTATAATATAGCAGTCCGCACTTCTATTGGTAAACCAACTTTTGAAACTTTCTTTGGATATTTTCCACCTTCTCCCTTGGATGTTGTATATGGAAAGCAAGGCGGAGTGAGGGAGGACCTCACATGACATGAATTGAGAGTAGAAAATCTGCTTGAGAATATTAGGCAAATCCATTTTCAAGTACATAAGACACTAAATAACTCACATGAAAAATACAAGGCTAGACATGATCAACATAGAACCAATAAGTCATTCAAAGTGGAAGACAGAGTTTGGTTACATCCAAACAAGGAAAGACTATAGGGTCCTAGTAAGAAGATCAAGGCTATGTGGTACGAACCTTTCAAGATAGTGGAGAACATGGGAGATAATACCTACATACTTAGTCTACACCCACACATGGGAATATATTCAATAGTCAATGTGGAGAATATTAAACTCTACGAGTCGTTCGTGTTATATCAAGAGGAGGAGTAGGTCCTACCTTCCATAGAGGACTTAGCACCAAATGTTGAAGCAAAGTTGGAAGACGACACAATTTTGTAGAAGCATTCTAGAACTACAATATAGAGGAAGCATGAACTTTGGTAGATTGTGTTGAAAGGACAACTTCTAGACAATGCAAAGTGCTACTCCAAGGAAACGGTAAAGGAAACAGTTCCTCACCTCATTCAGTAAATTTTTTGGGGACCAAAAGCCTCCCTAAATTGGGAGGTATAATCCATATTGGAACATTATATTATTTGTCATCTATCTTGATTCTTTCATAGTGGAAAATATTGGAGGAATCAACTTGCAGGGTCATTTTAATGGCAGGTATAAGTTTGGAAAATTGAGGTTTGAAACCTTCCAGAGCCATTTTGAGACATCGAACTATATTTTTGGGGTCAAAACTTTCCTAGCTCTAGCTTGGACCCCTTGATGTTATTTTATGCATTGAGGCCTTTCCAACGATGCACAAATCATGCTAATCAGAGCTCATATGCAAACATTATGCCTCCTACAAGTTGACCTACCATGTTGACCACCATGGTATGAGTGGATGCGATGTCATCCTCCATTACTCATTCATATGGGGCTAGCAACATATGTACTTTCAAGAATATTCTAGAATGTCCAAAACATTATCACAATTTAGAGTTGAGGAAGCCAAAACGCTACCCCTAGATGGCTATCGAGCGATGTTAAATATTGATCCACTAGGAGGAGAAGGGGTTCGATTCTTTATCATGGTATTTATTCCATAGTTGAACAAAGAACCTAGGAGTAGTATTTTTAGATCATAATAAAGGAGAGATTATGTAGTAACCATACATGCCACAATGTTTCTAGTTGGGTTTTCTCTCGTATTGGGTTTCCTTCCATATTAGGTTTCCCAGGTTATATCTTGTGTTTATTTGTGGATGGGTGTGATTATTTATTCCTATTATCCATTTTTTTTATTTCAACTATTTCATACATTTTAAGAAGAAAACTGGTAATTAAAGAATTGGACATCTGAAGGAAATTAACCTTCATAGTAAATATTTCAATATTTTGTTAAATCTATTGTAACAGATTGTCCAATGGAATATCCATGATAGTTTATAGATAAGGAAAGAAATTGTTGTGGCATCCAAATTTCCGTGCATGCCAATCTTTACTCATTTGAGCCTCATAATTTGTAAAATATATCTTTTAAAATAATCCATACAAAAATAGTTGGAGCCATTCCATTGTTAGAGTTTTCCTAGAGTGGGTTTATTGAGGGTAAAATTTGTGTTTAGTTTTAATTGGTTGTATGTGTTTGTTCATTTAAAATTTTGTCATTTTTTTCGTAATTAGACATCAACCAACACATTTACTATATTTATAAAAATAAATAAAATTGTGTATAATTGAAGATATTTGTGAAAAGCTATTTAGTGAGATACCTAATATAGTTTATGGATCAACTATGACTTTACAAATGTATAAAAACACCACATCACACTTGATCACATCAATAACTACATCTAATCATACAATTAAGCTTACTTTACTTCCTAATAACTAATTTTACATCTCTATATATCCATACTAAAAAATACAAATCCAAATGATCTTAGGTGGGTAAAGCTAACTTCTTCACCATTGCCCTCTTTAATGATGTTCTATTGATTTCAAGTTTCAAAGATACATTGATTAATGTTATATTGACTTGCACCTTCACATGGAGTAAAAACCTAGGTTTGGTCATTAGACAATTTCATCATCTTGGGGGTTTTTAAACTGCACAAACAAATCATGTTTGACAATCTACAATTTTTTAATTTTTTTTTAGTATAGTATAGAAACAAGTTCTAAGGGCTAGTTCAATGGGTTCAACCATTTTCTCAAGGCATGTTGCTAACAAGGAAGCCATAAATCATCGCTTCAAAACCAGTTGAATCCATTAGAGTTACTAGCTGCTATTATGGTTGGCAGGGGAGCCATCCTACACTTCTAGATATTTTAAGAAAAAGAAGATCCAATAAATTTTCCTAAAAAAAATTAGTACAACAACATCAATAACATACCTATATTTGTCCCTAAGGTGCAGATCAGTTAGCGATAGAGTGCATTGTTAAGACACTCCTTGTGATGTCGTTGGTTCAAACCTTCGAAAGCCATGTGTATTGCATGTGGGACTGTAGGGGTATGCTTGGAGGTTATAGTGGTAGTGGTTGGAATCAACCCCATGTCACGTGAGTAAAAGCCTGTCTAGTTGCCAATTCCATTAGATACAAAAAAAAAAAAAAAACATACCTATAATCGATATGTGAAACAAAATCGTGCAATTAATATTATAATGCATATTTAATTTAATTATAATTTGTAAAATATAAACTCACGATGAAAAAATAAGGTTTTTTCCATCCCTTCCATCCCTACAAATGACAACAAAGCATGAAAACTATCCTAATCCTAAAAATCTGAGTGCTTCATGCAATTAATATTATAATACCTATTTGTTCTAATTATAATTTGTAAAATATCAACTAAGGATGGACAAATAAGTTTTTTCCCATGCCTAGAAATGACAACAAGGCATGAAATCTATCCATGTCCTACAAATCTGAGTGCTTGGGGATGGAGGTGGTTTAGTGGGATTTCATTCCTAATAGGGTTGGAATCATGATGATGACCCATATATATATAATAAAATTTGTATTGGGAAGGAAATATAAGTTTGGGATGTATGTTATGTGGGGATTATTTGTATCATTCATAATTATATTACATGGTGTGTGATGTGCATATTTTTATTATATCTTTTAAAAATTCTCATTAACTTGCATATACCTTTAAAATTCCTTATTAACTTGCATATACCTCGGAATTTATTGGTTGGACATGTTAAAATTTTATTGTTAAATATTTTATATTGAAAAGCATTATTATTCAATCATACCAAATGATATGAGGAAAATACATTTCATAGTGATTATGTAAAGTAGTTTTTTTTAATATAAGGAAGAAAATATATAAAATAAAGCCAAAATCTTTGAAGATGTTTCTTTAAAATAATACATCATTTAATCGACCTTTGATTTATAATTATTTTATCTTTGATTCATAATGGTGTTAATTATGAGTGGCATCAATAATTATGATATTTCTAGATGTCTTGAAAACCTCTTCATTTAAAATTTATTGATATATTTTCTTATTATGACCTTTCAATGCCAAAAACCAATTCATTTAAAAAATATTAATATTTTTTTCCATAATTTGTATTATAAATATCATAATGTTTCCTTTTTCATGATTTTTATAAGTAATCAATTAAAAGACATGAATTTTATTGCTATATTATTATTTTAATTTTATATCAATAAAATTTTATTATTTAACATTAATGCTATAATCAAAGTCAATTCCATAATAGCTTTAACTATTTACAAGAGGGAAGTATTCAATGAGTTTTAATTTAAAAAGAAAACAAAGAAAATGAAATAGTGTAAGATTTATATGTATGCCAAGTCTATTCAATGACACCTTTTAAGTAGAGGGAGGTGTTCAAAGAGCTCTACATAAAGTAAAAAGAGTATGTGTTGTCAATTTCCATTATGTATGAATTATTTGCTAGAGATGTACAATCAAACTATATGAGAGGAATATATGTTAATTTATTCTCTATGATGTGCTGCCATTGTATTTTAAAAGTATGAGGCGTTTGTTTGTATGTAGTCCATGCAGTACAGTTGGTCAACTTTGAATGAAGTAAATTTTGGTGGGTCATATATTTTATTAAATATTTGTTTGTTCTATGGCTTCTCTTTAGTTGAGGGGAGAAAAAAAATGTTTGTCTTCACTTGAAAAGCAATTAAAACTTTCTCTCACTAAAAGGTAGTTGTATAGAAATGTATTCACAAAAATCAACGTACGTTATTATCAGCGAGGCCACCACCACTTTCAACCACACATATGAGTTAAGGAACCTCTTCTTATTCATGCACAAGGAATATAATCTTTGTATTCAGTTTCAAATATCAATTAATAAAAAACAAAATTATATTAAATCATAGAAAATGTAATTTGATTGTTGAATTTATTTTAGTTTTTTTTATGGAGGAATATGTTATAAATATAAATATTATGTTCTTAAAATAAGATTTAATCTAGGTGGAAAAAGTGATTTTCTTGTTTTCTACTTTGTTAGGATTTTAAACTTTACAAATTCTATTTTTAAATATGTTTAAGTCTTTTTCAAGTACCAATCAATCTTATTAGGAAGTTTATGAAAATTTTCTTTATTTTAACTATATTTATTTTATTTTTAAGATTAAAAACAATAAAAATTAATTTTGTGATAATAGTTTAATACCCTCTTTGTAATAAAGCATCTTTTTTCTTATTTTTAATCTCATTTTTTTTAAGTTAAAATAATAATGTTAATGGTGTTGATATTCTAGACGGCATCCTTTTCTACTACCTCAAATATTGGATAAATAAGGTAACATATCTAGTCCAACCTCTCTTTATCTTTGAGTCACCAAGGTTAATATAAAAAGTCATTATTTATTCATGTTACTTTTAAAATAAGTACCTTACATTCTATGGGTGGAGACAAGCCTGTAAAACAAGGATAGGGTAGAACATATTTTAAAGCTTCTAGATTTTCTCTATTTTGCTCAAAAATTCCTTAAAAACACTACAATCTTAGATTTCATAATCATACAAAATCATTAGAATAACAAACATGCCAAAAGGAAACTTGTTTCATTCTCATAATATTCTTTACAATTCTATACCAAATTATAAAAAGGTTTCCAACCTCCACTAATCATTTTTTTAACATTACAATGTCATTTTAATTCATTAATTATTAATTAATAAAAACAAATTACATGTCCATGCTGCAAATTTCTACTAGTAGATTGACATCTCCACTAAGGAAATGACCTATTTCTATTCTCGACTCCACTGGTGAAATAACCTATTTCTATACCTTAGTTGTGGGTGAGTGTTCAATCCCCCATAACCCCTTTAATCTTTGTGTTTTTGGATATTTTTTGCTTGGTGTTGATTTATGTGTTGTGTCTACAAGAAAAAATGGGTTGAGTTATTAACATGGTATTTTTTAGGGGCAAAATTTCGTAAATTGTCTATTTTTTAACCATTTTTTGAAAAAAATACTAGTCAAAATAGTTAAAACAATCTCCTCTTGTTTACATAAATATGATTAAATTGATAATATTCACCTAAAAATTTATCGAATATTTGTTTGCATTCTATATGTATGTTTTTTCAACCCAAAATAGCCACCTAGAATACTGTACATAAATATAATATTTGAATCTTTAAAAAATACCTTGAAACTTGAATATCTTTATATCTACCTCAAAAACCATCCTATGGCCTTTAGAATTCCCTTTGGAGCCAACACACTTTTTGGGGGCAATTCTTGCACTATCAACATGGAAAATTGGGTAAGTTTCTGCACATGGTCCATAATCCAATCCATTTTTGGGGTTTTTCCTTAGCTTTATGAGTGTTTTTTAGGGTTTGTTTTCACTCTTTAGAATTCTCATGCTGTAAGTGAAGTGATTTATTTTATAAGTATCATAGGTTGAGAAAGAAACCCCTTAGAGTATCTAGTATCTTTCATTTCCTATTTATTTTGGTTTGCATTTCAATTTTTTGTTGTAGTGTGGTATAGCACAAAAATGTACCATGTTGGTTATCCCTTATATATATTTTTCTTACATGAATTTAGGATAAAGAAGTATTTGTCGTGGTATGGAGTTTGTGTGAGAAACCTTTGTCTGTATTTTTCAAGCTTGGTTATTTCTTTCTTTTTCATATTTAAGACATGTTTGCTTGCTATTTTAGATATCTATATATTTATTATTATAAATTCCTTTTAGTGAAAGAAATGAGTCCATTTAGATTCCTAGTGCTTTACTTAATTTTAGTGTGGCTTTTTTCTTCGAAATTTTATGCTTGTGAAGCCCTAGTTTAAGGTAGAATGTGTTTTACTTAATTTTAGTGGCTTTTTTTTATGGAGGAATATGTTATAAATATAAATACTATGTTCTTAAAATAAGATTTAATCTTGGTGGAAAAAGTGATTTTCTTGATTTTTTGTTAGGATTTTAAACTTTACAAATTTTATTTTTAAATATGTTTTAAGTCTTTTCCAAGTCCCAATCAATTTTATTAGGAAGCTTATAAGAATTTGCTTTTATTTTAACAATATTTATTTTATTTTTAAAGTTAAAAATAATAAAGAGTTAATTTTGTGATATTAGTTTAATACCCTTTTTTTTGTAGTAAATCATTTTTTTCTTATTTTTAATCTCATTTTAACACACACACATATATATTTTAAAACAATATTGTTAATAGTGTTGATATTTTAGAGGGCATCCTCTTCTACTACCTCAAATATTGGATAAATGAAGTAACATATCTAGTCCAACCTCTCTTTATCTTTGAGTCACCAAGGTTGATATAAAAAATCATTCTTTTTTCATGTTACTTTTACAATAAGTACCTTACACTCTATGGGTGGAGACAAGCCTCTAAAACAAGGATAGGGGAGAGCATATTTTAAAGCTTCTGGATTTTCTCTATTTCCCTCAAAAAATCCTTAGAAACACTACAACCTTAGATTTCATAACCATACAAAATCATTAGAATAACAAGCATGACAAAAGGAAACTTGTTTTATTCCCATAATATTCTTTACAATTCTATACCAAATTATAAAAAGGTTTCCAACCTCCACTAATCATTTTTTTAACATTACAATGTCATTTTAATTTATTAATTATTAATTAAAAAAAAAAATTAATTAAAAAAAATTGCATGCCCATGCTACAAATTTCTACTATTAGATTGACATCTCCACTAAGGAAATAACATATTTCTATTCTCGACTCCACTGGTGAAATAACCTATTTCTATACCCTAGTTGTGGGTGTGTGTTCAATCCCCCATACCCCCTTTAATCTTTGTGTTTTTGGATATTTTTTGCTTGGTGTTGATTTATGTGTTGTGTCTACAAGAAAAAATGGGTTGAGTTATTAACCTGGTATTTTCTAGGGGCAAAATTTCGTAAATTGGCTATTTTTTGGCTATTTTTTGAAAACAATACTAGTCAAAATGGTTAAAAAAATCTCCTATTGTTTACATAAATATGATTAAATTGATAATATTCACCAAAACATTTACTGAATATTTGCTTGCATTCTATATGTATGTTTTTTCAAACCAAAATAGCCACCTAGAATACTGTACATAGGTATAATATTTGAATCCTTAAAAAATACCTTGGAACTTGAATACCTTTATATCTACCTTGAAAACCATCCTATGGCCTTTAGAATTCCCTTTGGAGCCAACACACTTTTTGGGGGCAATTCCTGTACTATCCATGTGGAAAACTGGGTAAGTTTATGCACATGGTCCATAATCCAATCCGTTTTGGGGGTTTTTGCTTGGCTTTATGAGTGTCTTTTAGGGTTTGTTTTCACTCTTTAGAATTATCATATTGTATATGAAATTATTTATTTTACAAGTATCATAGGTTGAGAAAGAAACCCCTTTGGGTATCTAGTATCTTCCATTTCCTATTTATTTTGGTTTGCATTTCAATTTTTTGTTGTAGTGTGGTATAGCACAAAAATGTACCCTGTTGGTTATCCGTTATATATATTTTTCTTACATGAATTTAGGATAAAGAAAAACATTCTCTATTACCTTAGTATTTGTCGTGGTATGGGGTTTGTGTGAGAAACCTTTGTTTGTATTTTTCAAGCTTGGTTATTTCTTTCTTTTTCATATTTAAGACATGTTTGCTTGTTATTTTAGATAGCTATATATTTCATATTATAAATTCTTTTTAGTGAAAGAAATGAGTCCATTTAGATTCCTAGTGTTTTACTTAATTTTAGTGGCTTTTTTCTTTGAAATTTTATGCTTGTGAAGCCCTAGTTTAAGGTAGAATGTGTTCATTTATGAATTTCAAATTTAGTAAGATCATTTCATTTCTAAAATTTAATTAAGATAAAGAAAAATGTTTTATTCTTTAGTATTTGTTTGAGTTTTAGATTGCTTCTTAATTGTATCCTTTGGTTATTACAATTTACGTTACTTTCCAAGCATTTTTATTTGAAATTGAACACACCATGTGTGCACACAATTCATGCCTAAATTATATGCTTGGTTCATGATTCCAAGTTCAACCTAAAATTAACCACTTAATACAACACACATAATCCCCCTTGGGCCAAAAACAATTTTGTAGTTAGGTTAGTATTGTGGGAATAATCATCCAAATAACACCCCATAATCATTTCACATCAAGACATAGTGGTTGAAATTTAATGTACTTTAAAATCCTTTCTATCGAACATGGTCAAAACCCATTTAGAAACATGCGTGCACCTTGGAGTGGATAACTCCAAGGTTGGGATTGGAGGTGTGATTGATACTCCTAGCTCTTTCACTACTAAAGATCCCCCAATCATTTGATTTCATCTTGAAGGGAAGGTAACCTATTGCACATGTCTATGAAGAGGTAGTTTAGTGTCCCTTATATTAGGTATCCTTACCCGGTGGCTCTCGTAGGGGGGAGGGCACCTGAGACATGTTTCTATAATCCTTTAGGATTTAATCACCCATTTCCCCCTAGTTATAACTGCCTCTTTCATACCTTCACTCATTAATGTATGGGAACTCATCTCCCCCTATTTTTAGTTGATTGGAAGTCTCTTAACCATAGTCTAGTACTTGTTCAAGTGCATTTAGTCCATCTCATAGGATAAAGTATTTTCTATTTTATATAAAAAATAAAAAAAATTAGGCTATCTATTATTGATCTAAACACACATCAAACTATTTGTTGCATCACCTAAGCACGTAGTGATTGATTTTTTAATCAATTTTCTTAATTCATTGCTTTGTTACCTTAGCCTTTATTTGAATTTGTGCCTCTTAGGGGTGATATTTGCATCCATGAATCATATCTCCCCCAAGTAGACTATCGCATAGGGTACGGTGCCTTTGACCTTTGTTTTCTATTGGACATATTATATCCCCCACTTGACAAGTTCAGGTTCCTCCACCTAGCCCACCTTTGGGATCTTCTTCCTTAGATTTGGGAAGCTCATCTTATTTGGATTTTGAGTCCTCACCTCCCTTGAGGACTACTAATTAATCTATTCTTGGAACTAGTTCTTCCACAATTGGTTTATCTCCCTCTAGCCTAAGTTCCACCATGGTAGGAAATAATGTCAGAACCAGTACAAGAGATAATGTCAATCATCCATATATTCCTTACAAGGAAGGTTTGAATATACTCAATTTAAAAATGCTCATCAATGATCCTATCCAACATTGTGCCAATTGGCCCAATATGCCAACTAAGCTTCCCTTCGACATCCCTAAGTTTGAATGTCACCCTGGAGAAGATCCCTCTAACCGCATTATGCAATTCCACCTTTGATGTTCCTCCAACAACATAATGTAAGATTTATTTCAGTTGAGGCTCTTTCAATGCACTCTTATGGGTGCAACTACCAAATGGTACATAGACCAACCACATGATACGCATGCCACCTTTGAATCCATAGAAAAGGTTTTCCTAATTTTTTTCCAATTTTTTATCTATCATGACGTAAGAATCAAAATTTTAATCAATTTCCATTGGACTAGAACAACCCATATCACATATAACATCCATGAATGACATAGAAGGAATGTCGTATGCAAAGATAACATTAATGACCAATTCCTCATGGATTGGTTCCTGAAGTCACTTCTTCCTCTCATTACCAAGTATGTAGTTATGATTATTCCTAAGAGCAAGGAGGAATCCACCTAGAGGGAACATTAATATGACCTCATTTATGCCCAATCTAGGTATTTATATACCATTCTTTCTAATGTTTGTCACTCTCACTCAAGCGGTTTGTCTATACCAGGAGATCCCATATGCCTGATGGTGTTATTGGGTCTATGTTGCATAACCATTTTCATCATAATCCCCCTATACCTAGTGGATATGGTAACCCTTATGGTGGGGTTAGCACTTCTTACCCTCAATACTATGTTGGGTGTCCTCCAACACCTTATAGTTATCCTAAACCTCCTTAAGATTTATCCCATCCCTCATCTCAAGTAGGCAGTAGCACTTCATATGTTGTATCCCATGCACATCAACATTTGCATGGGCATGACTATACTAGTTCATCTTATGGTGGGGAAGCTATGAATCCATATTATCCTTTCCTTGCCCCATCCCTATTAGTATCCCCAATTCCTATAGTGATGGTATCCCAAGCCCCCATTGATCAACCTACACCTCCTCCTCAAGGAAAAATGTATGTCAAAAAAAAGTATCGAACCCCCCCCAAATCTGAATAATAAAAATAAAAATAAGGGGAAGGAAAAAAAATGGCCAACACCAAGGGAATGAGGGGAATCAAAACCAACCCAATTCCAATGATAGGGGCAACCAAAATGCCACAAACCAAGGACAAGGTAATGATCCCCATATTAAACAGGAGATGAACCCATAATTGTGCATTGAGTAACCTTTTTGTATTTGTGGTGTCTATGGACATTACACCCATCATTGCCTATTATTACTTAAGTTTTTTCATGTGAATGAAGCGACCAAAAAAATATTTTGATGGATCTAACCGGCCTAACAACCTGCCTGCACAACCTTCATCATTACAACCAGTTGTGTTGAGAAACCCTTTTCCAACATAATGATGTATATCCACTTAAGAAGCCCCTCCTCCTAGACAACCTCCCATACCAAATACTCCTAGATATGGCACTTACCAAATCCTTTACATGGATTCAGTTGATATCAACCTGTGTACACGATCCTATTAGTAAATTATTCCCCCAAAGAACCACCTATTGATTCTACTGATCCTCCTACATCCACTAATGGACCTTTGCAAATTCTTGGATCTAGTGTTGATATTCCCTGAATGTGCCAAAGTTTCCATTATAACAGAATGCCTCCATTCATCATGCACATGCTACCCATAATTATACAATAGTATATGATTTATCTCATTCCCTTGCAATGACGTCATCCTTAGAAGTCCCCAAACATGTGCTTCACAAAATAAGAATTTATTGTTTTCTTTGGGTGCTTTTGATCCTTCAGATGGCATGATGATAATTTTTATATTGACAAAGTTGATCCTCCTCGTTTACCCTCTTTTGTTGCCTTTCAAAATCTAGTTACCATTAAGAACATCATTATTCATCCATGTATCATTGATGAAGGTGCATTTAGATGAATGATATCTTCTGAGGCCTACATGAAGTCAGATTCTCTTGAACTCATTCCATTTAAGATCACCCTCCATATGTATGATGGTTGACCCTCTTAGCCAGAAGAGTTGTATCAAAATTGTCCCATCTAGTTGGCAAGAAAGTAAGTGCTTCTAGATGTTGAGGTTATAGATGCCCCATTACACTTTAACATCCTCTTATAATGATGTCAATTATAATAAAAGTCTTTCAAAATTTCCAATAAAAACTAATTTTATTAGAATTTAATATTGTTTTTCTCATCAAATTGTTATAAAATTATTATATTAATTTATTATTTATTATCCATTCAATTTAAAATAATAAATTTTAGCATAGTCTAAAAGTTCTAAGTTTTGACTTTTTTTGCAACTATCACTAGAATTCAACTCAATTGTTGGTGAAATCATAATTTTACAGTGTTCAAATTGTGTTTTTGAATGCATTTTACAAAATTTCTAGCCAAATTTTAGAAAAACTCATCCAAAACAAATACCTAAGAAAAATTAAAAACTTAGAACTTTTAGACTACATCATAAATTTTATTTGTATATTATTATCTTAATTTTATGTCAATATTATTATACAATTTAACAATAATTTTATAAAATCTACTAGAAAATCAATAAGATCGTCTAATTTTATATAATCTACTACAAGTTAAGAGGCTATTGTTACCCATTTCAGGAAACATGTCTATTCAATAATACCTTTAACTATTCATAAGAGAAATGTAGTTAAAAAGTTGAAAATAAAAATAAAAAATGTAATATGTAAATCTATCATAACTCTCTATTTATTTTGAGTTGATTCTTAACATATATATTTCATCTTAAGCAAAGAAGGAATTACGCATCTCCCTCACATTGAGTAACACATAATTGAAATGTTTTAACCAAAATAAAACTTTTATTTTCAATTCCTTTTGGATATATAATCTAGAGAAAGAGAGTTGATATCAAAATATTTTATTTATAGCCCACATTGAAATATATTTTTTTTGTTATCAATATCTTTTTAAATGCCATTTATCAATTGCGTGTTAAGTACTCAAGGAATTACACATCTACTTCATATTGGGATGTAAAAAGTACCAAGAATAATAACTTTTTTACTTTCAATTTTTTTATAGATAGATAAATAAATAAAGTTGATATAAAATTATTCTATTTAAAATATATATTGAGATATTTTATTTATGGTCTAAAGGAATTACACGACTCTCATATTGAGATGGGATGTAGAAAACATCTCTAGAGAGAGCAAGAGTTTTTTAAGTTTCAATTATTTTATAGATAGATAAAGTTGATATAAAATTATTTTATTTAAGATGGCATTGAAATATAATAAGATATCGGATATATAAGCTATCTTTCTAGGTAACAATATTTTTTTAAATTCAATTATTTTATAGATAGATAAAATTGATATAAAATTATTTTACTTAAGATGAATATTGAAATATTTTATTTACTATCTATATTGAAATAATTTTTATTATTAATATTTTTTAAATTTTAATCAAGTAATTTTAAATACTGAATAAATTATTCCTATTACTCTTAAAAAAATGCCTATAAACACCATAAAATTTATGAATATGCATACATTCTGTGTGATTTTCCATGGTAAAGGTAAGTGTTTGCATGTATGCAATTTTGGCTGTACGTAGACTCAAATGTTTATTCTTTCATGGTTTGAATATGCTAAATTTTAGTTGATGTTTGTGGAGAACACTGTGTGCATGTCAGTAAATATTGTTTCATGCACGCTCTCTAGCTTTTTCCCAACTTTTTAGGCTAGACAGAAATCTTTCGCTATTACAGCTTTATAAAAGGTAGGCAGAAAAGTTAACATATATTATTATCAGTGGAGTGACGACCACCAATATCAAGGCATCAGTTGTCCATTGGATTTTAGATAGAAATATTTAATAACCAAAATCAAAATTAAAAATATTTATTTAAATATCATAGTATTTATAAATAATAACTAGCATATCCCAAAACAGGGAAAGGGGACACCTAGGTGAATTAAAGTGATTATGTTGTTCAAAGGTTTAGAGATTTTATTGTTCTATGGAAAATGAATATTTTAAATGGTTTTGTAGCAAGAATAAATATAAATGGATGTATGGTGAGAGGATGTTATGTAAAAGTAGTGAAACACCAATTCATCATTAAATCAATTTTTGGTGTTTTTTAATCTTCCAAGGACTATTAGAATATGAGGAAAATGTGGGTCATTATAGTGTATCGGGATATTTTGGTCGATCACCAACACAATTCAATTAGAGGCTAGAAACCATTGATTCAAATAAGATCCATAGTGCAATGTGAACAAGAAGGTCATCCCAATTTGCAACAAAGATGACTCATTGACTCCTAATGGCAAGCTCTCAAGAATGGAGTTCCATTTGTAGTGCTTACACAATTCACTTATAAAAGGATAGTGTGTGTGTGTGTAAACAAACAACACACACATATGGTGTTTATTGTGTGCATCTCCATTTTGGGAATCCCAAGGAACATGGAGATCCACAATTATTGTTAATTTAGGATTACTTCACCATTAAGTAAC
>JZKD02S1776756.1:4117786-4166504 GCA_000966675.3 Picea glauca
GTCAACGTTGACTTTCCTCGGTCTCGGGAACTCGGGGAAAAGACATTCGACGTCGGGACTCGCGAGAGGCGAGACTCCGATTCTTTCCCCAGGCAAGTTATAAAAGGGAAAGCGCATGTGAGAGAGACTGTGGGTTGCGAAACCTCGAAAGGGGGAGGAAGAGTGTCAACTCTTCGGGCCGCGGATTTGTGAAGGTCCTGGTGGGGCGACCGTGCTCGCGAGGGGCAGGGTAGCCGTCAATTATAATTACCTTTATTTGACTTTGAGTTACTCAAGCTAGGGATTCTTTCACTTTCTTTTTATTCACTTTGGTTGACTTCAAATGATAGTAGATTTTGGTTGACTTCAAATGATAGCAGATGGGTTGAATTTATTTGAGTTTAATTTATTATGGTTGACTTTAACTAATCACATGTGAGTTTTATAGGGTTGATTTTGTCACTTGGATGAGAACAAAACCAATACTTAGTATACCTTGTCAAACCACCAAGATATTAAAGTAGAATGTTAATTTGTTAGTGGACCAATAAGTAAAGAAAATAAGAAATAAAAGGGAAACATAACAAATCCAAACATTCATGAATAGACAATGCAAAACTAAAAATAGGAACAAGAGATAGCTACCAATGGATAGGATTTTGATGGATAACACCTTGGAGAAATATAGGGAACTTATGAGTTCACCTCTTCCTCCTTGGGAGGGATCTTAAGATCCCCAATATAGAGCTCCTTTTCTTCTTACAATGAAATGACAATGGTAACGAATTACCTACCAAGTTTCTCAAGAGGTGAGAAGAATGGTTCTTGCTATGGATTCTAGAAAGATTCTATGAGAATGATGGATTCTCAAGGATCAATTCCAACAACATAACAATACATATAAACTCTTGCTCCAGTGCATACCTCAATATTGTATTTATAGGACTCATACAAGTTTTTACAAAACTAGTTTGTAGTGGAATAACGACCCTCATGTAGGTATCTCCCTAGTCCTTAAATGGCCCCAAGGCTAGATTTTGACCTGGATTTGGGCATCTTGTCATGGTACACCCAAGTTTGAAGAGGGTGAGGCTCGACCAAAATCATAAATGCATTTTTTCTACATCTATGTGGGTTTATTTGAGAATAGTCACGTAGTCTGTGCAATTTGCACGAATTTGAAAATGTTATCCCACTCAAATGTGCACAAAAATACCTTTGGGAGACTGCGCAGAAATTTAAGGAACCATTTATATAGTTTTGTGACTTTCTAAATGAATCATGTTAATCTTGGAGGTATGTTGTTTGGTGTGTTGCACTGGTAATTTCTTTGGCCATCACCTGTATTGTTGTGAGAAATTTTTCGGTGATAATAGATGCCCCTTAATGTGTGAGGTTAGGAGCATACATATAGATGAAATACATCATTGTTTCTTTTTCCTATGATGTCATTGTGTCGAAGAGTTAGAGACAATATAGAGAGGAACTGTCAGGGTGGTCCATCTGAGGGAGAGGGGAAAATTATTCAAACCAATTTTTCTCTAAAAAAGGAATAAATATCTTTGTAAAAATGAGGTGGACATGCCCCATGCTCATGTCATGAAACCATAAATATATAACTATAACTGAAAGATTTTGATGAAGTGGAGATCTGCAACTCCCTTGAGGGCATTGATAACAACAAATGAAGGTTCTAATGAGTGAAAAAGCTCTGGATCAAGGAATGAAAAATTGTTTTGAATGTCCATGACTCAGAGGAATTAATGACCTATCAAATTCATAGGCCTTTGGTTGCTATTGAGAATTGCAACGGTCACATAGTAATAGACATCATAACCTGAAACTATGTTGAATTCAAATGTTATGGGGGGGGACATAATCAAACAACAATGATAACTATTTATGCTCCATTCGAGACTCCTCATTAAGAGGGTAATGAGATTCAAGATACTGTCGCCATCCTGGAAACTAGTGTTTACATCAATAGGTAGGGAGGTCCAACTGCAAGAAGCGAAGGGCTTATTAATATTAACTGATCAAATATGGTGTCAGGTACATATATGTAGTAAAGTGGATGGATGGGTAATATGAATGAAGTTTTAGAATGCATGAGACTCAAACAACTGGAAAACATAATCTGGTGTTAGGGAAATGACCAAATATTGGGTTGAATTTCATCGAGTTGATAAAGATTCAAAGAGATGGGGGATAGGTTAAAACACATAGATCTGGGACAAGGGTGTATAGGATGCTCAGGGTTTGGGTATTGAAATGATATTTTTCATATATGGCTATGAATATTAGATGCCCCAACAAAGGGTGACATGGGTTGATTTTCCAAGTAAAAAATTTCATCGGTTGATCCAGGTGGATATCGGTGGCCACCAACCTTTTCCAACTCGCTCAAAATAGTTTTTGGCAATTTACTATTTTTAGTAGTTTTTAACTTCCGGGGCCATTTTGAGGGCCTAAATGAAGGTTTTTTGGGATCGATCTTCTCAATGATATCCAAAGGCTTTGATTGATCCCCAAAAATGAATATCCTCGACGACACCTTTCCAACGAGCTATCGTGTGCCCCAAACGGAGATCATATGCCAAAGTTATGCCCTTGGGAAGTTGATACACCAAACTACCCAAAACAGGGTCCACAAAACTGTTGGCTTTTCATCTTCTGGGGTTAGGGTTTTTAATTTTATTTATGATAAAAATACCTTTGGAGCCTCACTATAAAATCATCTTCTCATAGATGCAAGTAGCCATCACATCTCTTCTTAGAGATAAGTTGCCACCATTCTAGCAAGTCTTTCACTTTGTAATTTACAGTCTTTGTACATTTTCTCTCATTAATAGAAAATTGTGTATTATTGTATATCTATGTTTATGGTTGCATCTCTGATACATTTATGTTATAATATTGGATATCTGAGATATCTATGTACATTTATTTATTATATCTTCACTCTCATTTCGTGTTGAAAATAATCTGGATCAGTGGTATCAGAACAGGATGGTCTTGATCATTTTTTTCAATGCATGTCCCTGACAAGGTATGAGTATATCAAGTTGGGTCTTGATCTTGTCTCTCTTGAATAAAATATCTCTCGCATGCCCAATAAACCCTCCATGGCAGACGAAAATAAAAATGACGAAGTAGATGATTCTATCAATTTGTTGCTTGAACAAGCTCTCACATGACAGAGGGACAAAATGATGGAGAATTTTTCCCACATCCTTCAACTCCTATTGATAGCGACAAGAACATATTCATCAAACAACCACTTTGGAATCACCTCTCCTTTCAAGGTACAGGTTAATTTTATATTCCTGTATTTGAAGGTCAGATAGATGTGGATGCCCTTGACAAATGGTTAAATATGCTAGAAGGTTATTTATTTGCTCACCATTTTTTCGACAAGAAAAAGATAACCTTCGCACACCTTAAATCTCTCCCCCATGTCAAACATTGGTGGGAAACTTAATGGGAGAAAATTTCCACAAAAGAGTTTGTAATATATGGGGTCGATCCCACTTGGGATTTTTTTGTGGATGCGGTATATGAATAGTATTACCCTATTGGCAACTATGAGGACCAGTATATGATATGGACCACACTATAGAAAGAGAGGGTCCAAGTAGTTCCGGAGTTCACCAATACCTTCCATACATTTTGCACCAAGCTGGGTATCAAAGACTCCTAATGAATTTTTTTTCTGAAATACCATGGGGCTCTACACAGATACATCCAAACTGAAATGGATTTTTTGGACATCTCATCACTCGATGTTGCTTATCGATATGTTGTTACAATCGAATAGAAACTTAAGCACTAGAAAAAAAGGGAGTTCGGGTCTACAAATCCACAACAACCAAAGTATGATAAATATGGCCCTAACAAACAGTCTCATGAAAACCAGTCCAAGCCATGCGAAAAGAAGGGTCACAGGAAGACGAAGAAAGACACTGGAAAATGGTGCAATTTCCAAAAAATCCCTTGGCACAACATCGATGAATGTCACTCAAAACATTCATTGGTGGCCGAAATCAAAGAGAAGGAGCCAAACCCTGATTCAAAATCTGATTCAAGAAATACTGATAGAAGAGAGACCATCGACATAGACCCCACTTCTATTGTCGTGACCGCAACAATTCAACCAGAACAACCAAAAGATCCTAAAGAAGGGGAGCGCCTTTTTCATTCACATATGTGGGTGAAGGGGACCCCACTGCATTTTATTGTTGATAGTAGAAGCCATAAGAACCTCATCTCAACAAAAGTCGTCAAACAGTTTGGATTTTCGAAAACACCACACCCACAACCATACAACATCAAGTGGCTTCGCCAGGGATGAGGTCTTTGTGTTATCCAACACTATCGATTGTCATATGGCCTAATTATGTGATGTTTCCCTGCTGGATGTCTGTGATGTTCTCTTGGGCCAACCATATATGTGGAAGCGCCATGCTATCTATGAGTCTCAACCCCATAGTGTCATTGTTACTCTGGGGGGTCATCTCTATAGAATACCATAGGTGGCTCTAGCTATTGTCCCACCTAAACGGTGCCTCAAGGTTGTATCTCATACTACAAATTTTATCTTCTTCACAATCTGTTCAAAGGTGAGCAGAAGGATACTGCGACCACTACAACCTTGGCCCAAGCACCTTCTATCCAAAAGAAGAATATCAACATGACTGCAAAAAAACGCAAATATTCCTTCTGCACAGAGACATATCATGTATCTAGACTAGTTAAAAAGGTCCAACCCTTCTAGCCATAGGTTCGTGAAAACCTTCAAAAATCTAAGCAACACAACTTCTCCAACAAGGCAAGTAGCTCATCAAGATGCAGATTCATCAAACTCTTTTATCTCTCCCCCGAGAACTCAATCAAATGGAGAATATTTCTTCCTAAGGAGGGAGGATTGATACAGGTGGATATCATTTTCCACCCACCTTTTCCAACTCGCTCAAAAAAAAATTCTGGCAATTTTGGCAATTACTATTTTTAGTAGTTTTTAACTTCTGGGGCCATTTTGAGGGCCTAAATGAAGATTTTTTGGGATCGATATTCAAAATAATAGATGAAGGCTCTAATTGAGCCTCCAAATGAATATCCTCGATGATACCTTTCCAATGATCTATCGTTCACCCCAAACAGAGATCGTATGGCAGAGTTACGCCCCCGGGAAGTTGATACACCAAACTACCCAAAACGGGGTCCACAAAATTGTTTGCTTTTCATCTTTCGTGGTTAGGGTTTTGGATTTTATTTATGATAAAAATGACTTTGGAACCTCATTGTAAAATCATATTCTCACGGATGTGAGTATCTGTCACATCTATTCTCAGAGATAAGTTGCCACCATTCTAGCGAGTCTTTCACTTTGTAATTTACAGTCTTTGTACATTTTCGTTCATTAATAGAAAATTGTGTATTACTATATATTTGTGTTTATGGTTTCATCTCTGATAGATTTCTGTTATAATATTGGATATCCAAGATATATCTGTACAATTTATTATTATATCTTCGCTCTCATTTCGTGCCGAAAATAATCCAGATCATTGGTTGTGATGGGAAAATCCTACATACTTGCTAGAAATAAAAATGTATGCTATACAATTACAAAATGAATAAAGAATAGTTTGCGATGATAATACACTTAAAGAAATGAATGCCCTAATGAATGATGGTCTATCCTTGTTAGTGCACAAGTATATGGAAGTTGATTGATGAAGGGTGGGGGTCCCATTGGTTGGTTTCTGTATTAGCTAAATGGGCGAAAGGTGAATTTCATATGGTCAACTGATGTTGGATGAAATGGATGGCTAATGAAAATGTGGAGGTGCATTTAATGTAACCAAAAAAACATGATTTGGGAGTTCGAAATGTGAAGGTTAGAAATATGATGAGAATAAGTATGAGGTTTGTTCTCGAAAGTGAAAAAATATCAGGTCTCACAATTCTGTGAGACAACTCATGTAGGTGGGAATGCTACCAATTGACAGTACCAAAATCCAATAGAGGTGAAGGTACTACAAAGCTAGGTATGGTGATCCTAAAGGTGGATGTCATAGTGTGTGACTTGGAAATGCAATTGTTTGTAGAGAGATTAATTACATGCCAGTTTAAAACATATACATGAAGGGGAAATAGGATGGCCATAAATGTATGGGTTGTGATTCTTGTTAACAAGTACCTGCACACAAAAAACCAAATACCCGACGTGAAAAATATCTGATGATAAATAACATATGATAGTTGTTTGATAAAAATGATAGTGAGTACATGTACCTATGTCTGGGGGCTTGGCGATGGCTCCCCAAGACATCTAAATGACATGCAAAATGGATGATACCAATGTTTACATATGAGTGTTAGGATTGTGCTTCCATGAATGGTGTGAAAAACGTAGCTCTTGGGTTCCTGAATAGGGGTTCATAAGTTTGGGAGATGGGGATACATATAGGCATGGGGCCCACTATGCCATCTCATTTGTACTTGTAGTGTTTGATCTCTAGTGAACTTTGTGGATGCTTTTGCAATCTTTGGGAGACCATGGGTGAGTGGATTTGACCAATGAGAGATATCGGTGAGTGATCAACACCTCCGACACTTTTTTGGTATTTATATTTTTGGGATGGGGGCTATATAGAGGGCCATACAACTGTATTTTTGAGTGGGTAGGGAGTTTGCATGGGAGATTGGAATACACCTACACAGGTTAGTGCGGGTATAATATAGTCTCTCACACACAATGTGTGGGAGAAATTGAGACAATCACACATAGTTTTGCGTGACTGTGTAAATAATTCCTGCTCAATGTGGCACAACTATTAGGTGGACACTCATGTAGGATTGCATGACTATTAATTAAATAGTCACACAATATTGTGTGATTGTTGGATGGAAAACTACGAAGCTACTACGCAGTTGTATGATTCATAGTCATGCACACCAGCATGACTATATATGGAATAATCACACAGATGTGCACGACTATCCGAGGTACAACCACGTTGATGTGTAGAAGTTATTTTTTGTATTTTGAGGATTTTGGCTAATTAGGCTTCTTTGGGATTATATGTAGGTGATATATGACACTTCAGTATGCCAATTCATTGGCAAGAGAGGGATCAGGAGCATCTTTGAGGATATGTGCAATGAAACGTGTGCATTCAGCTATGGTCGACCTGCTTTGGTGTGTTGAATTTTTTTGACTATGCTCCTATAAGGTCACAGGAGGAGTTGTTGAGATTTTTTATTGGGATGTAGAATCCCAACCTAGAGGCATTCATGGTTCATGGAAAGGAGGTTGTGTTTTAGTGGAGGTAGATATCTACTTCGTGACAGGGCTTCCCTTCAGGGGCATAGAGCTAGATGCTCAGCCCTGCATGTCAGGAGGAGAGAGGTGTATGAGATGGATATTCGTCATTGGTCAATTAAGGAGTCGCTAACTAGTGGGTCGATCAGATTTTCAATCATTGACTCTTTGTTGACACGTGTGGTATGTTCCATGGTGGTATAGATTTATGGGTCATCGAGGACCCAATGCATTTTAGGTGCATGCCTTTCAATAGTGAAGAGGGTCTTGTAGGGAGAGACCTTTGCATAGTTGGCTTGATGTATTATAGAGTAGTTAGGATATTTTTTCCTTCGGGTCAATACACTGTATCATTTTTCTGGAGAGGGTGGTATTACTACACCCAAAGGTGATATTGGAGAAGCCACCTGTGTGAGAGACACGACTGATGTGGTGGGTGCATATATTGGCTCGCTATGGTGGTGGGGAGGTGGACCACTACTTCACTGCATATTTTGGGAAGATTTGGAGGAAACTCCCATAGATTATTTTGTATTTTCCATATGCTAGGATGGACTATCGACAAGATCTTGACATGATATTACCTCATGGGGAGGTGTGATACCAACGATGTGAGTTGTGGCTTAAATATGTTTGTGTATTTTGATGGGTTGTGTTTTATATATATGCATAGTACTGATGGAGTGCTTATGCATTTTTTTTTTGCAAATGTTTGTTTGAGGGGTCGTGAGGTGGATTTTTCCTGTGCTAAGGAACGGGAGGCTTAGGAGGATGAGGCAAGGGCTAGGAGTTTCTATCACTGAGATGATCCTGGGGAGGGTCCGGCTCATTCCACAGCTAGAGATGCTACTACAAATTTGGTACACAAGATGGTTGAGTTGCAATAGAGGTTCAACCGATTTTTATAGGGTGTTCCTAAGGCATGTTGGCCTCACATCTAGGATGATGAGGTCCTGGAGTAATTCATGGGGGGGAGGCTCGAGTGGTAGGATTTGGTGTGATTTACTATTGTGTCCAGTGTGGTTGTGACTGGACACTTGCTTCATGGAGGAGGGCTTCCCCTAGCTAGGGAGGGACCACCAAAAAACCCTCCTTCAGGAGATTTCTTGGAGTTAGGGGCACCCTAGGTGTCATATTGTGTATATGGGCTTGGATAATTTTTTGTACTATTATGTATAAGGGTCATGACCCCCCCATTTTGGACACTTGAGTACATTTTTTTTTAAATTTGGGCCTAATGATTTTTTGGATGTCAAAGTTGTATCTTATTTTTTATGAAACATTATGGCATCATATATATATATATATATATATATATATATATATAAACGTATTTTTTATGATGTTTCAATTGTTTTTGTGATATTTTGCATATGTATGATGTGATGGTTTGTTGCGGCTTATGTTGACCCTATGATGGATGAGATGAATTATGCTAAAATGTTTTATTTAATGTGATAAATGCCAATCTAGGACTTCATTAGCCATGTGATCGATTTGCATCTTGATTTATATGTCTAGGAATATGTGTGAATGTGATGGATTCAAAATTCTATGATAACAATATAAATTACAGAAATTTGCGAAAGAGGCATGGATCACATACTATGTACACATTGTTTAGATATAGAACGATGAGCTAAGAATATAATAGGATGCTAAGGTGGTGAATATGAATATAAATGACCTTTGGGAGGAGACTAATCACAACAACATACTTATCTCAGTTGTTGGTGGTGGGTCCTAGACATATACCACTGGAGTGGAGTAGCACATGCATAGGGGTGTAAATGGACCAAGATGATGAATAAAGATTTTGAGTCCATCGAATAACACCATTGGCGTACCTGATGTGGTAAGATGATGGATGATCCATCTATCAAAACAAGGACAAAATATAATACATATGACTTGGATGGTTTGAAAAAAGACAAAAAAAAACAAAAAACATGAAGAAACCTTAGGTAGAGTGGCTACACTAGGGGTAGAATTTATTCAAGTATAACCCATTGAAAACTCCTTGAGGGTAGGGTCTTCCAAGTGGGCTAGGATGTAGGCTCCTTTTGTGAGGAAATGTCAAATGATAAATGGGCCCTGCCAGAGGGACTCAAAATTATTCTGGCCTAAGGTATCATGTGTGATGTTGTAGGCCAACACTAAATTTCCTTCATTAAATGAGAAAAGGTTGACTTGGCGATCAAATACTATTTTCAAAAATTTATTAGCCACCTCATTATTTTGCAAGGAGGATCATCGATCCTTGTCAAGGGATTATAGGTAAGTAATTGTTTCTCCATGGGAGTGGTGTCTAGAAGTAATTCAATGGCGATACGTAATGTGGGGATTTCGCACTCGATGGGTAGTACGACTTCGACCCCATGGACAAGGTGGAATGGTGTAAAGTTAGTGGAATTTTTTACTATCGTGCAATAATACCACAATGCCAAAAACAACATGTGATGCCATTTGTTTTGTGTTTGTCCATAATTCTATGAAACATGGTTTTGAGGACTTTGTTGACTACCTAGAATTTCTCATTGAACTTTGGGTAGTATGGTGAAGTGAATTAATGAGTAAATCCTAACTTGGAGGATAACTTACTGAATAACTCATTCTCAAAGTGTTTTCCATGGTCCAACACAAGCTGCAGGGGTACTCGAAAATGAATGATGACATATTTAAAGAAGAACCGAGATGTAGTATTGGTCGTGTTGTTGAATGTAGGAATAAATTTATCCCATTTGGTGAAGTAGTCGACTATGACTATGATGTATTTATTCCCATTGCTGGATGGGGGGTTACAAATCATAAAATCAATACCCCATTTGAAAAAGGGGTCTGCGGTGATAACGTGATGCATGGGAGCTGGTGGTGCTATGGATTTATGCATTTATAATTGAGACTTATCACAACATTTAACTACTTAGATGAAATCATGAAATAAAGTGGTTCGTAAATAAATAGCACTGACCACTTTCTAAGGGGTGGACATACCAAAGAGATGTCCTCCAAAAATGCCACTATGGATATTTTTCAATACTTTCTCTACTTCCTCGATTTTTATGAAGCGACGGAGTACGATATTTTCCCCCTGTGATAAACAACATCCCATGTGAGGAGGTATTGAGGAGATTGATGGTGGATATGTCGAAAATCATTGCGGGAGATATGAGGACCGAATTTCTATGTGCACAGGTACATGCCGATGTCTCCTACCATGGTTTGTCACACTCTATAAAGAATAGATATTCGTTTGGGAAGTTGTGATTGATGGGGGTGTCTTTGGAACTAGTTGGATATCGACAATTAGATTTGCGAGAAAAAGGGTCATTTTTATTTTAGGATTTGTGAAATCTAAATCATATTCTTGAAGGATTACAATCCAATGGGAAAACTTACCATTAATTTGGTGTCAGCTATGTAAGCATTTCATGGGATTGGATTCTACCACGACTTTTGTAGTTCGAAGAAAGATATAATGTTGCAGTTTTTGGATTGTGAGAACAACTTCCAAGGCCAATTTCTCTTCATGATTGTATTTCAAAGGTGGACCTGAAAGTTTTTTTCTGATGTAGTAAATGACTTGCTCACGCCTGTCATCACTTACCTAGATTATAACTTCTGAGACTGATAGGTACAGGATATAATCCTTGTCAAAGTTTGGGGAACTTATTAAGGGATATTAACTGAGCACGTCTTTCAATTAATCGAAATATTCTTGGGCATGTTGATCCCATATAAATGACATATCATGAAGTAGTAATCTAGAACAAAGTGGTGTAATAAGTTGGCCTTTCCCTAAAGGATTTGTAGCTAGCAAAAATTCTTGGTGGGAGGAATCTTGTTAATGGCCTAGGCCTTGAGGGGGTCCATTGTGATTTTTTTTGGGGAAATGATGAATCCGAGTAGCCGATTGTGATGTAGGAAATGCACTTCATATGATTTAGATGGATGTTATATTTGTGACATCTTTGAAATATAATCTACAAGTCTTGCAAGTGTTGAGATCGCTTCTTGGAGCAAGCAGCGAGATCATCTAAGTAGGCCAAGATGATATGTGTGAGATCATGCAAAACATATGTCATGGATCATCGGAATGTGGCGACAACATTTTTTATCCCAAAGGGCATGGTGTAATATATTCCTTATAATTTTTTATATTTATATCTTGATTTGGTAGTGTAGAATTCTATTAACACTTATTGTTTGGAGTTTGGGTGTTTGCTAATGTTTAAAGTGTTAATATAAATTTACATCTCCCCAAAAAAATACATTTGACACCCAACAAAAGTTTAGGACAACAACTATGTTAATTAAATACCCAGTTCTACTATGTTCCATGAAGAAACACCAACACATGAAGATTTCAATGGCAATTTTTGTATTAATAATTTGTAGCAGTTAATACATTGTTAAATAAGAAACAAACATAACAACAACCAAATGAAGAACTTGTTATATATTTCTAAAGGAAAAATATCCAAAAGTATTGAGCGAAATGAGGTTGTAAATGAATATCAAATGTGTTTTCACCTCTTGCAGATAAAACCCACAACAAATGTTGCATGTGATGTAAAATAATTCTCCTAGCAATAGAGAAATTCTCCCCCCACAAGGTAAAAACTCATCCCAGACTCCCTAGACTTGACTAGATTAGCATAAATTACCCAACACTATGGAGGATATGCCCAGAACTAAGATGAACACCCAAAAATTAGAAACATTGTTGATCAACAATTCAAATCAATTCTCTATTCTTCCAATACTCGCCCCACAAGAGTACACGAACTCCTTGAGATAATAAATCATCTCACAAGAATATTGGTGTTGCCTCTAATCAATATTTTCACCTACCAGTAAAAAATGTGCCCATAAAGAGAATATTTGACCCCCAATCAACAATAACACCCATCCACAAGAGAAAACCCCTATCGCACACTTAGATATGCTCCAAACACAAGGAAAATAACACTCCCAACTGCAAACTCAACCTGTAACCAAGAAATCGATCATGAGAATGATCCCTTCCTTAACAATATAACACAATGTCAAAATTTGAATGAATCTAACCCCAAACTAGCTAGGGTGTATCGTTGCAACATCTAAACCAATAATCCAATAAGGGTTTCCAAAAGACCCTATTCTCTCTTCTCAAGATATCTCCAAAGTACTTTCTCCAATGAGAAAATGCAAGAATGAGGAGAGACTCCTCATTTTCCCTTTTTAATTCCCTCTTGAGGATTTTCCCACTTGCTTCTTTTAATTTTATTTTATTAAAGTAACTTTATGGGTTTCTCCACTTTATAACTCGAAAGTGGCTTCTCATTATCCTAGGACCCATGTCCCCTTTTTATCCATTTTAACTTTATAAATTTTCATAGGAGAATCATGTTCCCTAGATCATTTTCCACCTTATCCTATGGGAACTTATTAGGCTAGTGTAATTTTTCCTTATGACCTCTAAGTGGATGGGGACATTACACTCCTCCCCACTCAAGATTGTTTGTCCTCAAGCAATGTCAATTAAAGATGTTGGAGAACATGTTCTCCTTCCCATGTAGAATCTTCGATAGAAAGATCCTTTCATTTAACCAAGTACTCTTTGATGGTCCTATTCCTTAACTTCCACTCCGTGAACTCAAAAATTTCTTTAGGAACCAAAATCAACCACCCCTCTTCATCTAAGGGTAGTAACTCAGTAGAAATGGAAATATGTTTCCCTAAATACTTCTTGAGGCATGAAACATGGAATACATTGTGTATTTTTCTTCCCACTAGGAGATCTAGCTCGTATTCCACCTCTCCTATACACCTCAAAATATTGTAGGCTCCATAGTATTTGGGCTTCAATTTTTTTGACCCCTTCATTTTTAGTCATGATTTGTTGTAGGGTTGGAGGAAAGTATATACCAAGTCCCCTAGTTCAAAGCTACACTCCACCCGATGCTTGTTTGCATAGACATTCTATTGATTCTGATCCATCCGCAAATTTTCCATGAGGGTCCATAGAATATCTTGGCTCTCCTAAATCCAATCCTTATCTTTAGGCACCTTGCTATCCCTGAATATCTAATCTACAAATGTGGGTGCATCATATCCATACAAGGATGGGAAGGGTATCATCCCAATCAACATGTGATAGGTAGTATTGTAGCAGTGCTCTCCCAAGTGTAACCATTTTATCCAGGATTTTTGTTGACCTGACACATAATTCCTCAAATACCCTTCCAACCACTTGTTCACTATCTTGGTATGACTGTCAGTTTCGGGGTGATAACTTGTCCTCAACATCAACTTTGTTCCCACCAGCATGAATAGATCCTACAAAAATCCTACCATAAACCTGTTATCTCTATCACTGACAATCATTTTCTGCAACCCATTCAACCATAATATCTCTCTAAAGAAAAAAATATGCCACCTGTGTTGTTGAATACCTAGAGGGTGTGGAAAATAAGTGTGTAAACTTTGTAAGCCTTTAAAATGACACATAAATACAATCCTTTCCTTGAACCTGGGTCAATCCCGTGATGAAATCCATAGAGATGCCTTCCCATTTTTTTTTATCTAGAATGGGAAGTGGTTTAATTAATTCCATCGGATGAGTATGCCCTGCCTTGTTTTGTTGGCAGATGTTGAAATCTCTCATGAATATCAACACATATTTCTTGAGGCCTTTCCATGCAACTCTTTCCATGATCTTTCTATAGGTTTTCATGTACCCAGGGTGTCCTGTTAATGGGGAACTATCTGTTGCATGAATGATTTTTTCCTTTAGCTATGATTATGGTACTAGATAGATCCTATATTTTTAATAAATGATGTCATCAATAAATTGGCACTGATCATCCTGAACCCGACCGTCAAGGATGTCACAAGAAAACTGGTACTTGGAGTATTCCACCAACATGAGATCTTTCCAGTCAGCTAAAATATCCACGATGGATAGAGTGGATGGAATTTTGGAAAGGGAATTGGCCACCACATTGTTCTTTCCCTTCACGTACTCGATCTCAAAATAAAATTCTTGGATTTTACTGATCCACTTATGTTGATTCTCACTTAATTATTTCTCCTCCAGGAGGAACCTTAGGATATTGTTATTTGTATTCACTTTAAATTTGTTCCCCACCAAGTACTATCAGAATTTTTCCAATGCATGAATGATGGCCAACATCTCCTTGTCATATATTGAGTAATTTCGCTCATACTCCTTGAGTTTTCAACTCTCAAAAGAAATGTGATGGTTTTTTTTCATCAACACAACTCTTATCCCTATCCTTGAAGCATCACACTCAAGAACGAATGGATGAGTGAAGTATGGTAAAGCTAGCACAAAGCATGAACTCATTACCTATCTCATCCTCTCAAATGTCACCCATGCCTTATCTATATAACTGAAAGATCCTTTCTTATTGAGATATGTAAGAGGTGGCATTAATAGTGAGAACCCCTTAACAAATTTCTTGTGATAAGTGCAGAGGCCTAGGAATATTTTCACATATGTTATATTCCTAGGGGTAGGCCACTCAATGATTTCCCTGATCTTCTCCTGGTGTACCTGGACCCCATTCTCTCCGATCACATGACCCAAATCAAGAATATCAGTCATTCCAAACTCATACTTAGACTCCTTTTATTAGATTTGTCATTCCTCCAAAATATCTAATACCTCATCTAGATGCCTAAGATGTGCCTCCCAATTCATGTTATAAATGAGAATATCATCAAAGAAGATGAATAAAAAATTCTGCAATTTCATATTAAACACATGGTTCATGCTGGACTGAAATGTAGGAGGAGCATAGGTTATCCCAAATCACATAACTGAGAACTCATAATTCCCATAGTGGCATCGAAAGGTAGTTTTAGGGACATCCTATTCCTGAACCTTAATATGGTGGTACCCTAAATGGACATCAATCTACAAAAAATATTTTTCTCCCCTCAACTCATCCATCAACTCACCAATCATAAGAATCAAGTACCTTTTCTTTATGGTTTTCTTGTTAAGTGCTTTGTAATCAATAAAAATTCACAATGTACCATCCTTTTTCTTGACCAACACTACCAAAGAGGCAAAAGGACTATAGCTAGGATGAATGTGCCCCATCTTCAACAACTCTCTAATAGTTTTCTTGATTTCAAATTTGTATGTCTTTGGATGAGGGTAAAGAGTTGTTATGAATGCTTGAACCCCTTCTTCTAATTCTATCACATGCTAAAATCCTCTATCTAGAGGTACACCTGGAGGAATGTCATCAAAAACCTTTTGATGTTTGCAAATTAATAATTGAAGTTCATTTGGATGTTGTCGAGGATGATCTGGTGGCTCACTATCAGAAATGTAACACTCAACTACCCACACTAAATATCCATGTCACGTCACTTCCTCCATACTGTGAGATGACACTATCTTGGGTGGATATTGGTGCATGTCCTGCAAGACTACCTTTTTTCCATATGGACCCGTGAATTCCATCTCCATCATTTTCTGATCAGTACTGTATTTCCAAATAGAGTATAACCACTAAACTCTGAGTAGCATATTTGTGTCTGGTACATCCAGCAAAAAGAAATTATATGTCAACGTATAATTCCCCATGGCTATTGTTAACTTGGGGATCCATCTAGTACACTACATCTAATAGCCACCTGGTTTGATCACTATGAATCACTCAAACTCATTCATCATAATCTCTTGCCTATCCACCATAGATGCATCTATAAAGTTGTGGGAGTCCACACTATCAATTAGTATTGTAACCTTGTGTCCCTACATGACTCCTTTGAATCTAAATGTGTGGTACCTAGGAAGTCCTGACATGGATGCAATAATAGGACCCTGTGGTGTCTACTCACATGATGCATGGTGTCCCTATTCCTTTACCTTCCTTTCTTCCTCTTCATCATTGTCATTGTTAGAATAAACCTCAATGTAATGAGCCTTGCCTACTTTGTCCTTCCCTAAACACTTGTGTCCTGGTAGCCAAGGCTCATGACAACTGAATCATAGTTGTTTTTTTCATGATTATTTCTTGGTCTCCTCATCCAATTTTGTTTTTCTAGCCCAATCCTTCTGAAATGGTTTAGTCTCCTTGTTCTTCTAGGGGGAATATGGTTTAGGAGGAAACCTGCTCTTAGGAACAACATCCTGAATGTCCCTAGCTTTGTTGACTGCATCCTGTAGGGTGGTGGGATTATAATCCTTGACCCAACCATGCAAGGTTTTAGATAACCCCTCAAAAAATAACATCACCAAACATTCCTCTGATATGCCAGTGACTGTCACTACAAGCCTAGAGAAGTATGATATGAGACTCTAGGATACCTATCCATCTAAATTGTGCCAACTCTCTGAAGTGAAGCTCTAGGTCTCTCTTGTCAAATTTCTCAATGAGCATATGAGTGAAGTCAAGGTAGGATGGTATTCCTACATGAACCAAGGTCACTAAACCATGGTACCACCACTCATGGGCCTCACCATCCAAATGTAATGTATCCAATTTAATGGAATATTCCTCTGTCATCTGAATCAGCTAGAAAAGTGTGTCTATCTTTTTCTCCCAATATCTAGCTAAGAATTTTGAGGATCCATCATAGTTTGGAATGGTGGCTTTCCCAAGTGTGCGCTGCAAATCAAAATTCTGTGTCGTTTCCTTCACCACTCCTCTAGGACGATTTCTACATTTAAGGTTGCAAAACTTAGCAAAGGACATAGTTGACTAAAAATCATCCCCCAATCTTCTATACTCCTCCAAGTATGTCCCAAAGGGTTCATCATGCTCTATCTACACCACTTGTCATGTTGTACATTCCCAAAAAATTGTGGCATGGTGGTTCTATATGTCTTGGTGTACAAGTGAGGGTGACTCTACATGGTGGTGTGAGAATGTCTTCCCTCTCCATTATTAGAGCTCATTTCACCATTATGGTTTTGTTTGGTTGGTCCCCTCAAGGAGCTACTAGGTAGCTACCCCATTAGATCCATCATCAACTTTTGACCCTTGTCCAAATCATTCAAAATGTTAAATAGGCTACTAATTCTAGCATCATCATCGTCCCCCATGGGTTCTTTTCCTTTACCCAAACCTAAATGTTATTACTCTCCTACTTCTTCACCCAACACTACTTCCTATTCACGTTCTAGAGGGGTTTCTAGTGTTTTGTCCCTATGTCTCCTATAAGTGATGTTCTTTTTGTCTTTTGGTCTCATAAATCTGAGTCAACCTCACAACTATCGAGGAACATGCTTTGATACCAGTGTAATATCCTCATTTTTTTTGTATTTATATCTCAATTTGGTAGTGTAAACCTCCTTCAACACTTGTTGTTTGGTGTTTGGGTTTTTTCTAATCCCAAAGTGTTAATAGAAATTTAAATCTCCCAAAACAAAATGCATTTGACACCCCAAAAAGATATAGTACAATAACTAAGTTAATTAAATACATAGTTCTATTATGTTCTATGAAGAAACACCAATACATGGAGTTTTCAATGGCAATTTTTGTATTAATAATTTGCAACAGTTAATACATAGTTAAATAAGCAACAAACAAAACAGTAACCAAATGCAGAACCTGTTATAGCGATCTGAAGGAAAAATCTCCACAAGTATTGAGGAAAGTGAGGCTGTAAATGAATTCCAAATGTGTCCATGCCTCTAGTAGATAAAATACATAACAAATGTTTCATGTGATTTAAAATAAATCACCCAACAATAGATAAAGTCTCTCCCACAAGGTAACAACACATCCCACACTCCCTAGACTCAGCCAGAATAGCATAAATGACCTACCACTATGGAGGATATGCACTGAACAAACATGAACACCCAACAAAGAGAAATATTGTTGATCAACAACTCAAATCAATTCCCAATACTTCCAATACTTTCCCCACAAGAGTACATGACCTCCTTGAGATAATAAATCATCCCAAAAGAAGACTAGCACTACCTCTCATCAATATTTTCACCCAGCACAAGGAAAATAGTGCTCCCAACTAAAAACTCAACCTGTAACCAAGAAATCGATATTGAGAATGATCACTTCCTTAACGATATATCACAATGTTGAAATCTGAATGAATTTGACCCCAAACTATCTAGGGTGTATCATTGCAACACTGAAACCAATAATGAAGAAGGATTTCCAAAAAACCCTAGTCTCTCTTCTCAAGAGCTCTCCAAATTCCTTTCTTAAATGAGTAAATGAAAGAATGAGGAGAGACTCCTCATTTTCCCTTTTTAATTCCCTCTTGATCCTTTTCTTTCTTGCTTATTTTAATTTAATTTTATTAAATTCACTTTATGGGTTTCTCCACTTTATAACTTAAAAGTGACTTTTCATTAGCCTAGGACCCATGTCCCCTTTTATCCATTTTAACTTTATAAAGTTTCCTAGGAGAATCATGTTCCCTAGAAAATGTTACACCTTAGCCTATGGGAACTTATTAGGATATCATAATTTTCTCTTATGACCCCTAAGAGGATGGGGACATTACACATGATACTATAGGAAAACGTACCCCATGGGGTAGTGACTGCAGTTTTGTATTGATCTGCATGGAGGATATGGATTTAATCGCAGCTCGAGAATTCATCCATGAATGACAAGATTTCATGTCTAAAAAAAGTGTCGATAACTTGATCAATGAAAGGAGTGGGAAATTTTTCTTTGGGACAAGCTTGGTTCAGGTCTCTAAAATATCTACAAACTCGAATGGTTCCCTGTTTTTGTTAACTAGACTAGGATTTAAGACCCAAGAAGTGTACGCAATGGGTTAAATGGAAACTGTAGAACGTAACTTATTTATTTTGGATTTAATATAAATATCTTTGTAAGGGTGTAATGGTTGTTTCTTTTGATGAATAGTGGCAACATTGGGCCATTTATCGATTTGATGTTTGATAATGGCTATATCAAGTCTAGGAATTTCTATATATGAATAGGAAAAGATATCCCTAAAATCTTGAAAGAAAGATTTGTAAGTTGTGACTTCTTAGGGGGAGCATGTGGCACCAAGAGTGTAATACCCCAAGGTCGATCCCCTACTGAATTGTAAACATGTTATATAGGTTGTTGAGCCAAATGGTTATAATATAGGAGGCTTATGTGTTGATTAGGCCGGGGAGCCCAGATGCAAAGGCCAGTGAGCCTATTTTTGTACATGTAATCACTCATATCATTAATAAAATTACATCGCTATGTGTATACCGACTATGATCAAAGAGTATGGGTGACTAAGCTCCACTAGGTTGGGTAAGGGAGGGGGGCTATGATATTGGGGGAAAAGGTGATAAGATTAAGAGATTAGACCCAAGAGAATAATATATATTTATTTTCTAAAGGTTGTGGTGAGGATATTAATTTATCCTAAGTTTTTCTTGGAAAGGGGATGAATCCCAAGTGGAGGGGCTAGTGCTCCAGGAGAGCCATGTGTCAATCATGGCGCATGCAGATAAAAGTGGGGAATACCATTGTTTGGGGGATCTTGGTCGATCAGTTTTGTCATATTTCCATCCACGCACCCAGAGACTGAGCATAGAAATAACCTTCCCATCCATCATCGACCCCTATTCAGGAACGCAGAGGAGGGAAAACTTGTGAAGAATTGAGTTAAACCATACTTCGTGAGAAGCACAGTGCACACATACATTGCCTAAGCCCATGTTGAACCTTAGCGGTATGTTTTTTCTACCAAAACAACCCTTTTGAATGAATATAGCCAATTTCCAACCTCTGCTAATTAAATTTTTTCTATGCTACCCTCACCGAGCTCGTGGCTGGTCATCCAAAGAGATGAATGAAATAGGTGGGTTTTCAATCCCATGGGATTGAAGAAGCAGGTTGTCAGGCCTGTGAGAAACTCTTTCCAAGTGAGAGAGGTTGTTGGGGAAGTGATTTTCCTAGAGGGAACCTCACGATAGTTGTAGTTCTCTGAGACTTCATGTCCAACCTGTTGTTGAAGCCCTGGAAAGGGAATGGGGCTACCAAAGGAATGTCGAGTAGAGAAGGGGAACACTCCCTGGGGTGGGACATGCATGTGGGGAATGAGGGACTATAATATTTGGACGTGAGTGGACTCCTAGGGATAGAATCCTTCCTAGAAACTTTGTAACCTCAACCTAGCCTACGATTCCCTTTACCCTGGGTGGAGTTTAGTCCCAGCTTAGGGGTGACCCACTGGTGAGAGTGATGAGAAGCATGGTATAAAGCTGGGAGGTTCATGGAAGGTCTACACACAATTGGTGGTCTTCTCATAAAAAGATAAGTACCATTTATATGTTAATTTTCATGTTGTGTATCGTGTACATGTCTTGATATTGATAATATTTCCTGTATAAGTTGTTTGTACAAGATTTTGTGATTTCAACATTAATTTGTGTATTAGTAGAATGCATATTATCTATTTAAGTTTATAGTATGATTTTCTGCAAAGAGCTTTGTGTGCCATAGCCCAATAGGTCTATGGATGGGTATGGATATTTTTGACTATCAAAAACATAGTGAGAGTTGTTTATGGAGTGGCATGCCCCAGCCTGGGTGGCTAGGGTGGTTACAAAATGGTAGCAGAGCTTGAACATAGAATATTTGTAGTAACATGCCCCAGGGTGGGTGGCTAGGGATGTTACAAAATGGTATCAGAGCCCAGTTTTCAACACTGAGCAGGAATTGGATCGTATAAGTGGTTATTAAAGAAAAAGTTCAGATGGAATTTTTTTCGAGATGGAAAAAAATCAAACTTTAGAGCATTCCTGAGTGCCAAAAAGGCACCACGAGAAAACCTTGGCTATGCTCAAAATATGAGGAGGTATAGCAGTTCAAGAAAGTCAGCAGAGAAAAGATACCATGATAATCGTGGGTTTGGAGCCATAAAATTTAAATTTGGGCCATTGGATTTGTTTGGGAATGGAAATACCCCTCACAACCATTGGATCCAGAGAATGTGCACGGAAGTTAAGCACTGAATTCCTTCGGACTTCGCCCCTCCATCCATTTTAAAACTGCAGTAGTGAAAAACTATTGAAGCCTGGAGCCCCGAAGTCCCGAAGCCCCGGGAAGTACATGCTCGGGAGTCTGGTTGTTCTAGGGTTGGGTGAAATTCAGTAGAGAAAATCTATGAAGTCTCAGAGCCTTGAAGTCCCGAAGCCCCTGGAAACACCAGTTTCGAATTTCATCAATCCGGGGGTTGTGTGGTGCCCAACATCAAAATCCTATGAATCCTGAAGTTACAAAGGTCTGGAGCCCCAAAGTCTCAGAACACCAAAGTGATGTGGAATTGTTCGGAAGTTCAACATTCACGTGTTATAAGGTGTGCTGGATTGGAATCTCCTGAAGCTCAAAGTGTCGAAGTATTGAAACACCAAATATGGCATGGCATGATGACATCACCTAGGGTGACATGGACCTACCCTAAGCATGCCATGTGTCACCTTGTTGTGAACCTTTAACAAGCTCTTAGTATCAATTGAAAATTGACATGTGTCTCTCATCGGTGGGGCCACGTGTCGACACCGTATTGATGACAATAAAACAAAGCAAGGTTCAGAAATTTCAGAAGTTCGGCATTCGAAGGAAATGAAGGAAGGCGTTGTGAAATCCTCTGAAGCTCGAAATGCCAAAGTACTGGAGTTCCCGAATGACGTGTCTTGATGAAATCACCAAAAGTAATGTGGACTTATTTAGGAGTTTAGTATTTGGAATTTTTGAGGGATGTTACAAAGAAAACTTTTGAAGCTCAAAGCTCCAAAGTCATGAAGCACCAAAGTGACATGGCTTGTTGATGTCACCTAGGGTGACGTGGGCACATAGGACCTGTTCCACGTGTTAATGTGATTTTTCTTTTAAAATACTGATTGTGCCAGTTAGAACATGACACATGTTACCCGCTTGATTGCGCCACATGTTCGCTTCTTTGTTCTTCCACATGGAACTCCTCTAGTGTGTGGTTGCTGACTAGACTCTGGTGGTTCATCAGTTCGATGTTCAAGAGAAAAGTTTAGTTATAATGGGAAATCTGTTGAAGTCGAGAGTCTCGAAAAAATATGTTGATAGTATATCTAAATAGAGAAGGAGGACTGTCGATCCATGAGTCCTTGAGTTTTCAAAAATTTGACGTTGAGGAGATTTGAGGTGTGCAGGTGTAAAGTTTGTTGAAGCCAGAAATTTAAAAGTCACAGAATGGTGAAGTGATGTGGCATGCTGAAATCACTTAACATGATGTGGACCAATGTACGCATGCCATGTTCTAATCTATTTCATGCCTTTAGTATTTCTTTTGTGCCAATGAGAACCAGACATGTGCCAACCATAGATTGGGCCACATGTCACCTATCAGTTTTTCCACATGTACACTCCTTGATTTCGACATGTAGCACCCCTTTGGTGTGTGATTATTGATAAGACTCAAGATGTTCAAATATGTGGCATTTGAGGGAAATGGATTGTGATGAAGGCAGATCTTCCAAATCCCAAAGCTTTGATGTTTTGGAGCTCCGAATATATGAAGAAGTAGTTGTTTGGAAGTTTGCCACTTCAACGTTTAGAGGAAATGAGGTGAGGTAAAAGGAAAACCTCTGAATCCCGAAGTTCCAAAGTCATGAAGCATGGGGGTGACGTAGAATGTCGACGTCACCTAGAGTGACATGGGCATGTTGGACGCTTTCCACGTGCCACCGATTTTGTTCTTTTCAAATATTGTTCTTGCAATTTAGAACATGACACATGTCACCACTCGAATTGGGCCACGTGTCCACTTCTTGTGTTCTACCATGTAACACCCCTCTAGTGCGTGGTTTCTAACTAGACTGGCAGTTCGCCAGTTAGACATTCGAAGGAAAATCAGTAAGAAGAAGTTAAAACCTCTGAAGTGCGAAGCTCTGGAGAGACTCATCAATCCAAATTTCAGAGGAAATAACAAAAGCAATAGTCAGATCTCTCGAAGCTCCGAAGGTGTACTTCACAATGAGTTCACTAGTTTGATGGTCTGGGGGTTTTATGATGTGTAGAAGGAGAAACCTCAGAAGCCCAAAGTTCTAGAGACCCATAATATTGAAGCTCTGGATAAAAAAAATTCGGTTAAGAACTGTGTCACAGCTCGTGGTCACATGCGATTGGGGGACAAATAAAAAGGACTAAGTTCCTGAAAAATCAATTTTTATTTTTGTTTTTAAAGAACAGAAAAGAGCTTAAAGAGGGAGTCCGTTAGATTCCAAATAGTTAGTACCTACATCAAAAGAGGTATTCAAGGCCTGGGAATTTTATAATAGGATCCATCAAAGATTTAAGATCCTTTTAGCTAAGAGGAAAGAGATCATTTTCACAAGGAGTGTTAGCAGACATCACTATCACTCCCAAAGACATTCCAATAGGAGAGAACATAGAAGCTCAAGTCCATCCCCTACCAGGAAGCATCATAAGATGTATGGGGTGAATGAACTATGAGGATAAATGAATAATATCAAACCTCCTACTTGTTGATGCTTAAAATCACAATGATGAATATTGCTCGCAAATGGTTGCCAATCTCTATTGACTATTTATATTAATAATAAGCTAGTAGGTGGGACCTCGTTGTAGGCTTGTGGCTCTATGGTGGATATGTTGCACTTATATTTTGTTTTCTATTGTGATGATACCAACAGAGTCTTATACAGTTCAATGTTTCAAATTATGGTTTAAAATGTTATGATGACATAATCTAGTGGTTGATTATTGCATGGCACTGGATGATTTTTATGACCATTCACAAATTATACTAAGGCTTCCCTATGGATGAAAGGATCATTATCAGTTTTGTTTTGATATTGTGATTAAACATGGATTAATTGGTTTAATATGATCTTGATATAAAGGATGATATGGCAGCTCTTTTAAACAAAATGACTATATGCAATCCCCAATCTTATGTGTAATTGTGACAAAAGGAGGGTGCATAAACCCTTGCTGCTTGACTTATGCACTTTGTTAAATTATATATGTTGATGCATATGGGGTAACTTTATAGTACATGGTTATTTTTAAAAGAGTTTGACATTACTTAGGTTGGTGCACTATGCAAACGGTATGTGCCAATGAAATACATGGTTGATTAAATGCCTAGTGCTATGGTGAATCGGTTGGCTCGTACTTGGAATTGAATAAGGTTGGAGAGGGAAGCGATGTGAATTTACTGCACTTCACTCAAACACCCCTCAGACCCTTCACCCTAGCCATACTTGCATTTTGGTTTTTGGCTCAGGTGGTTGTTGATGCTCCACATTTGTTGGTCGTGAAGGAGGCATACAATCTAACTCTCTTCCTTGCTCAATATTTTCCAGGTATGGTTCCTTATTCTTCCATCCATGATGGTTACTATTCACTATGAATCAATTTTTGGCTCAGGATTGCTTGAGGTCTGTGTTTTTCTCAATATTTTTGGACTGTGTATTGGTGTTGTGTTCATGGTTCTTTTGGTGAATATTCTGACTATAGGCATTTTGAAAAAGAGGAATGGATATACCTTGTTTTGTGTAATATGTGCATGGGTTTATTGGATAAAATAGTAGAGAGGCATGCTTGGTCAGCTTGGGTTTTTGGGTCTGGTTCTTTGTGTAAATTGATTATTATTTTTTTCCAAGCTCTGAGCCTTGCACATGAAGTATTACAACCAATCTCTATGTTTAAAGATTGCCACTCCTTTTTCTCTCTGTGGTTGATATTTTTTAGATCCTCTGGGTTGCAATGTGAATTGTTTAAAGTTATTTCCTTGTGTTGGCCAAGCCCTAAGTTGTTAGTTATCATGGCGTTTCCCTCATAATTATCATTATTTCTTGGAAGCATTGAACATTTGGGTTTAACATCACCTAGAACTCTAATAGAAGATTTATATATGGTTTTGGTTGGGAACCGGTTGTGTTTGGACACTCACATTATAGTTCTATTAAGAGTTCACTTCTTATCGTTCTCTATCAGAGGTGCCTTATTGGCATTTGATAACCCTCAATGTCAAGATTATTGTTAAAATTGATTGTCTATGGTAAATTTGATAAAGGCACGAGTTGTCTGTGTCTTTGAGGACTTATTCCTTTGATTGAGCTACTTTTTCTTACTCTCATTTGTTGTGTTAAACCCTAAACATGATATTGGTATCATTTTAATCTAGTCAAGGGTAAAAGAGCACTGTGTGTGCTTGGTCTAGTGGGAACGAGTTGGTTCTATTTCTTGATTGGGAAGTTTTAAAAGAGGTCTATACATGAGTATTTATGTGAAGTTTGGGCTCAATAGTTGCATGTTATTTTGATTCAAATGCTATTCGAATCGGTCCTTATGTTGATTATGTTTTAATGGACACCTGTGAGTGAATGGATTGGGCCCAATTATGAGTTTAATTCCCATTTCAATTATGCCAATGGTGTTTATATAATGGATAGTGGTGGTAAATCCTATGCATATTCTTATTGATTTTAAAGAGTAAATATTGGATACAAAATGGCTAGAACCATTGTGCATATTCTATTGGTTTTAAAAAGAGGTTTAGCATTGGAATATGAATGGTTGTGGATCAAAGGGTAATTATGTTTATCATATAAATGGAAATGTTGTTATTATTACTATTGTATAAGTTTATATGGATGCAAAGGCTGTTGTGATTGATTATGTCTGGGCATATAAATTATTTTTTCTGGAAGCCAACAAGCAATTTGTAATGGAAATAACAATTTAGATGGTGGTTTTGAAATGTGAATATTGTTGAATTATGAAGGTATGAATTGAGATATGATTTATTGTTTGTTTTTATTTATTTTTATGTGAATAGTATCCATATAATGTCGCTGTCATTCTACCAATTTTAACTCATTATATTCCCCTCATAATCCCAATTTCATTTTGACAGTCGTTTTTTGTAAAATAAATTAAAAGGATCTGTGAACAACAACAAAAGGAATAACACAACAATGGTTGGCAACTGAGATTTGGTATTTTATTACACATTTGAATTATTTAATGAATTGTTGAGAAATATTCATGTGTTTATCCCCCCTTATTATACCACTTTTCTCTCATTACACTCCCTCCATAAGTCCCATGAACCCTATCACCCCCTACTCACTTGGAAATTATTAAATGATTTGTTATGTATGGGTTTGCATGTATTTCAAGTCAATTTCTGAGCCAAATTTTGTTTCATGCAAGAAGAATGTCATGTATGGTCTATTAAGGGCTTAATTATTGATGAATTGATGCATACAAGATGAGATTCTTTAGTAGGGGAAGCCATGGTAGAAATAATAGAGGAAGAGGAAACTGGAACAGAGGGCCTAGAAGGCCTAGATTCTCATTTTAATGCTGACCCCTATGAATTAAACCAATTGTTCTAAGTTGGGTTCTTTAACTATATCGGGAAAGGAATAATACAAACTTGACCAGAGAGAACTCTCTTTCAGCCTCAAAACATCCCTGATATTCATGTGCCTCCTTATGTGTCCTTGCAACCAGAAGTCCCTGCAAATGATAGATGGAAATATATTGTCAACTCAGTTGTCTCTCACCATCGTGGCTGGCCCAATTTTTCATTACCTCCTCCACCACCTTTAAATCCCAATGCTAATATTTCCCTTGTTGATTCACCTAACCAATCTTTACATGCAAGAAAATTACTTAAAACTTATGTCCCCCATGTGCAAGATAAAGGTAAAGTTGTTGCCTCCCCTTCCTCTCCCTCAAATGACTCTTCAAAATCAGTGTCCTCATGCATGCATTTGAAGGATGATTGTTCCCATGTTATTAGTGAGATATAGCCTCGAGGTTCAAATCAACCAAGGGATACTTCCGAGAAATCAATGGGAGGAAACAATGATAAAGATTTCCTCTCATAGTGGCATGTATGGTTTTTATTTATGTGTTATTATGGTTTGATGTGATAGAGACATTGTTGCTGGTCTGAAGAAATTTTTGGACAATACGTTTTTTTTTTATAATGTGGGTTATGTGGATATTTACATATTTTTGGATATGATTTAAGTTATTTATGATATTTAAATATTCAATTTTGAAGGGAGTTAATGATTATCCATTTTTGTTATATTTTATAATTTGAAAATAAATTAAAGACGAGAGTCACAAGGGGTCCCACCTAGCTAGTTATTATTAATTAAATACCCTTAACTATTATTATTATTATTTCTCCTAAACTAAATTAGTTAAGTCAAACTAACTTAAGTAAAGAAAGTAGTTGAACTACTTCAACTTATTTGAAAAGCATAAAAGATAAATGAGAAGAGGAAATAAGAGGAGAATAAAAGGAGAAAGAAAGACTAAGGTTTTCTCTTTTGATTTCATGAGATAGTTCATTTTTCATTCATTCTTGAGTTTATTCAAAGCCTGATTCTCTTTTTGACAACAAGGTCCTATTGTAGACAATAAGGTTCAAATAAAATTTTATTTTATTTTTTCAACATTCTTTTCATTAATAAATCAACCTAAACCCTTGTAATTAATACTTGTGGATTGAGAAATTATTTTTGAGACTATAAAGCACAGGGTGATATTCCCAGCTATCTTGTCCTAGCCATGAAAGATTCAAAAATGATTGAGTAAGGAAATTCATAACTTTTCCTCAACATTTATTTGGTGACCATACTGGGAATATCTTCCATATATATCTAGTTGATTGTATTCACATTATCATTCAATATTTTTGTTTCTGCTTTTGATTCTTTGACTGTTTTCTTTTCTTCATGACAGTACCTATTACAAGGAAACCCAATATTGAGCCCAGTCTTAAAGACCAAACCAACATTTCTTTAACCTTATTCAATACCATATTAGAAAATGATAATATGCGGGTTGATCTTGAACGCTCGTGGGAAGTAATTGAACAAGACATAAGTGTTCAGGAACATTGGGAATCCAGGAAAATGCATCCTAGGAATCAGTTATAGATCTCTTTTTCCTAAACTTGTGATCCTCTTTTCATTTCCTCAAATCCTCTTATATCAAGGAGAAGAAGAGGATTGTCTCCTAAAATCACTCCTATTACTGCAATAGGAAGAAGGAACGCTATTCTGTCATCCAAACAAGGAAGTCTAAGGCGAATTGTGTTTGATTCAACTAGTTCATCTTTCTCACCATCACCCATCATTCAAAAAATGACATCTAGCGGTGGCTCTGGTGGCACTGGAGGTGCCTCACCTTCTCAACCCTTAGCCTCATCAGTGATTGGAAGCTTGTATAGCCATAAAATTCCAGTCCAATAAACTAGAAACCCTGCCAAGGTCATCAAGAAGTATGGGCTCTTTCAATTCATAGAGGATGCTACTACTACCCCGTGGCGTGTTTCCTCTCCTCTGAACCTAGCACCTACTATCCGTCCACTTCCAAAATTCAAAGAGAATATCCCTATGTTTTCTGGAAATAACACAGTCACTACAAATGAACACTTGGTGGCATTCTCTAATTTCTCTCACAATATAAGAGCTAATGACAATTATACTTGTATGTGCTTATTTGTTAACTCCCTTGTAGGGAAAGCAATGGCATATTTATTTGATCTCCCTCCCAAGATTCTTTCCACTTGGAAAGAGTTAGTTTACTGGTTCAAATATACTTATGGGCAGTCTAAGATCCCAGCTGAACAATTATGGGAATACAATAACATTGTGTATAAAGATGGTGAGACTATCAAGTATTTCAACCTACATTTCACCAAGTTATATAATCAAATTCCCGAAATTATTCTCCCCCAGAACTAAGCCTCTTTTATGCATTACTATAATGTTCTACCTTCCCCTTATCGTCATAGGCTTGAAGAAAAAACCATCGAAAATCTTGGTTCTTCTTTTCATACTTGTCTAGAGTATGAAGAACAACTTGAAAGAACAGGTCTTACCAAAGGAGACTCAATTAAACAAACAAACATGTCTTCCTTCTTACAACTTGTACAAGATATGAATAACCTAATGATAGTGTATGAGAGGAAAGGAAATGTCCCTTAACTTACTCATGGGGAATCATCTTCTTCACCACCCTTTAGGAATCCCAATGAAAACAATTTTCATCCCAAATCCATCATGCCTCACAGTTGATGTAACCTTTGTGAGGAACACCATAAGGAAAGTACTTGTGAAATAAAGAAGAGTGTCAGAGATAAAATCTTTGGAAAAGGCCCAAAACTACCATTGTTGTTCTAGATTTTACAGAACCAGAGGATGTCATATTCATAAACACTAGGAATAAATCCTATGTTTCAAAAGGAAAATATGATCCCCCTCATACTTATTATAGCCCAAGCTCATCTTCACCAGTTGCTACTATGCAAGATTCTAAAAATCCTGATAGTCAAGGAGTCCCTTCTCCTCTTCCCTCTTCCAAATATAATATTCTCAACCAGTTGGCTAATATCAAAGCCGATGCTACCCTTTTGGACATGTTTTTCGTCCCTAAGAAACAAAATCATCTAAAAAATTTCATGGAAGGAAAATATTCCAACATAGCCAATCTCTTTGAAGATGTAAAAGAAGAGGATTCTATTGTAAATAAAGTAGGTGTAAATAATTTTAGACACCCTGCAAAAAAACCCTCCATTTTTCATTTCCATAAGGATTATGGAAGAAATATCCCATTGTTGTCTAATCCATGATGGTTCGTGCCCAAGCGTAATGTTGAAAATTATTATGGAAGAGCTAGGCTTGTCTTGTACAAATGAAAATTCCAAAAGCATTCTCTCTTATAATAGTTTACAACAATCAAACATAGGTGAAATCAAAGATGTGACTTTGGTTCTGTGTGCACATCCTGAAATAAGGAAAACCCTTAATATTCAGGTAATTGACATGCTAGTGAGTAATTATTCAATCATCTTAGGAAGAGACTAGAAAGCTTTGACAGGTGGATATCGCTCACTCGACAGGAACACACTTATCCATTCCTTGGAATGGGAAAAAAATCATAGTCCTAAGGGAGGGAAGAATTTCTCCGTATATAGAAAGCATCCCACGGCCTAATGTAAATTATGTCGAGGAGGATCTAGGAGTGTACTCCATCTTTGTCGATGAGGATAACACTACCTTGGAAAAAATTGACCTAGAGGATGGGATGTGGCATATGCACTTTGATGGTTCATGCTCCAATGAAGGTAATGGAGCTGGAATTATCCTGTACTCACCTGTAGGTAAAATTCACAACTTTTCCTATAGGTTAGAGTTTTCTTACACAAACAACGACACTGAATTTGAAGCATTACTGCTAGGCATTGAAAATTCCTATAATTTAGGTTGCGGTCACCTTTTAGTTTTTGGGGACTCTAAACTTGTTGTAAACCTTGTACGCAAAATATATTCTCCTAGAAACAAGTTGATGAAACGTTACACCCAATTTGTTTGGGCACTTATCTCAAACTTATTATCATTTAAAATCACACATGTTAAAATGGAATTGAATTCAATGGCTAATATGTTAGCTGTTTTTATAGCCTCTCCTACTCGGCAACTTCTGCCACAAAGACCTGATTGCACTTTTCAATCCTTATATCATCCTCAGATCCTTGACAATGTAGATTCATGGTAGATCTTACCTAGTGATGAAATCATATGTGCTTTCATACAAAATGAACCTTATAATCCCAAGGAGATTATATCCATGGAAAATAAAAAAAATTCGAAGGGCTTGACTCCTCTAGAAAATTCATTTTCATCAAGTGATGTAGGCAACAAAGAAACACATAAATAAGAGGAGTCACAAAGGAAAGTGGGTGAAACCATTTCCTTGAACATTGGGACATCGGATTCCCCAAAGAATGTTAAGATAGGTGCCCAATCCACTGATGAAGAAAATTTGAGATTCACTAAGTTACTTCGTGAATATCAATATGTTTTTGTTTGGACTTATGAGGATCTTCATGGTTTTGATCTTTCTCTTATACAACATGCCATTCCTATAAAGGAAGGCATAAAATTGGTTAGGAAAAAACAAAGACCCATTAACCCCACACTGGAAGCGACTATTAGGAAGGAGTTGGAAAAAATCTTGAAGGCTATGATAATTTTCCTTTTTAAGTATTCCGAGTGGGTTTCCAATTTGGTTCTCATTCAAAAAACAACTAATAATATCTGACTGTGAGTTGATTTCTATGCATTAAATAGAGTGATCATGAAATATTGTTTTCCTCTCCCTAATATGGAAATGATTTTGTAGCAAATTGCAAGTTCACAGATGATGTCCTTACTTGACGGTTTTTCTAGTTATAATCAGATCAAGTTAAAAAGGACAGATAAATATAAAACTACTTTTATTACACATTAGGGCACATTTTCTTATGAACACATGCCTGTTGTCTTATCTAATGTAGGCTCCACTTTCCAAAGAGCTATGCAGATAGTTTCTGATGATCTGATCGGAAAAATTATTCATATTTATCTTGATGACTTGATTGTATATTCAAATATTCGATTGGATCATTTTTGTCATCTTAGAAAAGTTCTCATGCGATGCAGGAAAGTTGACATTTCTTTAAATCCCTCTAAGTCTATTTTCAGCGTTACTAAGGGAAAGCTCCTTGGGCATATTGTCTCTGATTTAGGAATAAGCATAGATCTCAAAAGGATTGTTGCTATTCTAAACCTTCCTTCCCCCACTTTCAAAAGGGAGGTTCAAGCCTCTATGGGAATTATCAACTTTGTTCGTAGTTTTGTTCTTGATTTTTTTGTAATGGTCAAACCAATTCACAATATTCTCAAGCAAGATAACTCCTTTTCTTGGACTGATGACGTCGAGAATTCTTTCATAAGGATTAAGAAGGAAATCAATTCCACATCGGTTTTGGAGAAGCCATATTTTGAAAAAGAGTTTATTATATATACTAATGCCACAGAGGAAGTAGTCTCTTCTATTCTCATACAATGTGATGACTAGAATAACAAAAAACAAGTAGCATACATGAGTAAAATCCGGTCAGATGATGAATTCAAATATTCTTATATTGAAAAGCATGCTTTCACTCTTATTAAAGTTGTTGACAAATTTTGCCACTTTATCTTAGGTAAGCACACATTGGTAAAAGTCCCTTTATCCACTGTCAAGTTTTTTCTCTCACAGACCTATCTTTCAAGGAAGCTTGCACATTGGATTTCCAAGATCCAGGAGCATGATTTAACCATCATGACTTCCAAAACCATTAAAGGACGTGACTTAGCCATTCACTTGGCTCAACATGCTGAAGCAACTGAAGAAATTGATGAACAAGACAATCCTTTGTCAACACTATTTTACATTGATAGTCAAATCCTCTCTGTAGCTGAACATCCCCAATATAAGGATCTGGTGTATTACTTGCAAAATAAGAGATGTCCAAATAACTTAGATAATCATCAAAGGAGAAGGCTCCATCTTGAATCTTCCAGATATGTCATTTTAGGAGACTTCTTGTTCAGGATATTTGCCGATGGTATATTACTTCACTGTGTAAATAAAGAAGAATCACATAAATTGCTACAAGAAACCCATGGATCTTTAGGTTTTGTCATTCATGTGGGTGGCCACTTTTTTGCTAAAACAACTGCTTTTAAAATCATTAGAAAAGGGTATTATTGGCCTTCAATTTTTCGATATTCTTATAAGTTTTCAAGATCTTGTGACAAGTGCCAGAAGTTCGCTGGGAAAGAACATCTTTCTGCCATGCCTTTACAACCTATCCTACGTGAATTTCCTTTTTCAAAATGGGGTCTCGACTTTATTGGTTCTATTAATCCTCCATATTCAACAGGGCAATTTTTCATCTTGACAGCCACAGATTATTTTACGAAATAGAATGAAGTTGTCTCACTTAAGAATTCGCAGGATGAGTAGGTTATTTCTTTGAAACTAATATTTTCTCTAGATTTGGCCTTCCTTTAGAGATTATTACAGACAAGAGTCCCTCTTTTATTTATGCTAAGATGACTCAGTTTCTAGCTAAACTGGGAGTTAAAAATTTTACCTCATCGTCTTATTACCCTCAGGGAAATGGGCAAGCCGAGTCCACCAACAAAAGTCTGGTTAGAATTATCAACAAGCTCATTGAAGATAAGCCTCGTCAATGGCACACCCTCCTCACTTACACCCTTTGGGAAGATCGCACTACCACCAAGGTGAGCATTGGTTGCACTCCCTTTTAGCTTGTTTAAGGTCAAGAAGACATTCTTCCTACCGAGCTGAATCTTTCTTCTCTAAGGCTAATGCTACAGGTTGAAGAATTAAATTCTTCTGATATCTCTCAAAGGATAAATGCGCTCTTGGCTTTAGAGGAACACAGGACGTTTTCCTTGGAGAAGATAAAGAAAAGACAACAAACATGAATAAATATTTCAATAAAATCACAAAAGTTGTCATATTTAAGGTAAATGAGAAAGTCTTGCCTTGGGATTCAGCTCATGATGATAGAGGAAGGCATTCAAAGTTCCAAAATTTATGGCTGGGTCCTTTTAAAATCACTTTTGTCCTGGGCGCAAATTCTTATATTCTAAAGGACTTTGAAGAGCAATTGTTTTCCTATATCACCAATGGTTCCCACTTGAAACACTATATGGAACGAGTTTGAAAGTTTAAATGTTGTATGGAATTACTTATGTATTATAGTTTTGTTTCAATGCTTTGATTTTTCTTGTTGTTTCATTTTTGTTGTTTTTCTTTTATTAATTTCTTTTCTTTTCAGAAATAAAATTATGGATCAGTTTTTCCACAACGATGTTATTCTGCAAGTATTGTTAATCAATAACAATCAAGTTACACAATTGTCATGATGTCCCTCCTTGAATACATCATTGAAATTGCTATCGGCTTCCAGTACTGTTGTTAGATAAGATTTGGTTTTTGTCCCTTTTTCTTCTTTCATTTTCTTCCCTCCGCCCAGAGATTCAAAAAGAGCACACCAAAGTTTTTCTCCTTAAAGAAAATAATTCTTTTACTGTTATTAATCGAATATTATGCATACAAGAATAAGCCCCTCATACATAACACTTTACATGAGTTATTCCCTAAATCCCAAATCATGTTTTCCCTTAAACTGCCTCACTTCCCCTATTGCATAATCATTCTAATATGCATTCCTTGATATACTGTTCACCTGGTCTATGAAACTAGACAATATGAGTTCTTAATCTGTTGGAAACAAATTTCCCTGTGGAGTCTTTAGTTTGTTGACACTTAAAATTGCAACAATGAATACTACTCGCAAATGGTTGCCAAGCTCTATTAACTATTTATATTAATAATAAACTAGTAGGTGGGACAACCTTGTAGGATTGTGGCACTACGGTGGATATGTTTCACTTATATTTTGTTTGATATTGTGATGATATGAACACAATCTTCTATAGTTCGATGTTTCAAATTATGGTTTAAAATGTTATGATGACATAAGCTAGTGGTTGATTATTTCATGGCACTTGATGGTTTTTATGACCATTTGCAAATTATACTAAGGCTTCCCTATGGATGAAAGGATCATTATCAATTTGGTTTTGATATTGATATTAAACATGGATTAATTATTTCAATATTATCTTTATATAAAGGATGATATGGGAGCTCTTTTAAACAAAAGGACTACACACCAACCCTAATGTTATGTGTAATTGTGACAAAAGGAGGGTGCATAAACCCTTGCCTATTGAATTATGCTCTTTGTTAAATGATATATGTTGATGCATATGGGGTAACATTATAGCACATGGTTATTTTTAAAATAGTTTGACATTACTTAGGGTGGCGCACTATGCAAATGGGATGTGGCAATGAAATATGTGGTTGATTAAATTCCTAGTGCTATGGTGAATTGGATAGATAGAACATGGAATTGAATAATGTTGGAAAGGGAAGCAACATGCATTTATTGCACGTCACTCAAACACCCCTCATACCCATCACCCTAGCCATACTTGCATTTTCATTTTTGGATCTAGTGGTTTTTTATGCTCTGCATTTTTTGGTCGTGAAGGAGGCATAAGGTCTAGCTCTCTTCCTAATGCAAGATTTTCTAGGAATGGTTCCTTTTTCTTCCATCCATGATGGTTACTCTGCATTATAAATCAATTTTTGGATTAGGATTTCTTGACGTCTGTGTTTTTCCTAAGATTTTTGGACTGTGTATTGGTGTTGTGCTCATGGTTTCTTCTGGTGAATATTCTAACTATTGGCATTTTGAAAAATAGGAATGGATATACCTTATTGTGTGTAATTTGTGCATGGATTTATTGGATAAAATAGCAGAGAGGAATGCTCGTTCATCTTGGGTTTTTGGGTCTGTTTCTCTGTGTAAATTGATTATTATTTTTTGCCAAGATTTGAGCCTTTCACATGATGTATTACAACTAGTCTATGTGTTTAAAGACTTCCACTCCTTTTCTCCTCTGTGGTTGATATATTTTAGATCCTATAGGTTGCAATGTGAACTATTTAAAGTTCTTTCCTTGTATTGGCCAAGCCCTGGGTTGTTAGTCATAATGGCATTTAGCTCATTATCGTTGTTTCTTGGAAGCATTGCACAGTTGGGTTTAACATCACCTAGAAATTTAATGGAAGCTTTATATATGATTTTGGTTGGGCATGGGTTGTTCTTGGACGCTCAAGTTACAATTCTATTAAAATTCCGCTTCTTCTTATTCTCTATTGGAGGTGGATGAATGGCGCTTGATAACCCTCACTGTCAAGAGTATTGTTAAAATTTATTGTCTGAGGTAAATTTCATAAAGGCACGAGCTATCTGCGTCTTTGAGGACTTATTCCTTTGATTGAGATATTTGTTCTTACTCCCATTTGTTGTGTTAAACCCTAAACACAATCTTGGTATCGTTTCAATCCAATCAAGGGTAAAAAAGCATTGTGTGTGCTTAGTCTAGTGGGTACGAGTTGGTTCTATTTATTGATTGGGAAGTTTTAAAAGAGGTATGTACATGACGATTTATGTGAAGTTTGGGCTCAAGAGTTGCATGTTATTTTGATTCAAATGTTATTCAAATCAGTCCTTATGTTGATTATGTTTTAATGGATACCTGTGAGTGAATGGATTGGGCCTGATTATGAGTTTAATGCCCAGTTCGATTATGCCAACTGTGTTTAGATAATGGATAGTGGTGGTAACTCCTGTGCATATTCTTATTGATTTTAAAGAGTAAATATTGGATATAAAATGGCTAGAACCATTGTATGCATTCTATTGGTTTTAAAAAGAGGTTTAGCAATGGAATATGAATGGTTGTGGATCAAAGGGTTATTATGTTTATCATATACATGGAAATGTTGTTATTATGATTGTTGTATAAGTTTATATGGATGCAAAGGCTGTTGTGGTTGATTATGTCTGGGCATATGAATTAATTTTTTAGAATCCAGCAAGCAATCTGTAATGGAAATAATAGTTTAGATGGAGGTTTTGAAATGTGAATACTGTTAAATTGTGAAGGTCTGAACAAATATATGATTTACTATTTTTATTTATTTATTTTTATGTGAACAATGTCCATATCATGTCCCTATCATTCTACCACTTTCTGCTCATTATATCCCCCTCATAATCCCAATTTCATTTTGACAGCCATGTTCTGTAAAATAAATTAAGTAGGTATGTGGACAACGACAAAAGGAATAACAAAACAATGGTTGGCAACTGAGATTTGGTATTTTATTACACAGTTGAATTATTTAATGAATTGTTGAGCAGTGTTCGTTTGTTTACCCCCCCTCATTATACCACTTTTCGCTCACTACACTCCCTCCATAAGTCCCGTGAACCCTATCAACCCCTGCTCACTTGGTGATTATTAGAAGATTTTTTATGGATGGATTTGCATGTATCTCATGTCAATTTCTCAACCAAATTTTGTTTCATGCAAGAAGAATGTCATGTATGGTCTATTAAGGTCTTAGTTACTGATGAATTGTTGCATAGAAGATGAGTTCCTTTAGTAGGGGAAGCCATGGCAGAAATAATAGAGGAAGAGGAAATTGGAACAGAGGACCTAGAAGGCCTAGATTCTCTATTGATTTTGATGTTCACCCTCAAGAATTGAACCAACTATTCCAAGCTGGTTTTTTTAACTGGATCAGGCAAGGAATAATACAACCTCGGCAAAGAGACCTCCCTTCTATCCTTAGAACATCCCTGGTATTCCTATGCCTCCTCATGTGTCCTTGCAACCAGAAGTGCCTACAAATGATGGATGGAAAGAGATTTTCAACCCGACTATCTCTCACCATCATGGTTGGCCCAATTTGTCATTACCTCCTCCAGCACCTATAAAGAATAATGCTCAGATTGCCCATGTTGATTCACCTATCCAATCTTCACATGCAAGAAAAATACTTAAAATAGATGTCCCCTATGTGCAAGATAAAGGCAAAGTTGTTGCCTCCCCTTCCTCTCCCTCAAATGACTCTTCAAAATCGGTGTCCTCTCGCATGTATTTGAAGGATGATTGTTCCCATTTTATTAGTGAGATACAACCTCAAGGTTCAAATCAACCAAGGGCTACTTCTGGGAAATCAAAGGGGGACAACAATGATAAAATAAATATTTCCTCTTAGAGTGGCAAGTATGGTTTTTAGTTATGTGTTTTTATTGTTTGATGTGATAGAGACACTGTTGGTGGTCTGCAAAAAATTTTGGACAACAATTTTTTTTTGGATTATGTGGATATTTACATATTTTTGGATATGATTTAAGCTATTTATGATATGTAAATATTCAATTTTGAAGGGAGTTACAAGGTGGCATATGTTTAAATGATTATCCATTTGTGTTGTATTTTATAATTTGAAAAGAAAGGAAAGACGGGAGTCACAAGGGGTCCCACCTACCTAGTTATTATTAATTAAAGACCCTAAACTATTATTATTATTATTATTTCTCCTAAACTATATTAGTTAAGTCAAACTAACTTAACTAAAGAAAGTAGTTGAACTACTTCAACTTATTTGGAAAGCATAAAAGCTAAATGAGAAGAGTAAACAAGAGGGGAATAGAAGGAGAAAGAAAGTCTAAGGTTTGCTCTTTTGATTTCATGAGATAGTTCATTTTTCATTCATTCTTGAGTTTATTCAAAGCCTAATTCTCTTTTTGATAGCAGGGTCCTATTGGAGACAGCAAGGTTCAAAACTGAACCAAATCATTCAGATCCTTTTTTTGGAGGTGTTGATCCATCCTTGATAGTCTCTATATACTTGTCTGCTTATGGTTTATGTTTCATAGCTGATAAAGGATATTTTGCAAAGTCAAATTGGCAGCAATGTGTGGCAAGTTGATCTAGATTACAAATTTAAGTTCTTACTTCTTGTCAGATTCATTTTGTATGGTGTTCAACGGGGATCTCTAAATTAGACTTTGGTCCATGCCCTCACAAGGTTTTGTAAAGAGGAAAACACTTTTGATATATTGGAATGAAATAAATCAGATTATTATTCTGTCTCATTTGTGTGTATTTATGACTTGGTCACTTTTGATTTTAGATCTCCATGTTTACTTTTTGTAATGTGTATACACTTTAGAAACTAAAATTTTATTTTATTTTATTTTTGCAACATTATTTTCATTAATAAGTCAGCCTAAACCCTTGTAATTAATACTTGCGGATTGGGAAATTATTTTTGAGGCTATAAAGCACAAGATGATATTCCTGACTATCTTGTCCTAGTCAAGAAAGATTCGAAAATGATTGAGTAAGGTAATTCATACCTTTTCCTCAACATTACTTTTGATGGTGAACACAAGAAGGATGAAGATGCTAAGACATAGTTGTTAGGCATGAGGAAGTACTTCCAATTGCATAACTATTCTTCTCATGCAGAAGGAAGAATTGTTATCTACCAACTTAAAGGAAATGCATACATGTGGTGGGACGAGCTTGTGCAGGTGCAACACATTAAAGAGAAAAATGTGACTAGGAAGGAATTCAAGAATCATTTTGAGAAGAAATACTTAACAAAGAGGTATTATGACAAAAAGATGAAAGAGTTTTTTGAACTTAAACTGGGTAGCATGAACATTGATGAGTATGAAAGGAGATTTTTAGAAATGTTGAAGTATGTCTCCTTAATTAAGGATGAGACCATTAATATTCATAGGTATATGAGTGGGCGGCCATCATTTATCAGTGACAATATTCAATATAATGATCCCAAGGCATTGGAGGAGACCATGAGGTGAGATAAATGTTTATATGATCAATAGAAAGGAAAGCCTACTTTCCAAAGAGCTTGGGAAGACAAGAATAAGTTCAATATGGAACAGAGGAAGAAGGGGAACAAGCCACTCTTCTTTAGAAACATTTCTCAGGGACAAAAAACTCCTAGAGATCCAAGAATGACTGAGACAAGTGGGAAAAGGCCAAGGCAGACACCCATTCAACATTGGGGTTGTAAAGGAGATCATATGTATAGATATTATCCACACTGAAGTGAAAAAGTGAGATCTATCCACAATGTATGGAAAGCTGAAATAGTGGAGGACATGGGAAGAAATGTACCAAGGATCTATGCATCCCTGGACAACAAGAAAGCATAATTTTAGTCGCACATGATTGCAATAGAAGGTATGATCAATAACAATTCCTTTACTATTTTAATATATTCATGAGATAGTAATAGCTATATAGATCCTAAGGTAGTAGAAAGATTGCAATTGCCAAGAAGAAAGCATGGGAAATCTTGGTTAGTGCAGCTGTATATAGGAGCCAAGAGAAAAGTTGTTGAGTTGATTAAATCATGTCTAGTGGACATAAGTGGGATAAGTACCGAGGAAGATTTGAACATCCTACCCTTGGGTTCATATGACTATATAATTTCTATGGATTGGTTGGACCAACACCATGTTGTATTAGACTTTCATAATAAGGAATTTACTTTCCTGAATGAGGAAGGGAACCCAAGAACAGTCCAAGGAATTCCCAGGGAAGTTAATTTTCGAGAGATCTCAATAATGCAACTGAAGAAGTGTTACAGGAAGGGCTGCCAAATAATTGCAGCTCATATGGAGGAAGGAACTAAGGATAAGGTGCCAAATCTTGAGGATCATGCAATCCTAAAATATTTTGAGGATGTGTTCAACGAGATACCAGGACTACCCCCAAAGAGAGATATTGAATTTTCTATAAATTTGATGCCTGGAGCAACTCCAGTCTCCAAAACTCCTTAGAGGATGAGCACACTAGAGCTAAAAAAGTTGCAAATTTAGCTTGAAGAGCTTTTGAAGAAGAGTTTTATACTCCCAAGTGTGTCACCTTTGGGTTCCCCAACTTTATGTTTGAAGAAGAAGGACGAGACATTGAGGTTGTGTATTGATTTCGGGCAGTTAAACAAAGTAACTATACAGAACAAGTATGTTTGGCAAGGATTGATGATATCTTTGATCAGTTAAAGGATGCAAGGATATTCTCAAAGATTGATATGAGTCCAGGATGCCATCAAGTAAGGATCAGAGATGAAGATATCAACAATAATGCCTTCAGAACAAGGTATGGTCATTACGAATTCACAGTGGTGTCATTTGGGTTATCAAATGCACCAATTGTTTTTATGTGTTTAATGAATGGTGTTTTTAGAGAGTACCTGTACAAGTTTGTCATTGTCTTTTTGGATGACATTCTTATATATTCCAAGTCAGAAGGAGAGAATGAGAATCACTTGAGGAAGGTGTTACAAGTGTTAAGAGAACCAAATTCATTATTTTGGGCATATCATATTTGAAGAAGGGATGGCATTGGACCCTGAAAAGATTGAGGCTATTAAAGGGTGGTCAGCACCTAAGAATGTGATGGAAGTCATATCATTCATGGGTCTCGCTGGATACTACATAATATTTATTGCAATATTCTCAAAGATTGCTCAGCTGATTACTTCCTTGCAAAAGAAGGGAGTGAAGTTTAAATGGAAAACATAATGTGAAAGGAGCTTCCAACAATTGAAGTAGTTGTTAACCAATGCTCCAATTCTAAGAATTACAGATCCTATTGAGGATTTCATGGTTTTCATAGATGCATGTAAAGAAGTACTTGATGGATTCCTTAGTCATAATGGTTTTGTGTTATGTTTTGAATCTAGAAAAATCAAAGAGCATGAAAGGCTCTATGCCACTCGTGATTTGGAGTTGGAAACCATAGTACATGCCTTGAAGAAATGGAGGCACTACGTCATGGGAAAAAGTTTTGAGTTGAGTACATATCATAATGGTATGAAATATCTATTTGATCAGACAACTCTAAATGTCAGACAAAGTAGATGGTTAGAGTTTCTATGTGAGTATGACTTTGATATCAATCACATCAAAGGAAAAGAGAACAAAGTGGTTGATGCACTTAACAGGAGAGTGCATGAAATGCATGCTACGACCATTAGAATGTATCAAACTGATCTTAAAGGTACAATTTTTTAGGCTGCAAAGGCAAATTTGTAGTACATGGAGATAGTAACAGAATTACAACAAGGTAATTTGCAGTAGAGGATTGAAGATTATAAATTGGGAAATGATCAAATTCTCTTATACAGGAAAAAAATTTATGTATCCAATTCTCATGAATTGAGGAGTATGATATTGAAAGAGATGCATAATGTACCATATGATGGACACCCAGTATATGAGAAAACCATTGCATCTTTCAAGAGCCAATATTATTGGCCAGACATGAAGAGGGAAATTGCCGAGTACATTTCTAAATGTTTGGAGTGTCAAAAGGTCAAGGTTGAGCATAGACACCCAAATGGGTTGTTGTAGACATTTCCCATTCCTGAGTGGAAGTGGGAAGTGGTGTCAATGGATTTCATCACCAAATTTCCCAGAACAAGTAAGAAGCATGATTCTATCATAGTGGTGGTGGACAAAATATTTCATTCCAATGAATATTACTCACACGGAAGCCAATTTTGTTGATATTTATATGAGGGAAGTAGCATGATTTCATGGCATACCCAAGATAAGTGTGTCTAACAGAGACCCAAAGTTCACCTCAAAGTTCTGGAAGGGATTATTCAAAGGGTTTAGAATGCATTTGAACTTCAACACAACTTATCATCCCGAGTCTGTTGGGAAAATAGAAAGGGTGAACCAAGTGATATAGGATATGCTAAGAATGCACGTTCTATAAAAACCATATAAATGGGAAGACTATCTACACTTGGTAGAATTTCCTTACAATAATGGGAACCAAGAATCTCTAAAGATGATTCCATTTGAAGCACTTTATGGCAGAAGGTGCAACACACCAATAAGATGGGACAACCCAACTGATAGAGCAGTGGTTGGGCCAAAGTTGTTTGAGGAAATGGAAGAGAAGATGTCAAATATAAAGAAGAATTTAAAGGATTCTCAAGACAGGCATAAAAGCTACGTTGATAAGGGCATAATTCACAGGGAATTTTGTATTGGTGATCATGTGTTTCTGAAAGTGAAGGCCAATAGAAGTTCCCTAAAGTTGGGAAATTGTTCCAAACTAACAGCTCATTATTGTGGGTCGTTTTAAATCTTAGAAAGGATTGGGCCTATAGCTTATATGCTTGCATTGCTTGCATATATGACCATTCATAATTTATTCCATGTATCATTGCTTAAGAAATATATACCTGATGCTAATCATGTTATTTATTAGAATGTGATTCATGTGGAGCAAGAAGGTGCTTTTCAAGTGCATCTGGTACACATTCTAGACCGAAAAATCAAGAAGTTATGGAATCGAGCCATCGAGCTAGTAAAGTTCCAATGGACCTGGTACTATCCTACGGATGCCACTTGGGAGCATGACGAGCCCATGCGGGCAGAATACCCACATCGTTTTTAATATTTTTTAAAATCTTGTTGTAATATGTAAATATGATGCAGTGAGGACAATGCATAAATAATGGGAGGGGATTGTAATACCCCAAGGCCAAGCCCCTGTGGAATTGTAAAATTTTTATATAGGCTAGTGATCCAAATGGTTATAAGCTAGGAGTCTTATGTTTTTATTAGGCTGGAGAGCCTAGATGAAAAGGCCAATGAGCCTATTTTTGTAAATGTAATCACTCATATCATTAATAAATTTACATCATTGCGTGTAGAAAGACCACGATGAAAGAGTATGGGGGACTAAGGTCCACTAGGTTGGGTAAGGGATGGGGGATATGAGACTAGGGAAAAAGGGAATAAGATTAAGAGATTAAACCCAAGAGAATAATATATATTTATTTTATAAAGGTTGTGATGAGAATATTAATTTATCCTAAGTTTTTATTTGAAAGGGGATGAATCCCAAGTGGAAGGATTCGTTCTCCAGGAGAGCCATGTGTCAATCATGGAACATACATATATAAGTGGGGAAAAGCGTTGTTTGGGGGATCTTGGTCGATCAGTTTTTCCATCTTTCCATCCATGCACCCAGAGACTAAGCATGCAGATAACCTTCCCCTCCATCATCAACCCCTATTCATGAATGCACAAGAGGGAAAACCTATGAAGAATTGAGTTAAAACATACTTCCTGAGAAGCATAGTGCGATCGTACATTGCTTAAGCCCATGTTGAACCTTAGCGGTCTATTGTTGCTACCAACACAACCCTTTTGACTGAATATAGCCAGTTTCCAACCTCTTGTCCTTAACTGTTTGTTGTGCTACCCTCACCGAGCTTGTGGTTGGTCATCCAAAGAGATGAATCGAAGAGGTGGGTTTTCGGGCCCGTGGGATTGAAGAAGCAGGTTGTCAGGCATGTGAGAAACTCTCTCTAGGTGAGAGAGGTTGTTGGGGAAGTGATTTTCCCATAGGGAGCCTCACGGTAGTTTTAGGGCTCTTAGAATTCATGTTCGACATGTTTTTGAAGCCCTGGAAGGGGAGTGGGGCAGTTGAAGGACTGTCAAGAAGAGAATGGGCACACTCTTTGCGGTGGGATAGGAATGTGGGGAATGAGGGACTATAAGCTATGGACATGAGTGGAATCCTACGGAAATAATCCTTCTTGGAGACTTTGTAACCTCAGCCTAACCTAGGATTCCCTTTAGTCTGGGTGGAGTTTAGTGGCAACTTAGGGGTGACCCACTGGTGAGAGTGATGAGCAGCGTGGTCTAAGGCTGGGAGGTTCATGGAAGGTCTGAACGCAGATGGTGGTCTTCTCATAAAAATATAAGTACCATTTCTATGTTAATTTTCATGTTGTGTATCCTATACATGTCTTGATATTTATAATATTTCCTATGTAAGTTGTTTGTAGAAGATTTTTGTGATTTCCACATTAATTTTTGTATTAGTAGAATTCATACTATCTGTTCAAGTTTATATGTATGATGTTCCACAAAGAGAAATGTGTGCCATAGCCCAATAGGTCTATGCTTGGGCATGGACAATTTTGATTATCAGAAACAAAGTGAGAGTTGTTTATGGAGTGGCATGCCCCAACTTGGGTGGATGAGGTGGTTACAAAATGGTATCAAAGATTGAAAAAAGAATATTTGTAGTAGCATTCCCCAACTTGGGTGGCTGGGGATGTTACAAAATGGTATCAGAGCTTGAATAGAGCAGATTTGTAGTAGCATGCCCCGGCTTGGGTGGTTGGGGATGTTATAGAGAGTGATCTCTTCGACAACATTAGGTTTGACAAAGATATCTATTTTGATTGTGGGGGATATTTTTTCCATGTTTCCTTATTCAAAAGCATTGAGAGTGGGGATTGGGTTTTTTAACCAATCCACATGTTTTGGGGGAATGAATTCTTTGGTTTCAATCACACATGCATGTTTGTCTATGTTAGGTTGAAAGGCTTCGTGCAATAAGAAGAAATATATGTGATACATTGCATCTTAGGGATAGTTCGGTGTTGTCATGGCATCTAAGATATCATCATCTGATTGAAAGATGTATGAAAATAATGGATCTTCAAACATATGAATAGGAAGGTGTGGTTTGATGGCACCAAATGTTTGATCAATTTTTTTATGGTTTTGGCATCTATGGAAGGTGTAGAGTATGGAGAATCGAAAGTAAGTGGTGTTTGAGAATATTGAACATCATCCTCCACTAGAATGGGTGGTTCAACGAGACGAGGGGGGGGGGAATTCACTAGATGAAATAGACCATATATCCACTCATGTGTGTGGTCCATGTGTACTGGCTGGAGGAAGAATGTCACATAAGGGACTTACTAATGAATTAGGGGGATTTTGATGGAATTGTTTTGATCATTGTGGTATATGTACTACTAGCATGACCAAGGGTGGTAAGTCTTGTGCCAACATGGTACGATGTGGTTACCCGAATATGGTGGCATGGTTATGTTCTTGGAAGGTGATGTTTGCAAGGATGTTTGAATATTTTGAAGGGAAGTCATGCAACAAACCTTGTATTTGACAATGAGAGGACACATGTGCATAAAATGATCCATTTGGTTGCATAATGCAAACAAGAATCACATCCATTTGTTTACTGACATGGAGATATAGTATATTTCAGTATTTTTAGCGTTTGTGGGGGGTGCTTGAGATGATTCATGCAAAGATGTTTGTCACACTAGTGCTAAGGTTTCCTGGACTTGAGGTAATGCTGGGAAATGATGAGTGCAATGGTCATACTTTGAGCATATGGAGCATGCAAATTTGGTGCATAGATATTTATTGCATGAAGAAGAAGGTACTGCAATGGTGGTGGTTGTTGAGGTTACTAGTGTAGGGAGTAATGGTGTTGCCTTAGGAAGTTGAATTATATTATGTAATTTGGGTACTGTGGAGTAGATATTGGTAGGGTGTCAAAGTGTTTCACAAAGTGTGCATGGTGGTTGGACACAAGTTTGAGGGGTGAACCCATTATTTTTCTTCTTTCCCATTTTTTTTATATCATTTTCCCCAACTGTGTGATTTATTGGAGGATTTGGTGTTTGAACCACTGATTGCATGGGGAAATCCTCTAACTGAGGTGGGAGGGATGGGACCAGTACCATAGATGGTGGGTCAGATACCAAAAATGTATGGTGATAACCATGTTAGGAAAGGTGAGGGTAGCGACAACCTGATAGGATTATATTATGGGTGGTGGATAAAACAAAGGTATTTGAATTATGGCCCGAGGGGTCATTTTCCAAACTGGTATCTAGCCAATCATGGGGGGATGTTCTGGAGGTGTCAGAAATGTATTTTTTTAGGATTAGGTTGAGGTGTGACATTCTCCAAGGAGGTTTTGTCACTAGATTCAACACCATCTAAGGGTATGACACAAACTTGGGCAGACTCTACGAGAGGGAGGACATGTGTGTTATCGTGGTAAGCCCTTATAAGGGATGGGTCCTTCAAGATTCCAAGTCTTACATCTATGATTGGAGGGATATCCGAACTAGATCGTATGAGAGGTAGGATATTATCTATATTATCAGAATGATTGATTTCATAATGTGTTAATTGGCCTATAGTGACAATCTTCTTGTTATGGGGGAAGATCATGGCACAAAATATAGACGAGGCCACAAATTTCATGGAATACATGTAACTGCACCTAAATAGGATATTTTAATCTAATGGGGCATCAATGAATTCTTAATGAAATAGAATCATCTTTCCCCTGAGGTCAACAGGAACATTTTGGTAGAATCCTTCTAGTTGTGATGGACGACCACCATATGCCTTGAGAGTGATGGTAGAGGGGATGAGCTTAGGTGAGACAAGATGTTTCCATATAGGTTTGGACATGATACATGTGGAGGATCCTTTGTCAATGATGCATCAATGGATTGTTCTATTCCTAATCTTCACTGGGATCCGGAACATTACCAAAGAAGGGAGGCATGGTTCAACATTATCCATATCAAAGGTAATTAGGTGGGTATCTGATGGCTCAATTTCCCCCAATGTTGAGAGAAAGGATTTCCTTTGTGAAGGAAAGGTTTGTAGGACCTCCACGACATACATGGCTACTAGATATTGGAGAAATTCATTGACTAGGCTATATCTATGGGCTGACCTAGCATGTGGGTTACGCTCATTCTAACTTAGAGGTGTGCGGGGTACCCGAGGGGTATATTCTATGCTAGGATGGGGGATCATCAAAGGTTGGCCTACTGGAATTTAGGGTGCTTCCAATGTGGTTAGGTTGGAATATGAAGGTGTTGGTGCAGGACTATTTTGGGAGGAAATTCTATTTTGGGCGCATACCTATTTTGAGGAAAAGAAGCCTATTTTTGGAGCATGCGCAATATGGGGAGGAAAAGAAACATGCAGAAGATGAGATAAAAGAAGCATGTGGAAGGAGGAAAAACAGTGTGGCATGCATGAAGATGGCCCTAACCATGTTAGGGTTAGCGTTTGGATATGAATGTAATGGATATAAGCCAATAGAATAGTATAAATAAAGACGAAGGAGGTCTAGTAGAGGTTGGTCAGTTATTTTTTTTCTTGTTGTTCATGAGTTAGTGGTGGACTGGTCTAAATAAGCTAGTTTTTTAGGGTTAGATTACAGTCTGTGGAGCCTGGTGTGGTCTAGTCCACCTCACAGAGGGTAACTACCCTCCTTTTTTTTACTGTAAGTTGGAATAGTGTAACGCCTGCTACATAGATTTTGTAGAAAGATGAATAAAAGAGAAGAATAGACATATCTTTGTGGACATAGCCCCAGGGGGGTGAAACATGATAAATCTATTGTTTTTATGTGTCATTAATGGTTATTTTACTGTTATGTTAATTATCATTCAAAGAATGAATTATTAAATGGATTGTGATAACATGCATGCACAATTTAATGAATGAATGAATACTAGAAGTAGATGAATGAATAATAATGTTGATGCATGAGGAAAATGATCAAAACAAAGTCTCAATTCCTTCCTAGACATCAAACACCTAATTATTGTATTCCCCCATAAAGCTATCTCACGTGAGACTGCACTATGCACTTTTTGTGCGGGGTTTCCTTCTAGCTTACCAGGAGGGCTGATAGTTTGAGGATTTTGTTGGAAACCTACTGAGATCAGAACCTAGGTTAGCCCAAGAATCCAACAAATGGTTATGTTTCCGGCTGGAACTGCATATGATTGATTGGAAGGGATTTGTTGAAGAAAAGCATGGACAATGAAATCATAAAAGGGAATGTTTAGGCCATGGAATCCAATGAAGGAGGAGATTGAAATATGGTTAAGGAAAAAGGAACTTAAGTTTGTGCATAAGGACAACAAAAACCCTAAATTTACACCACATAAATATCTCGACAATTATGTGTTTAGTGACTTGCATGCAGTGTTTTTCTGTGAATTCCCACATCTATTGTAGTAGTGTTTATTGAGGTTGAAGGACAACCATGTTATGGATCATATTACACAGATAGAGTGGAATTTAGTGGATATCGTACAGTTTCAACTGTTGGAAGATTGATTGTTGTCATTGATGTCAACCCTAGTCATGGGTTTTGGACCGCAAGATTGATAAAGGTATTTGGACATGAAGGAAAATGCACATGCATATACAACA
>JZKD02S1776756.1:4179011-4197491 GCA_000966675.3 Picea glauca
CATGGGGTTTTGGATTATTCCTTTCCATCGGTGAAATCAAACGTGCATTCCTTTTCCCTTTGGCGTTTGCAGTGAGGTTCGGCTTGGGATTTTTTTGTCACAAGCTTCTTAATGACCTCTGCACTCTTAGTCTCAGCGTGGGGTAAGTTGATAGGAGGGTCGACTGAGGGTTTAGGCAGTAGGATATGGTAGGGCATTGGGGGTACAACCTTGACCTCTCTCACCATAGGTTTGTCAACCTGTGTAGGGTTCAGATCCTCGAAACCATTCCGAGCAACGCAATTGCTCCAACTATCCTCATGCAAACTCAAATGACAGACAACGATGAGCTTGATAAGCCCATAATGAAAAAGGCTACTGTCAGCCTGGTGCCTCTTGAACTTATTCGACATTTTAAATAGACTACAATGTAAATAATAGGGCATATTGAGCTGATATCCCATAAAAACCATAAGCAAACGCAGATGGTGGAGGAATACAAGTCCGTATCGGCCTTCGCAGGTCACAAACTGCTTGATTATCATTAATAAATCATGCCAACGTGGTTTGAGTGCAGAGATAGACATACCTCTGTCACACGAGGTAACCTTGTGCAAGAGGAAGAGCAGTGTCCATGGGACCTCCTCGACCTTGCAATTCTTGAACCATCGTTGTCCAGTGGCAGTCAAACCCATAGCAAGACTAATAAATTTTGTGTCAATCTCTAATTGTATATCTCCGACCTTGGCTCGACAGCCATCAAAATTCATGGCAAACTGTCGTGCTACACAAAGGTTAAAACCCTCGAAATGTTCCACGAAGGTAAGCCATTCACTGTCTACCAAATCTTGGTGGGCATTGTCAAATGTTAACAAGGCTTGACTGCCATTGGGTTCAACTCGGACGATTGGTGCCATGGATCGAGCACATGGTAAGGGAAGGGTTCGAATGCACCAACGCATACAGGAACAGGGCTACCCAAACCAACAACAATGAACGAGCAAAGGGGTAAGCATTAATGGAAGCATGCGAAGGTGGTGGAGTTGTTCACTGCCATGCATAATATTCATTATCCAAGTACAACCACCGAATTTCATAGCTGTTCAAACAATCATAATAGTTCAACCACTGAGTTATGCGTACAACCAATGAAATCCAATATGTATATCATGGTGCGCAAGTTATACCATAATGTTTAACAATCCGATATATAAATCAAAACTCAAAATCATGTATGCGCCAATGTATTAATCAAACGTTTAATCAAAGTGCCAAAAAGATATTGCATATAGTCGACTAGCCAAATTTATGAAAATATTATCATAAGGATCATACATATATAAAAACAAAAATAAATCATACCCCTATGCATTTCATAGAGTCAATGATTAGGCAAGTCATAGAATGCAAATCCAAATGCTCAATGTCAACAGAATCAATCGAAGTATGAGAACCGATCAGAGGATATTGCCAATCGTGTAATGATCAATAAAAGGTAAGCGCAATAGGCATAATGACAAAATAAATAACCACAGTTCAGATAATGATCGAAAAACAACTTCGAAAGGAGAAGTTTTCACGCTTACAGTCGTGAAAAATTAACAAAGACAAATGTGTAAATGTTGCAAGAAATGAAAGTGTCGTTGATTTGAAAAATGTGACGAAAACTTGTTGTTCGTAAGACATAGGTGTAGGCAGATTATAGGATAATAGAAAAAAGTGGATTGGTTGCCAATAGATTTAAAACTAACCATTTTTTTAACACTGCCAGCAACTTGAGGTGGCAAGGTCTCACCATGTCATATCATTCGTCGCATGTGATGTATATCTACACCATGCCTGCTAGCTCTCTTCAAGGTTCACCAAGAGCAGTGGGGTTGAGGCCTTTTCCTTTCTTGTTCAATTCCTCCCCCTAGTTCTGCAAAGGATTCCACAACTTCCTGGAGTGTTGTGTATTTACCAGTCCATTGTGTTCCTTCATTTGGAAATCCTATTACCTTAGCTATGATGGAATCCGTGACTGGTATTTGTATGCCCTGAATTACTGAGACTCCTCCCTGTATATTTTGGAAGAATGTTAGCGCAATATTTATATCAAATCCTTGCAGTCTGTTAAAATATTGTCTCCACCCTAAATGGTGTATAATCTCCCTTGCTTGATCAGTTACTTGCAGCAATGTAGGCTCACGGTGAATACTTCGGCCACCCATATCTTCTATATGTATATATGTATGTATATATATATATGTAAAATGGGCTTTATGAAGGGAGGATCATCTACTCCTTAAGAGTCTGGGATGGCGTAAGAAGTGTAAGAATGCCAAGTAAAAATGTGCCTTAGACTCCTTATTATGATGTGAAGGGAAATTATCATTCAAGTATATGTATATATATAGGGAGAAGAAACAAATTATGGTGGTTATGGATTATGAACAATATTAAGATAATTCGGAGAAATCAATCCATAAATAATTTAATAAGGCATGCTAGATATTCCTAGAAAATAAAATAAGAAATCATTACCATGATAATTAGAAGTGATGTTGTTGAAAATTAATAAGTGAAGTTCATACCCAAAGGAGTAGCTAAACATATCAGGAGTAGTCATAAAAATGACACATGTTGTTGGTGGAAACAAAAATCATTACTTTCAAGGGAAAGGAACAACAACATGAATAACCACAAAAGGAACAATAGTTGTTTCTTTCTAATGAATAGCGATACTCGCAAAGGGAACAACAATCATAAGAAAGGGAACGACAATTTTTATGTTCGAATGAATGCCACTACCTACAAAGGGAAAAACAATCACAACAAAGGGAATGACAATTGTTATGTTCAAATGAACGACACTACCCGCAAAGGGAACAACAATCGTGACAAAGGGAATGATAATTGTTACATTCAAGAAAGGTGACGATGATGTTCAAATTTATCCATCTACTTAAGTAATTGGATACCTCTTGCATAAACTTTTCTTTAGCCAGTCTAGGATTGATTAGTCATCAACTAAATTCATTTACTTTTATAGGTAGTTTTATTCAATGATCATGGGAATACAATATATTGGATGGTTTACAGTGTCATGCATTCATTTTTATTTACCACAGCCATAGATGCGCATCTTTTGAGTGTAGTGTGTGAATTTTGCTGCGAAACATGACATATTCATCTCCTGTATAAAAACAAGGTCTATATTCGATGGAATAGTGAAACAAGAGAAATTTGGAGTTTAAATGAGGCACATAGTTCTAATTATATTTTTCTACATTAATATTTCACATCCTTTCTAGGTTGTGTTCTCCAAAGCTCTTTATAGCGACTTCCGTAGAAAGTAAAAAAAACTTAAGAAAAGCTCAATCAAATCTTCAAAGAAAAATATATACAATATGTACAGTGCTGGAAAAACAACAATTTCATAGAGTTGAAGCTGTTGGGTTACCTTCCCAGCCAGCTAAAATCTAAACAATAGGATCATTACTTACTTCTTGGCAAAAGGATTCTTTTGAAAGTGGATGATGGTAGATCCATAGCCGATGTCCATTTACCAGAAAAGGAGAATCAGACCCGTCGATGGTAACTAAAGTGATAGTTCCATTATCATGGACTTCCTTGATTTCATATGGTCCCAGCCACCTTGTCTGCAATTTCCCAAGAAAATCCTAAAATATGGAATCATAAAGAAGCGCCCAATCACCTTTCTGGAAGGATTTCTTCTTGATATGCTTGTCGTGCCAGATATCTCTCTGCTGCTAAATAATAGTTGTGCACTAAAGGCCAACAAGCATGATTCATCTAACTCATTGATTTGTTGTAAGCACTACGTGTGTGCTTCTATAAGATCTAGTCCAATTTCTTGGGCAATTTTTAGAGTCTTGATCTCAAATTCAATTGGAAAGATAGGCCCTTTTCCAAAGACTAGGTGATAAGGAGAGTAGCCAATAGTGTTATGCCATGTTGTGCGATAGGCCCATAAGGCATTTGGAAGCTCGACTAACCAATTTTGATGGTTTGTTCAGACTGCTTTTGTCAAGATTGCCTCCAAGACTTTATTGGTGCTTTCCACTTGTCCATTTTCCTGGGGGTGGTATGGGGAGGTAACCCTATGTTTAATTTGATAATTGCGCAGAGTGGCAGATATTTTATGTGTTGTAAATTATGAACCTACGTTCATGATTACTTCCCTGGATAATCCATAGTGTACAAACAGTTCAAATAGAAATTTAATGACTTCTTCCTCAGTTGCATTTGGTAAGAATACTGCTTCTACCCACTTGGTCATATAGTCTATTGCAACTAGTATATAAGATTTTTGGTTTGATTTTGGGTTAAAGGGACCAACAAAATCCAGTGCCCATCTCTCGAAAGTTTCTATCACCACCTCTGGTTGTAGGGGCATTTCATCAGCTTGGCCTGGTCGACCCATCCTATGACAACTATCACAGGACTGGACATACTTCTTTGCATCTTTAAATATCGAGGGCCAATAATAACCCATCTGTAAAACCTTATGCCCAGTTCTATGTTCTACAAAATGTCCCCCACTTGGATCATCGTGACACGCCTTCAAGACATCATGAATTTCATCCTCTCTGATACATCTTCATATCTGAAGATTAGACCCTATGTGAAATAGATATCCACTAATCCAGGTGATCTGTGCACTGCGTCGAACAATCATTTTCCTTTCTCTTGGTGACAGGTGCGTTGGAAATTTCCCAACTATTAGATAATTCACCACATCATCGTACCAAGGCATATTAATAGTCACAGTGAACAAATGTTTGTCTGGAAATTGGTCTTCAACTGTCAAAGAGTTATCTATCTTGGGTATACGAGACAAAAAATCTGCAACAAGATTTTCTCTTCTCGGTTGATCCTTAATGGTGATGTTGAATTCCTACAACAACAACAACCACCGAGTAACTCATGCATTAGTAATTCATTTGTTGGATAAATATCTAATAGAAAAGTGATCAGTATACAAAATCACTAGATAGCCTGTTATGTAGTGTCGAAATTTATTAATAGCATGTATAACGGCTAAAAATTCTTTTTCTATTACTATGTAATTTAATTTAGCAGGAGTAAGATTTTTGCTAATAAAATAAATAGCATAAGGTTTCTTTTCTTCTTCCTGTCCAAGGACAATGCCTATAGAGACATTTGATGCATCTGAAGAGATGTGAAATGGTAGCTTCTAGTTTGGTTCTCTCAGCACTAGTGCTATTGAAATTAACCTTTTAAGCTCTACAAATGCAACATCACACTTATCAGACCACTAAAATTCCACATTACCAGTTAAGGCATGTAAAGGTGCAGTTATTCTTGAAATTTTTTTTATGAATCTGTGATAATATTCTACACATTCAAGGAAACTACATACCTCGGTCTGTGTAAGAGGTGTAGGAAATTTAAGGATTACCTCTATCTTTGTTGGGTCTACCTTGATTCCATCTGCATAAACATAGTGTCCTAGTACCACACCCTCAGTCATCATCATATGACATTTATCATGACTTAAACATAGCCTGGTAGCAGTGCATTGTTCTAGTACCTTTTCCAGATTGCTTAAATCTTGATCAAAGTCAGTTCCATAAGGGGTAAAATCATCCATGTAAACTCCAAGTCCTTCATTAAGTAAATCAGAAAATTTGCTTAAAATAACTCTCTGGAATGTAGTTGGAGCATTACATAACCCAAAGGGAAATACTCGATATACGAAGGTACCCTGAGGACATGTAAATGTAGTTTTATCCTAGTCTTCTGAAGCAATCTGAATCTGATTATAACCACTAAAGTCGTCTAGGAAGGAGAAAAATTTCTTCCCTACTAAAGTATCAAGGGCTTGATCAATAAAAAGTAGGGGAAAATGGTCCTTCTGGGTAGATTTATTAAGTTCTTTGTAGTCTACACAGACTCTCCACTTACCATTCTTTTTAGGGATGATTACCAGTGGGGAGACCCGCTGGCTATCTGAAATAGGATATATGAAATCTACATCCAACATCTTATGTAATTCTTCTCTGATAATGTCCCTGAGATGATGATTTAATCTTCATTGGGGATGTTGGATGGGTCAGGCGTCTTTTTTCGATGTAGATATGATGTGTACATAGTTGGGTATCAATTCCCTTCATGTCAGGATACTCCCAACCAAAATCCTATTGGTATTTAGCAAGGATCTAGATTAATTTGTGTTGTTGTTGGTCATTCAAATTGGTGTTAATATTCAGAAATCTTCCTAGCACAATTTCAACCGCAATGTTGTTATGGAAAAAAGTAGTGGGAATCTGTTTCTCCATCAATTCTTCCAAGGGGTCTCCTTATGCTTCATTATCTAAAACAGATTTCAACATTTGACATGTTGGGTTTCCTATAACAGTGGGGTTGTTACTAAAACTGTTGATCACATCATCTTCTAGTTGGTTTTTAATCCCAAGAGATTCTTATAGTGTTTGAGGAGGGCATATGTTTTCTCTTGGATATCTAGGTGGTTGCAACTACTTATGTATGACAGACAGACTTGGTTTTGCTAGAGGATACAAGATAAGGTTCTTTATAGCACTTCCTCTAACAATTGTCATGTTTCTTATGCGACATCCTATGTATGAATCTATTGTTGCTAGACACAGTTTCCCTAGTATTAACAGGTGTCCATCTAGTCTACTTCGTAGGTTAATAACTATGAAATCAACTAGGTACTCCCAAGAGTCAACCGAGAATGCTATGTCTTGTAATGTGCCTACTGGTTTAACCACTGATATATCAACCATTTCTAACATAGTTGAAATAGGTTCAAAGGAGGTGATACCCAGAACATTACAGGTCTAGGTGGTCAAGATATTGATGGTTTCTCCCAAATGCACCTGTGTATTTGGGAAAAAGAAACCCTGTATCTGAACTGTTAACACGGGATTTTCAGTCTCCATATTTAACTGGTTGTTGTTTTCTTGGAATAATATCGAACAAAGATCCTACCACATGAACAGTTGATGGATTCTTAATTTTCCTTCTGGGTTTCTTCCCACATAATTCTTTAATTGTTTTTGCATAAATAGGAATATCTTGTAAATCTTGTAGGAGTGGGATTTTAACACATAGATTCTTTAGTTCCCCATCGATATCAAAGTTGGGATATACAACTAGTTTTTCTATCATTAATCTTTCAGGAAACAGGGGAGGAGAAATTACGTCTTTATCAGGATTTTGTTGCTTGATTGTATTTTCCTCCTTTTCTATTTCTTATGTTATGACCATAGCCGATGGTTTTATTTTTGGTTGTCTATCATCCTCATTCTCCTGTTCTTGATGAATGTCATTTTCCTTGGGGTAAATTACACACCCTGACCTCAACCAAATTTCGTTTCATCTTATTGAGTTTGTTTCACCCTCCATATTCTTGACAATTTGCATGAGCTAGACTGGTCTTCTATTAGGATTTGGGTTGGGTTGCGCTGGTAGTTGAGGGAACATTTGAGGTTGGGAGTTTTGGGGCAATTGAAGTGGAGATTTTAAAGTGGGCTAAGCTTGAGGAACCATTCCCATAGGTTGATTGGTCAATCCCATGGGGCACTTCCAGTTTTGAGTCCAATTGGGGGCTTGGGAAGTTGTGCTAGTCCACTGTGAAGGATAGGGGTTGTTATTTGAATTATTCCAAAACAGGATAGAGTATTGCAATTTAGGCCAAGTAGGAGTGGGAATCGGTTGATTTGACCAGGGTGCAGTAGGATATTGTTGGAATTGCCAAGTGGGGTTAGAAAATGGTTAGTTGTGCCATGTGTTTCCAGGATTATGTTTCTGATTATATTGTCCAGGAAAGAAAGAAGGATCTTGTAACGTACCTGGGGGACAAGCCTTCCATTGGCGACGCTCAACCATCAGATATACCGGTTTTGTTTCATCTTCTACTTCTTTAAATAAAACTTTAAGTCTTGGGAGTGATGGACATTTCTCTGTTGCATGGTCTTTGGCACAAATAGCGCAGGTCCAAACCATGTCCAGGGGACACTCCCTTGAACTATGTTTCCTACTGCACCCTGGAAAAAATATAGCCAATGATTGTTCTGTTTCCACTTGTTTTTTTTTAGCCTGCAAAACATCCAATTGTGTAGTTAAAGTACCCAAAATGCCAGTTTTGAAATTTTCCAAGAGATTACCAATTTCTTCTCGGGTGACACTTCCACTAGTAATTTTGCTACTTCTAGTGATGGGGCCTCGTATTCCCATTCTGGTTTGTGTACTACTGCATGAACACCTGATACACAATTGTATAATTTCATCATAGATCTATTGATAAATATCTCCTTTTCCCATTAAATTTAACATCTCTACCCATTTGTCTTTCATACCTTTTATTAGAGTGGCTTTAAGTACCTCACCTGATAGTGTACCTTAAGGTGATCTCTGTAGGTTATATTGAAATATTTCAACATATTCTTCTAGTGTTTCATTTTCTTTTGCAACCATTTTAAATATTTCATCCTTTAAATCCCAGGTTCTACAGTAGTCTTGATATTTCGTAAGGAAGGCTTGTTTCATTTCATACCATGAATTTATAGTTCCTCCCCCTAGTCCCATAAACCAACGTAAAGTTGATCCTTTCAAAGTAGAAGGAAATAGCTTTAGTTTCTGAGGTTCAGAGGTATAGTCATAGCCTCTACATAAGACATAAAATTCGAATAACAATGCGTCAGGGTCCTCTAAGATCAATCCATTGAAGGTTGGAAGATTTTGTAGTGGAATGGCTTTCATCAGGGAATTAACAACCGGATCAACTATAGGGTATTCCAAAGTGGAATTCTAGCATCACAGATGATTTTTTTGTGCCATTTGGTCAAAAATGTGACAATAACCTTCAAGAATTTCTCGGTCTAGGTGTTCTACTCGGGGTGGTTGATTACTTGGTCCCTTAAGATATTTGGTCATGCTTCCTATGTTTGGTATTTCATGTGTTCCTTCTCCTACCAGAATAACATGAGATCCAGGTTCAGGTGGTTGTGGGTTTTCCTCAGCAATTCCACTAGTCTCCCCTTCTCCTTCTCTCAAATTAAAAGAATTCCCCTCTCCTAAAGGACTGAAAAGTGAAGTATGTGTATTTTGAAAACTCTGTTTGGTTCCTTCAATTCTGTTATGAACCTCAACATGAGCTACAGTTGGTGAATTTGTTTCTTGAGGGACTTGGGTAGAACCTTTTCGAGGTCTAACTGAGGCTTGAGATTCAACTTTTCGAATAATTTCATCTATAAAAGTGCTCCTTCCAGGGGGCACCGGGCCTTGGGCTTTTGTACCTTTTGGTAAGGGTTTTATTTTTTCAGGTTCTTTCTTCTGAGTCATACACACCAACGCAACTTCTATGCACCTATGTAACCTCTATGCATCAGTTGAAGGTAGGTGTTGGCAAAAGCATTTTACTTTTTGTCTACGTAGGTTCTTACCTCTTTTTTTCAGTACCTCATCCTTTCAGAGACACAACCTATACTATATTTGACATTCTCCCTGGCAAAGGCACCAAAATGTTGGTCTCTAAAGATGTCCTAAAAACAAACTTAGTCTGACATTAATTTTATCTACCAAGGATTCGTATTTTCTCTCAAGATTGTCATCAAAGTCTATGAAGATAGTTGTAGAGGTTTAAATCGTGTATATAGTTCAGTTACAGCAAATCCAAGTCTATCTAAATTACTGCAATAATCAAGTTCTTCACACATTAACTACAAACTATGGAACTAATAACTCAATCAACAGAAAATATATTCTGGGAAATAACACACCATGAAATAAAACATCAATTAATTACTGGACTCATTCATCTATTCAAGAAACAACAATTTAATCTACAAAAACACTTTAATGAATCAATCTCTCAATGATTAATTAATATGTTGTAAAAGAAAAATGATCTAATGAATATTTTAGAAGGAACAAAAAATGTGAATTAAATGAAAGGAACAACAAATGCGAATTTAATGAAAGGAACATCGAATTTGAATTTAAATGAAAGGAACAACAAATGTAAATTTAAATGAAAGGAATTCACAAGCAATAAATTGACAACAAATGGGAATGGAACAACAATCAATAATATCCAAATAGAACATCTACTCTCTGCGAATGGAACAACACAACCAATTCATAAAATAATCAACACATTAACGAGTCTATTCTAACTATTGAAGGAAATATCAAATCACATATTTATAACAGAATCGATAAGATTACAGATAAGATGTAGCTCCTGTCAATTGGGCCCATGGTCTTCAAAAGATACTTCTATGAAAAACTCAATACACGGAAATGATAAAAACACTCGAAGCTTCTATTAATTCCATAATTGATAAGTCATTTACAATGGGATTATTGTACAGAGTGTCAAAATTAAGAGATCTGAATTCTAGTATACCTCTCTATCATTCATTCTTCTTTATATATTACAATGAGATAACTAAATTAAGCTATCATGAGGATCAAGATATCCTCAGGATTTCTTTTACTATTTATGAAGATTGAAAGATAAAAAGTCAATCTTCCTTTGAACTGTTTTGTACCTGATTTCTTCGATCTTGAACGATCTGTGCATCTTCATGATCTTCTTAATCATTCTTCAGTTAGCAACAATTTTCCATTTCTGCATAAAATCAAAACAATTCAAACCAAAGTTCAGAAAATATCTAATATCATTTAATATTATTTCCTAAGAGATTTTTAACCATTTTGCTTCCCTAATTGCTTCAAACTAATAGAAAAATCAACAAGGAATATATCATAAACCAAAGTAACAAGGAGAATATTTATACCTTTTTCTCACCCCAACAACGAGCACGATCCATATCATTGTGCAATGATGTAGAAGTATAAGATAGTTCCAAAAATTTCTTACTGTGTTTTTTGCAAATCAGTGGGTCATGATGAAAAGGACCGTAGAAAACTAGAATTGATGAGAGAAAGAACTTTAGAAACCTACAAGGTGCAACAAGAAATGATGACAAGTCAGGCCGCACCACAATTCAATAATGTGCAACCACAATTCAATCCTCCACATATGCAACAAAAAAATGCATAGCCACAGTATAATCCCACACAGTTTAACCAGATACCCCAATACAATGCACCGCAAGGAGATAGAGGTGGATTTAGAGGTGGAGGATGAGGCTGAGGAGGATTTGGCTGAGGAAAAGGACCAGTACTCTGCCACAATTTTCAACAAATAGGAAATTATGCAAGATATTTTCCACTTCCCCCTATGACATGTATGTATTGTTGTGAAACATACCATGACACAAAGATTTCCCAACACTATTGGGAAAAATACAAGAAAAAAGGAACAAAAAAATTAGAATGTCCAGTGGATTTGTACAGAAGCCAGGGATGATGGGAAAAACATCAACATAGTTACTCGAGGAGGAGCCAATATAAGATTTGATGCAGCAAAACAAGATCCATCTCAACACTAGTGGATCAAGAAGAATATTAAGCCCCTGAAGCATTTTGACGTGCATAAACAAAATGAAGCATTTAAGGAATCGGGATAGGATATTCTCAAAGAGAACATTGTATCTAGATCAATTGTGCAAAAAACTCGGGATTCACCAGTTTACAATATTCCATATTCAATGGATCACACCAGCAAAGGACAACCTTCAGAGCAAGTAAGTAACATAAAGAATTTTTTGTAATCCTTTGTTAAGTTATTGAATGATCCATCATCCATTAAGGTCTTACATAATTTTCTATAAATATGCAACATCAAAGTAGAAGGGAAGTTAGAATAGAAGACAGACAATCATATCCATATGAGAAGAAGAACAAGTAGGGAATTCAGGTTAAATTCTAAGATTGCGGATTTCAATATGAGAGATATCATTCTTGATTTAGGCTCTGAAGTGAATGTATTACCTAAGAAGACGTGGAAGTGTATGGGGGAACCCATATTAGGATATTCACATGTCCGGTTGAAATTGGAAAATCAACATAGAGTGTTACCCATTGGAAGACTTAAAGGTCTGACATTAGATCTAGATGGAGTGCACATTGTTGCAAATTTTGAAGTTATAGAAATAGTATATGGCACAACAAACTACCCAACATTACTTCAATTGGACTAGGCATTTGATAACCAGGTTATGATCAACTTGAAGAAACAAAAAATGATTTTTGAGTCAGGTGAATATAGAGTGATTTCACCATTCAATCCTTCAAAAGGGGAAAGGTTTGGAGAGGAAACAAGTTTGGACTTGGAAGAAATAAGTCATTGAGATAGGACTACCTTGAGAGAAGAAGACTACATCAACCCAACTGCAGATGGGGTACTTAGTTGGAGAAGCATGACATCGTGTGCCTCAAAATCAGACATAACTCTAGAGAACTGGCAGTAGAAACTATATGAAGTCTCCACAAGACAGTGCTTAAGAATAGACTGCGCAGTAAGGTGGGTGGGTACAAAGATAAGGGAACCTCCCACTTTTCATCGTTTGGATGACTTAGAATAATTCCTGACAAATTATGAGGAAGAATTTTTGGAGAATCAGAGTTTGTTATCCTTGGATATTGCACTCAAGGAAACACCTGCAAGATGGTGGGGTGCACACAAGGAAAAAAATTAACATTGGTATTAGTGTAAAAGGTTACTGTGCATTAGATTTGGTGCATACCAAGGGAGTCATAGACTGCAGAAATAAAATGGACAAGGAAGACCAACTGAGAACCTAGAGAAATGCAAAACACAATGGAGGTTGATACCACCAGAGGAATGGACTCATTACTTCATTCATACATTGGAAGGGATACGAGGGAAATGGTACATAAACCAGGAAATGTGCAGAGGCACTATAGAATAGAGATTATTACAACATAATTTTATGGTAACTTTCTCATTGAGCATGAGAACCCCAATATTTATTCAACCCTAAATTTGATCCAAGGAATGATATTTTTTTAGGAACCTGAGGTGGAAATTATCACAGATTATCAATAGCATAATAGACAGATAGTCAAAGAATTACTCTCATGTTATCAAGTTTCATATGAAGCACCAAATGAAGATGATATGTGTAACATTCAAATAACATATATTGAAGGAGAGAGAGAGGTGGAAGGTCCATCTCTATAATAAGAGGCATTTTTTGCACCAATTAAGGTCAAGAAAGTCAACATTGGGACCGAAGAAAACCCTAAAATGAAATCCATTGGATATTACTAGGATGAACAGACACTAGAAAGGATAACATAATTACTGCATGAATATAGTGACTTGTTTCTAGCAACCTTTACAGAGATGAAAGGCATAGAAAGTGAGATGGGTGAGATGAATATACCCCTGAAACCAGATGCTAGACCTGTCAGACAGAGACCTTACATGTTGAATCTAATGTATAAGAAAAAAATTGAAAGAAGAACTTGACTAAATGCTAGAAGCTGGTATCATAGAGCTAGTGGAAGAATCTGAATGGATCAGTCCCATGGTAGTCCAAGAAATGAAACAAGGGGGAAGAATATTTTTTGTAGATTTGAGGAAATTAAACGATGCTTGCTTACATGATCCTTTCCCTAGTCCTTTTACAGATGAGGTATTAGAGAATGTGGGAGGCCAGGAAGAATATTCATTCACAGATGGATTCTCAAGTTATCATCATATTTAAATAGCTCCAGAGGATAGGCATAAGACTACATTTTCTACAGAATGGGGATCCTATCAGTGTACAGTTATTCCCTTTGGATTGAAGAATGCACCAGTTATCTTTTCAAGGGTGTTCATAGCTACTTTTAAAGATTTCATAAATAAGTTATTAGAAGTATATTTGGATGACTGGACTATTTTTATTCTGTTAAAATATCATGTAGAAGTTTTAAGACTAATATTGGATAGATGCAGGCAATGTCAAATCTCATTAAACATCAAGAAGTGTATTTCCAGCACAACTTTTGGGATCCTGTTAGGACATGTGGTATTGAGACAAGGGTTATTGGTTGACTCTGGTAATATTGTTGTAATTGTGAACTTTCCACCACCAAATTCAATGCACTAGTTAAGATCCACACTTGGACATACATGGTATTACAGGAAGTATATCAAGGGGTATGCATAGATTAACACACCGATGGAAATTTTTTTGAAGAAGGATACCAAATTTCAGTGGAACAAGGGTTGTCAGAAAGGATTAGATACTTTGATTAGAAGATGGTGACAACACCTATCTTATTGTTTCCAGATTGGGAAAAGACATTTCATGTGCACATAGATGCATCAACAATAGCACTTGGAGCAATTATGTCATATCTAGGAGTAGGTGACTTAGATCATCCTATAGCCTTTGCAAGAATGAATTTATCAGAATCATAGTAGAATTAAAACACCACAGAAAGAGAAGGCTTATCGATGGTGTATGCACTATATAAATTCATACATTACTTATTGGGAAAGCATTTTAAAATGTTCACAGATCATTCTTCCCTAAAATATCTAGTCAACAAGCCAGTGCTTGGGGGGAGGATCTGTAGATGGTTGTTATTGTTCCATGAATTTGATTTTGAGGTAATAGTCAAACCAAGGAAGCTAAATGCAAGACTAGATCACTTTTCAAGGATAATTAATGGAGAAGAGCCTACTAGCTTAGAAGACAACTTCCTTGATTCACAATTATTTTCAGTACATGTAGGTGATGAGTAATTTGTTGTTATCATTGAATTATAAAGTACAGGAGTTGCACCAAAGGAGTTTAGTACCACACAGAAGAAAAATATGGTAGTCAGAGTTGTAGACTATCAACTAATTGCAGGTCATTTATACAGTATGGGCAGAGACAACATCTTGAGAAGGTGTTTATTGGAACATGAATGACCCATGGTTCTAGTCGAAGCTCATGAAGGTATAGTTGGAGGAAACTATGCATGAAGAGATATAACATAGAAGGTATTGCATGAAGGTTTATGGTGGCCAATAGTCCATAAAGATAAAAAATAATATTTCCAAAACTGTGATGTATGTCATAGAGTTGGAAAAACCAACGGGAGGGATGAGATGCCCCTAAGACCCCAAGTAACTCTTCAGGTATTTGAAAAGTGGGAAATATATTTTTTTGGACCTGTTAATCCACCAGCAAGATGGTTAGGACCTAGATACATCATTACTGCGACATACTACTTAAACAGATGGGCAGAAGCAACACCAGTCAAGGATTACAGTGCACAGATAGAAACACACCTCCTAGTTGAGTAGGTGATTGCAAGATTTGGATGTCCTAGGATTCTAATGAGTGAACAAGGAACCCATTTTATTAATAGTACCATTCAAGATACGACTAAGGAATTTGAATTCTATCACCAGAAGAGTACACCCTATCATCCTCGGGAAAATGGGATAGTAGAAGCTTTCAACAAGATTTTGGAGAATTCCTTACAATGATTTATAATGTGAACATAGATGATTGGGATTTAAAAATACTAGAAGTATTATGGGAATACAAGAATACATGAAAGAAGTTGACAGGACAAACACCATTCAGGTTGGTGTATGGACAAGAAGTAGTGGTGCCATTAGAATTTTTGGTACCCAGTATGTGCGTAGCAGCAATTAAAAATATGAAAAAACGTGGCACATTACAAGAGAGGTTAAGCCAAGTGATGGAACTGGAACAAGATAGGATTCTGGAAGGATTCCACTAAGAGGTGCAGAAAGCAAGGGACAAAGCCTAACATGACAGACACAAATTAGAAGAGATTTAAGGAGGGAGATCTAGATCTCCTCTATGACAACAAATTTTTGAAACATCCTGGTAAGTTCAGAATACATTGGCTATGGCCATATTAAGTGAAGTATGTCACGGATGGAGGATCTATGCACCTAAAGGACTTGACAGGAACAAAACTACAAGGAATGGTGAATGGTAGTTGACTGAAACTGTATAGGGACAATCAACCTATTAACCCTGAGTAATTGCAGCACAGTAAGGAATCCATGTGTATAGTGTACTATAGTATAAATTAGGAAAGAAAAATTACAAAAATAAATCAAAAGAAGAAAAATAAGAAAAATACAAAAAGAGGAGGAAGTTGGTTGACTGACAGAAAATTGGAAATATTAGCGTGCAACAGACAATGAAACCATCACGACAAGAAGTAAAAGTTACCACACATAGTATATAACTTAAATAAGGCACCCATATTGCACCACAGACGAACCATGTGAGAAATTTGCAGTGTGTCGGGACATTGTAGTTCACCGAAAAAGGGGTCGACAATCGAAAAAGAAGAAACTAGTCGTCAGGATAAAAAGGCGTGAACCGAGCATTTATGAAATTGAACAAAGCATGCCTGAGAATATTGAGAACATTTTTGGAAATAAAGGAAGTGTCTCTGAGAATATTCATGACATTTATGAAACCCATTATATAAATGGAAAGAGTTCCAAACAACCCTCATTGTGAAATTGAGCATATGCAAAGCTAACTAGCACAAAGACAAGTGGTGAACAAGTGATTTTGAATGTTTTAGCATCCGAATTTTAGTAGTAGGAGGAATAAATACATAATATGGAACCACCATATTTCGACATACCTAGCCAAGAAGTAAGAAAAAAATGAAGCAGTCACAAGTGGCCACAGGAACCCACAGAGGAGAAACAAGTCTTTACACAACTGGAGGGAATCGTCGATGTCGACGCTATTCCTTCCCCACAGGCTGAACCAGTGTGTGCCACACTGGTAGAGGAGGAGGGGTAGGCTCCAAATATGGTAGGGATGGAAATTGACTCACAAGGCAGTGTGGGGGAACAAAACCTGTCTATTGCAAGAAACCCGGAAAAACCATCCTAGGTCAAAATAGCTCACAAAAAAAATGGGATCAACAATGAAAGAACAAAATCTGATAGGCCAGGGTCACAGCCCATGGTAGGGTTTTCCCAAAATGATGAAGTGAAAATCGAAGACATAACATGACAACCAAATTCAGGTGCAGAAGAGGGAGAACCAGAGGCTAAGCCATCCAATGTGCCAACACAGAGAAAAGTGAAACAACCCATCGTGATATCCCCACACAAGAAGCATGATGCATCTATCATCTTACCACACATTCTAGAGCGGGTGTTGGCCGCACCAAGATCCTTGGGATTCATCAAGAAATTGAAATATGCAAACCACAATGTGTCTGACACCAAAAAGTTCCTATAATTTGCACAATAAGTATACATGGAAATCCTAGGAACAGGGGCGCTAGGAGAACTAGTGTTGCAGTCGAAGTAGTGGATAGAAGGACTATTAAATACATGGATACATCATTTGTTGGATATTTTTCATTTCAGTAGGGGGGAAGATTTCAATAACTGCATCAAACTGTTGCTCCAATTTCTCCATGGAGGGTTCTTGTGGATGGACAGGTCGATGTCCATCGATGTGGAATTAATTTCGTTCATCACTAGAATGACATCAAATGGAGGGAATCCAACACAATACATGGACGAAGAAACCAAGGAGAAGGCACTTGTGGAGGAAATGAAGAAGATCTATGGAACATAAAGGGGTTCACGAGGCAGTATCATCAAACAAATTATCGACGCAACCACCAGGATGGAAACAAAGTTGATGGCGTGCAAACTCCTTTGTAAATTTTTCAAGCAAGTGGTACCTACAGAAGTTGTGGAATAATCAACATAATGCACAAATGACACCATGTTAATATGGGCCACGTATTTGTTGAATCTATTCCTAGAAAACTGCAGGGATGTGCATGACTTAGGGATCGCATTCCACTATTTGTGGTTGATCCTGATGATAGCGCTAATAGGATGGAAGGAGCCTACATATTCACACTTTTGTGATAGAGTAGGACAATATCACGTAGCACAATACAAATCATTGGGGAGTACTTCCAATCCAAAATGGAGAAGTGGCAATGCCATCACTTTTTCTAGATATCTAAGAAATATGAAGAAAAATATAGCCAATAGCTAGCGAATAACTTTGGAGGTGTTTGTGTAGTACTAGGGGATAGCCAAATACAAGGCTACATGACACAACATGTGGATCCACACCCGTAGGGATCTGAAGAAGGAATGACTGCAACTTTGATACTGCATCAGTGCAGAAGAAATCAATTGGGATATCAAGAGCTGGGCGGATGACTGGAAAGTCCCAATTATAGGTAAGGAAATATGTCATAGCAAGGGAATCGAAGCAGGCACATCACAAACACCTACCATAGGAACTATAGTGGAAAATAATACATCTGAGATAAAGAAGCTAGATCTTAAACCAAGGACATAGAAAAAGAATAGCGTGGGTGTTGATTAAGGTTGGTTGTCATTGATGTCAACCCTTGAAGAAATCCCCGTAGCATAAAGGTTTGGGTAATGGACCCAATATTTTTTGATGTAATTATGACTCATTATTGTTTTTTCTTGGTTGATAAGAAGTAAATATGGATGAACTCCAAAGTGGTCCCCTTATGGTGAAAGCCCTCATGGGAAGATGCTTTGTGGAGTAAGAGAACCCATGCTTAATTGTGGAATAA
>JZKD02S1776756.1:4203870-4217745 GCA_000966675.3 Picea glauca
TAAAACTCCCTACGAGCTATGGAAAGGAAGACCAGCAAATGTGAAGCACTTCAGAGTTTTTGGAAGCAAATGCTACATCAAAAGAGAAGATGGCATAATGGGAAAGTTTGAATCTGTTATCTCCTCAAATAAATTGATGGAGATTTTACTTTTTAGGTGATAGAGTGTGGTCCAAAATTTATTTGAAAATTTCTTTAGGTATGTTAGAGAGTCTATTTTCTGTGAATAAACTTGGAAAGAACTTTTGATTTGGTTTTGTTAAGCAAAAGAAAGAATCTCAGGTTTCGGTGGTTTAGGCGAGCCTGAAAAGTGCTCATTAACCATCGAAAACCTTCGTTCTCTATAGTTAAGGGGGAAAGCAAAAACCCAGTAAACCACCGAAAAGATTTCCACTGGAAAAATGAAAAGCATGTGCTTTCGCACGAGCTAGCTGTCAATTCACGTAATCATGAAGACATAACCATCGAAAGTCTATGGAGGTGGTAAGGTATGCACGATATTATTGCATCTATCTGAAGATTGATACCCTATTGTCCTTTTTTAACTACATTTGTCATTTCAGAACTAAGGCTCGGTAGAGACACAAACACTCATGTGTGATTCCCGACTAACAGAAATGATTAGTCACATAGCCCATCACTATCTCCAGTCACGAGGACACAGATCCATTATGACCCTGATTAATCTCTGTTTTGATTCCATTAATTATCAATTCAAATCCGAGAGTCGTTGTGACAGTCTTGAGCTCGTGATTTCATCAAGAAAACACATATTCAAAGACCATAATCCCACTTTTGTTGTGATTTCCGAGTGGAGTTCGAGTTCAGCAGATCGTTATCAAGCCAATTATCATACCAATCAAGCCAATTCGATTCATCAGGTAGTTCGAATGCCATACTGTTTCAATTTAATTGTACATCTCACCGAAACTCGAAATTTTCGGCTTGTATTCAGTCAGTCTGTTGTTTAGATTCAGTTAGTGATTGAGCTATGCAATCAGAACTTTGAGTCACCCTGTCTCATTTGTTTTACTCTAAGTCATACTCCCTGTCACCCTAAATCATAGATTCTTTTTCCCCCTAGCACAAAGATTTTCTTAAGTCACAGGTACAGGTCAGCAATTACTAAATGTTGAAAGCAGGGCCAGTTCTAAGGGCTAAATTGGATGGAGTTTGGTACCTTGAGGCTCACCCTGAAGTGGTCGAGTTCTTCAAGCAAGCAGGATTCTATGCATACTGTGAAAAACTGGTGGAGTTCCACCAACAGATGTTTGAATCCTTTGCTATCTCGTATGATGGAAGAGCAACAACAGTGGGAAAAGAGGAGTTTGTGGTCGATGAGGCAGCCATAGCTGAGTTCAATGGTCTCCCTAGAACAGGGGATTGTTGGTTCAAATCAACTTTGCCTTCAAACATTGAATTTAGATCCTACCTACAGCCTTTGCACAAGTATCTTATATGTAAAAAAGACATACCAATGTCTTATCTGGAACCTAAGTGGCAATCTCTCCTGAAGGCAATCTTTGTCTATATCACTTGTGAAGGTAGATACAACAGAGTCATGTTTTATCACTTCAAGTTATTGAATCATTTTATAGGTAGGTCTCCCATCAATTTTTCCTTCTACCTACACAAAGCTCTCACCAAAATGGCTAGACAAGTCAAGGCAAAGCCTACCAAGGTGGCCAACAGATTGTCACACTAGATTTTGATTACACTTATTATTAAAGAGTCATTGAAGAAGAAACAAGTAGACTGGAACTACTTCCTATTTTGAAATGAGTTCCAAACCAATTTTCAATAGGATGAAAAGGGGAAGAATTCCATTGCTAAGAATTCTCTCACACCTAAGAGCAGCCTAAGAAAGAGGAAGGCTATCTCACCACCAAGAGATCCAACAGAATCTTCCTCTGCTAAAAGAAAAAGAACCAAAATAAAGTTACAGTTTGAGGGTGAGCAGACCAAGGACCTTGCTGAAGGAGATAACCCTTTAAACTTACCATACAGTGGCTCAGAACCAGAACAGGAGTTAGCAGAGACACCAGGTGATGAATAGGCTGAGCAAGTTGCAGAATATTGTCCCAACTTTCCCTCACCAACTCCTCCAGAAGAACACAGTCAATCATTAGCAAAAGCTTCTTCAAGCAAACCTAAAGCATCTAAGGCACAAAAAATCAATAAACTCCTGAAACAAGTCTATGATATGGAAGTCTTAGAAAGATTTATTAAAAAGGAAAATACAGACTTGACTGAAAGAAATGCAGAACTTTGCAACATAAACCAAAGTCTCAAGGAAAAGCGTGATAAAATCAAGGACAGGAACAGGGTGCTAATAAGGGAGAACATGAAGCTGTACAGACAGCTTAGACTTCTGAGGCTGAAATTAAAAGATTCTCAACCTCCAACACAGGAGCAAACAGGTTTGGAAACTCTATCCGAGTTAGCTACAACAATGGTAGATATACCATAGTCTTCCGCACAACAAGTTGAAATTCACAGATCTGCACGAAGAAAAGTTGCATCATCCAAAAGACCTTGAACACTCAGCGAAGCATCAAGGTAATCATTTTTGCAAATTTTGAAGTTTTGACAAAGTGAAGTTTTTGGTGGTTTAGGCGAACAGGATGATTGTTCATTAACCACCGAAAGCAGAGCTTTCGGTAGTTAATCCACCCAAAAGTCTTCTATGTTAACCACCAAAACCTGTAACTAGACAGAGGAAGCTAAATTTGCACAGATTGAGGTTTTTCCGATCCAAATCATTTGAAAACACTCATGATGGATAGATGATGAATTATATATTTAGTTTCAAGATCCATTTTTGGTGCATAAGGATTATAAAAGGTAGTCAAGTTGGTTTTGGCACCTATTTTGGTGGAAACAAATTGGGATTTTTTGCACATCTTAGCAAATTTGAATTGTATCTCTTGGAAGAGTCATCGCTCAGCCTTGGAAGGCTATTCTGCACTGCACAAGGAATCTACAAGATATGAAGACCATGAAATGTGGGATTGACCTCATTTTGAGGATCATTCCTTATCTTTTGGAAGTTAGTTTTGACTTTATATTTTAGGCATATCTGATCCATTAATTCAGGATCTAGATACTGTGTTGTAAAGTCTATAAAGTTGAAAAATTAAGATGAACACAAGGTTCAATTTTGAGTTCTATATTCTACTGTTTTGTATGAAAGACACTTTCTTTAATATATCAGCCTGCAAGCTTCTTTCATTTGTTACTATCAGACCTTCTTTCATCTTTGTCTATGCTTATGAGCGGAATTAGTTCTTTTGTCGCTGTTTAATGATCCTATGGTAACTGTCATCTTACTTTTGATTGTTAAGAAAGAATCACAAGCATCTTTGGCTAGTTTTTTGACCCATCATATATATGGTTTATGTATTTTTGGTTAACTGATTAGTTTTCTTATCCATTTGTTATACAAACCTATCTGACAATAGCTCTTGAAGGCCTTGTGTTGCATGAATATAGTTAATACTGTCTTGAGAATACAATCCAGAGGTTAAAATATTCATCTTGATCCAAACCCACACCTATTATTGAGAAAATAGTTTCCAAAAAGATTAAGTTACCAGACATCTCCGACTTACAGCCTAGGAGAGTTCCCTAGAGTGATAACAAATTGGCATCGTTTCCAAGGAGAGGAGATCGAAGCTCAGCTTCCTTGGGAGATGACATAGATCTATCTTTGATGATAGAAAAATCCTGGACATCATTTGGGTTGTAATCATCTATCTGGCGACTCCATTGAAACGAAGTGGCTCCAAAAAGAGCTCACACCAGGGCGAACCAAGAAGGCCCACTGGAAGCACCAGTTCTTGACCCTGAGAAGATCATCAGTAAGGGAAAGGCTTTACAAAGACAGGCTTCCAGATCTGCAAAGACATCAAATCCAGGTATTCAAACCGAAACTTGTTCTTTCATATCTAAAAGGCCTCTAGTTGAATCCCCTGCTGCTGAAACTCATAGTTCTCAGGAAATTGAAATTGTATCTGAAAAATTGAAGGTTGAGGAGCCTTCACTTTCTTCTAATGTTACAAACTCTATTTTTTGAGCATGATATTACATCCAACCATAAAGAGGTAATTACAGGGTCCCCTCAGCAAAAAGAAACCTCTTCTTCTTCTTCTTTGAATTCCTCACCCACAAAGCCTATAGAGGGTGTTTTCTACACTCATACTAATCTGCCTATTCTCGAAGATATTTTACATGATATGTCCTCTAAGGGAGAATAAAGCTTAGCCTTATTGCTTGGTCAGTTTTACAAGGCCTCTATTTTCCACCCATTTCTGAAAATTTTGCTCAAAGTGAAGTGGGACAACCATTTTATTGAAACTTAGCCATCCCATCTAAACCTTCATCTCCTGAAAATTCTTCTTCTGTATCAACCCCCAAGATTGACATGGTTATCCCTTTAACCAAGATGGAATAGATTTTAGAAAATAGGTACACTCCACTTGTCTTGCCCAATCCCTTATCTTCCATGCCAATCGGAGATTATCAAAAATATATGCCAAATTTTACCGGAGATGGGGATTATACTATTGAAGAACATATAGAAGCTTTTTATGCTTATGCTGAAAATATTAACATTTCAAAAGAAGATGTGTGGACCAGAGTTTTTGTGCAGAGTTTGGATGGCCAAGCCCGGAAGTGGTTCAAAGAGCTACCGGCAAATTCAGTGACAGGTATTGAGAAACTAGATGAGGTGTTCTTAAAACACTGGGGAGAAAGAAGAGATCTACTATATTACATTTTTGAATTCGGAAACTTAAGAAGAGAAGATGGGGAGTCGGTCTCAGACTTCATCAAAATATTTAATAGAATGTTTGGCAAGATCCTTGCAGAGATCAATCCAAGTGATGCATCAGCAAAGATCACATTTTATGTTTCTTTTGATCCAGATTTTTGTCTAATCCTTAGAGAAAGAAGATCAGCCACACTTGCTTTAATGCAAGATGTTTCCCTCAAAGTTGAATCAAATATTATGGCATCTCAGAAACTCAAAGGAAAGGTTGAGAGAAAGAAGTTTGTTGTTGAGCCCCCTTCTTCTTCTAATAGAAAAATGGAAAAGATGGCCAATATGTTGGACAACTTGACATCTGAAATGTCAAAATTGAAGATTCAGAACCAGCAACTAGCAAGGACAAAAGAGCCAAATGCTTTTGTCTCTAGAAATCCAAATGCTTTCCCTTACAAAAGGAACAATCAACAAGTCCAGATCCTTCAAAGAAATAAGAATGCAGTTGATGATCAGAGAATTAGACCCCTATTCCAAAATGCAATGCTAGAAGAGGAACAACAAATATCTCATGATGAAGTTGAAGAAGCAGATGACATAAATTGTTTTGGTGACGAAAATGATTCCTCCTTTTTGACACAAGTAGACTATGAAGAAGCTCAGATGGATCAAGAGATTCATGAGGCAAGTATTGAATAATCTGTCTATTAGACAGATGATTAGCAAGGTTATAATTTAAGATCAAAAAATGTTGCTCCTAAACCATTACCCGCTACTTCTGTGAAGAAGAAAGAAGTTGCTGCCAAGCAGCCTGCTGCTCCTATAAAGCAGATCCCTATTTCTGCAAAACAGTAGCAGAAGCAATCTTAGCCCCAAGTCAAGGAGTAAGCTATCCTTAGAGCTCCTTCCAATGAGGTAAAAACTTCTGACAAATCATCATACTCTTTCAATCTCGAATCAGAAATTCAGAAAGTAAAAATAAATATTCCATTGAACGAGCTTATGAAAAATGACATTTTCAAGTCATCCATCATGAAGTCCCTTGAGCCAAAGACCTCTTCATCGGCTGACTTTGTAAATTTACAAGATGACAAGCCAACAGTAACTATAGAGCCTATGATAGAAGATCGAGATGATTTTTGTCCACCTTTCTATATATCCATAAATGTTCATGATAAGATCCTTCATAACTGCTTGCTTGATTCAGGAGCGTCACATAATCTTATGCCCAAAGAAGTGATGGACGAGCTTGGGCTTGAGGTCACCAAACCATATCATGATCTCTTCTCTTTTGACTCTAGGAAAGTCAGATGCCTTGGCCTCATAAAAGACCTTGTTATAAACCTTGCCCAATTGCCAATGAGAAGCATGGTAATGGATGTGGTGGTTGTTGATATCCCACCCAAGTTCGGACTCCTCTTGTCACATCCATGGAGCAAAAGGTTAGGAGGTACCCTACAGATCGATCTTTCGTATGATGTGATCCTGGTGTTTGGAGGAGAGCTAAAAAGACTTTACAGAGATAATCAACTTGCCTACATCATCAGCGATGCAAAAAATTGTGTAAATCATCCTATTTATGCTGTAGACACAGACTTTGGCTCATGCATTCTTCAAATAGATGATTCTCAATCAGATCCTTTGCAGCTTGTGAAGCCCACTGAACAAAAAATTGATGATAAGGGTGTTCCAGTTTGGACCATGTATTTTGATGGTGCCAGTACCAAAGATTCAGCAAGTGCAGGGGTAGTTTTGATTTCTCCTTTGGAAAAGGCTATGCATTTGTCTTTTAAGCTTGATTTAAAAATTACTAACAATATAGTAGAGTATGAGGCTTTTATATTGAGCTTAAACACAGCCATGGGAATGGGGATTAAATGATTAAAGGTGTTCGGAGATGCATATCTCATCATACAACAAGTAAACAGTACTTTCCAAGCAAAGCATGTTAGATTGAAAGCCTACAGGGATGAGGTATGGAAAATTAGAGATTCTTTTTCCATTTTTGACATTTCTTATATACCCAGAGATATGAATCATCTTGCATATTCCCTTGTTGTTTCAACCAGCATGTTTATTCCTCCCATGCCTCCCAGGCTCAATTATGAAATCCAAGTCAAATACAGACCATCTTTGCCCGACTATATTAAATACTGGAAAGTTTTTGAAGATGATGATGAACTTAATAGATTTCTCCAGGTGGTAGATGAATTTTCTGATATGCATGTCGACCAGCAAAATCTAAATGTAGAGGAATCCCAAAAGCCTAAGCTAAAACAAAAATTGGGTCAGCATGATATTGTTCAACTACCTAATAATTATATACCTCGGGGTTTAGTACCTCTTGAAAAGCTATTTGATCATAACGATGTCCCCTAGAAGCCCGATAAGAAGGAGAAAGAGCCTGTTGTTCATGAGCATAACATAGGAAGTGAAAGCCAGTTGTCCTCTGAGTTGACTGTTGATCAGAGGTCTGAATATTGCAGCATTTTGAAATAATTTGCTAATGTTTTCGCTTGGAAATATAGTGATCTGAAAACTTATGACCCTGAGATCATTCAACATAAGATCCCACTTGAAAAAGACACCATCCCTTTCAAACAAAAGCTCAGACCTATCATTCCTCTTCTTTTGCCTGTAATTGAAAGAGAAATCAAAAAGCTTCTTGATGCTAAGATCATAATCCCTTTAAGATACTCTAAATGGATTGCAAATCTAGTAATAGTGAGAAAGAAAAATGGTGAGGTCAAGTTATGTGTGGACTTTAGAAACCTAAATAGATGCTCTAAGAAAGATAACTATCCCCTACCTAAGATGGAACATCTACTACAAAGAATTTCAGGGGCTACTGTTATGTCTTTCCTGGATGGTTTTTCTAGCTATAACTAGATTTATGTCCATCCTGATGACCAAGAGAAGATTGCTTTTACTACTCCTTGGGGTAACTTCATGTATGCCTAGATGCCATTCGGATTAATGAATTCCGGAGCCACATTTCAAAGGGCCATGGACATAGCTTTCATGGGTGAGAAGGACAAGTTTGTCCTCATCTATCTTGATGACATCACAGTTTATTCCAGCAGTCTTGAAGAGCATCTAAAGCATTTGAAAAGAGTTTTTCTGAAGTGCAGGCAGTTCAGAATTTCATTGAATCCCAAAAAGTCCCATTTTGCTCTCAGGAAAGGCAATATCTTAGGCCACGTTGTCTTAGCAGAAGGCATGAAAATTGATCCAACTCGGGTGGAAGCAATTCAAAGGTTGTCCTTACCAAGGTCAAAAAAGGATATCCAATCGCTACTTGGTAAGATAAATTTTGTTAGAAGATTTGTTCCAAATTTTGTCGAGCTAGTAAAACACATAACATGTATGTTGAAAAAGGGGTCTGAGATAAAATGGACAGACAACGCAAGGAATTCATTTCAGGATATCAAACAGGCTATCATAGAATCCTCGACTCTGATCAGTCTGGATTACAGCAAGAGTTTCTACATTTTTTCCTTCGCTTCTTATGACACAGTGGCAGTAGTCTTGTTACAAAAAGATGATGACAATATGGATCATTTAGTTGCCTTCTTCAGAAAAACACTCAGAGATGTTGAACTAAGGTATGATCCTATTGAAAAACAAGCCTATGCTCTCATAAAATCTTTAAAAGCTTTCAGAATTTATATCCTCCACTCAAAAGTCATTGCATATGTTCCTTCACCCTCCATGAAAGATGTTTTGACCCAGCCTGATATTGATGGAAAGAGGGCTAAATGGATTGAAAAGTTGATCGAGTTCGACGTTGAAGTGAAGCCCACCAAATTGGTAAAAGGCCAAGGCCTTGCTAAGCTTTTAACAGAGGAAAACCATGAGTTGTTGGACATAAATCTCATAGGGGAAAATTCAGTGAATTTGCAGACGGAGGTGGCAGCAGAAGGACAACATAACAATGATCAGGTGGCAAAGCATTTGTCTTCTTGTTAATGGTACTCAGGTATTACACATTTCTTACAAAATCTAGAGGTTCCTCCTGAACTCAGTGTGACTCAAGCCCGAACTCTTAAGCTCAGAGCCATCAAATTTTGCATTTACAATAATCTGTTATATTGGAAAGACCCTGCTGGTTTACTACTCAGATGTTTAGACAAAGAAGAGTTAGTGGAAGTTATACATCAGTTTCATTCAAGTTGTTTTGGAGGTCATCATTACTGGAATACCACAGTTCATAAAATTCTAAGGGTTGGGTACTATTGGCCTTTTCTTTTCTCAGATGTGTGTGCTTTCATCAAAGCTTGTGATAAATGTCAAAGATTCACAGGAAAACAACAACTAAAATCTTTGCCCCTAATGTGTGAATCAATGGGCATCCAATTGGCACATTCAACCCCCTACTACCCTCAAGGTAATGGCCTGGTTGAACCATCCAATAAGAACTTAATCAGAATCATCAGAAAGTTGTTAGAGGAGAACAAAAATAATTGGGATTCTAAACTAAAATTTTCTATGTGGGAAGATAGAGTAACTATCAAAAATTCCATAGGAACTTCTCCATTAAAATTGGTATATGGAATTGATGCCATTTTTCCTTTTTAGTTAATTTTACCAGTGGCTAGATTTTTTCAAGAAGAGCAAACTGAGTCAAATGATATGGTAAGAAGAATGCTTGATTTGGTGGAACTGCAGCAGGCCCGCGAATAGTTAGTGGACAGATCAGAGGCTCATCAAAAGAGGATCAAAGATACTTTTGACAGAAAGGCAAAGGTGGATAATTTTCAGGTTGGTGATTGGGTTCTGAAATGGGATGCTCTCAGACAGGATAAAGGCAAACATAACAGGTTCGATTCCTTGTGGACCGGCCCTTTCATGATAACTCAAGTACAACACAATAACACATTCATTTTTCAAAGTCTGGGAGGTGAAGAAATGTGTGGTGGCCCAGTCAATGGGCAATTTCTAAAACTCTATTTTGTTTAAGGCTGTGAAGCCTTGTCATTGTAATTTTATTTTTAGTCTTTATGTTTACAGAATAACTCCATGCCCAATGGAAACACTAGCAGATAGTTTTAAGTTTTCTTTTTTCAGGAAAGGCATTGGTTCTGTGGTTCTTGAAACCTCACAGGGAGGTGTTCATCCCCAATAGGAGCTAGTGTTATCTACTCAAATAAATTGATGGAGATTTTGCTTTTTAGGTGATAGACTGTGGTCCAAAATTTATTTGAAACTTTCTTTAGGTATGTTAGAGAGTCTATTTTTTGTAAATAAACTTGGAAAGAACTTTTGATTTGGTTTTGTCAAGCAAAAGAAATAATCTCAGGTTTCGGTGGTTTAGGTGACCCTCAAAAGTGCTCATTAACCACCAAAAACCTTTGTTCTCGGTAGTTAAGGGGGAAAGCAAAAACCCAGTTAACCACCGAAAAGATTTCCATGGGAAAAATGAAAAGCCCGTGCTTTCGCACAAGCTAGATGTTAATTGGCATAATCATGAAGACATAACCGCCGAAAGTCCATGGAGCTAGTAAGGTATGCACGATATTATTGCATCTATCTGAAGATTGATACCCTATTGTCCTTTTTTAACTACATTTTTCATTTCATAATTAAGGCTCGACAGAGACACAAAAACTCATGTGTGATTCCCGACTAACAGAAATGATTAGTCGCATAGCCCCTCACTATCTCCAGTCATGAGGACATAGATCCATTATGACCCGATTAATCTCTATTTTGATTCCATTAATTATCAATTTCAATCTCAGAGTCATTGTGACAGTGTTGAGCCTATGATTTCATCAAGCAAACGCATATTCAGAGACCATAATTCTTCTTTTGTGGTGATTGTCGAGTGGAGTTTGAGTTCATCAGATCGTTATCAATCCAAGTCGATTCATCAGGTAGTTCGAATCCCATAATGTTTCAATTTAATTGTACATCTCACCGAAACTCGAAATTTTTGGCTTGTATTCAGTCAGTCTGTTGTTTAGATTCGGTTAGTGATTAAGCTATGAAATCAGAACTCTGAGTCACCCTGTCTCATTTTTTTTACTCTAAGTCATACTCCCTGTCACCCTAAATCATAGAGTCTTTGTCCCCCTAGCACGGAGATTTTCTTAAGTCACAGGTACAGGTCAGCAATTACTAAATGCCGAAAGCAGGGCCAGTTCTAAGGGCTGAATTCGATGGAGTTTGGTACCTTGAGGCTCACCCTGAGGTGGCTGAGTTCTTCAAGAAAGTAGGAGTCTATGCATACTATGAAAAACTAGCAGAGTTGCACCAACATGTGTATGAATCCTTTGCTATCTCATATGATAGAAGAGCAGCAATAGTGGGAAAAGAGGAGTTTGTGGTCGATGAGGCAACCATAGCTGAGTTCATTGGTCTCCCTAGAACAGGGGATTGCTGGTTCAAATCAACTTTTTCTTCAAACATTGAATTTAGATCCTACCTACAGCCTTTGCAAAAGGATCTTATATGGAAAAAATACATACCAATGTTTTATCTGGAACCTAAGTGGCAATCTCTCTTGAAGGCAATCTTTGTCTATATCACCTGTGAAGGTAGATACAACAGAGTCATGTTTTATCACTTCAGGTTATTGAATCATTTTATAGGCAGGTCTCCCATCAATTTGCCCTTCTTCCTACACAAAGATCTCACCAAAATGGCCAGACAAGTCAAGGCAAATCCTACCAAGGTGGCCAGCAGATTGTCACACTAGGGTATGATTACACTTATTATTAAAGAGTCATTGAAGAAGAAACAAGTAGACCATAACTACTTCCTATTTCGGAATGAGTTCCAAACCAATTGTCAACAGGATGAAAAGGGGAAGAATTCCATTTCTAATAAGTCTCTCACACCTAAGAGAAGCCTGAGAAAGAGGAAGGCTATCTCACCACCAAGAGATCCGACAGAATCTTCCTCTGCTAAAAGAAAAAGAACCAAAAGAAAGTTACAGTTTGAGGGTGAGCAGACCAAGGACCATGCTGGAGGAGATAACCCTTTAAACTTACCATACAGTGACTTAGAGAAAGAACAGGAGTTATCAAAGACACAAGGTGATGAACAGGCTGAGCAAGTTGTAGAAGATTGTCCCAACTTGCCCTCACCAACTCCTCCAAAGGAACACAGTCAACCATTAGCAAAATCTTCTTCAAGCAAACCTAAAGCATCTAAGGCACAGAAAATCAATAAACTCCTGAAACAAGTCTATGAGATGGAAGTCTTAGAAAGAGTTATTAAAAAGGAAAATACAGACTTGACTGAAAGAAATGAAAAACTTTTCAACATAAACCAAAGTCTCAAGGAAAAGCATGATAAAATCAAGCACAGAAACAGGGTGTTGATAAGGGAGAACATGAAGTTGTACAGGCAGCTTAGACTTCTGAGGCTGAAATTAAAAGATTCTCAACCTACAACATAGGAGAAAACAGGTTTGGAAACTCTAACCGAGTTAGCTACAACAATGGTAGATATCCCACAGTCTTCCACACAACAAGTTGAAATTCGCAGATCTGCATGAAGAAAATTTGCATCATCCAAAAGACCTTGAACACTCAGCAAAGCATCAAGGCAATCATTTTTGCAAATTTTGAAGTTTTAACAAAGCCAAGTTTTTGGTGGTTTAGGCAAACAGGACGAATGTTCATTAACCACCGAAAGCATAGCTTTCGGTAGTTAATCCACCCAGAAGTCTTCTATGTTAACCACCGAAACCTGTAACTGGATAGAGGAAGCTAAATTTTGCACAGATCGAGGTTTTTCCGATCCAAATCATTTGAAAACACTCATGATGGATAGATGATGAATTATATATTCAATTTCAAGATCCATTTTTGGTGCATAAGGATTAGAAAAGGTAGCCAAGTTGGTTTTGGCACCTATTTTGGTGGAAACAAATTGGTATTTTTTTCACATCTCAGCAAATTCGAATTGTATTTCTTGGAAGAGTCATCACTCAGCCTTGGAAGGCTATTCTTCACTGCACAAGGACTCTACAAGATATGAAGACCTTGAAATGTGGGATTGACCTCATTTTGAGGATCATTCCTTATTTTTTGCAAGTTAGTTTTGACTTTCTATTTTAGGCATATCTGATCCATTAATTCAGGATCTAGATATTGTGTTGTAAAGTCTATAAAGCTAAAAACTTAAGATGTTCATAGTGTTCGATTTTGAGTTCTATATTCTACTATTTTGTATGAAAGACACTTTCTTTAATATATCATCCTGCAAGCTTCTTTCATTTGTTACTTTCAGACCTTCTTTCATCTTTGTCTATGCTTATGAGTGGAATTAGTTCTTTTGTCTCTATTTAATGATCCTATGGTAACTGCCATCTTACTTTTGATTGTTAATAAAGAATCACAAGCATCTTTGGCTAGTTTGTTGACCCATCATATATATGGTTTATGTATTTTTGGTTAATTGATTAGTTTTATTATCCATTTGTTATACAAACCTATATGACAATAGCTCTTGAAGGCCTTGTGTTGCATGAATATAGTTAAGACTGACTTGAGAATACAATCCAGAGGTTAAGATATTCATCTTGATCCAAACCCACACCTATTATTGAGAAAATAGTTTCCAAAAAGATTAAGTTACCAGGCATCTCTGACTTACAGCCTAGGAGAGTTTCCTGGAGTGATAATAGAATCTTGTGTGGACAAAGAAATACTTGTTGGTTACTCAAGTACAAGGATAGCATACAAATGTTACAATCTAAGATTAAACAAAGTTGTGGAAAGCATCAACGTAACAATTGATGAAACAGGTAGACCATAATCAAAGGAAGAAGAAAAAAAAATCAATGAAACAACTTTTTGAAGAAGAAGATGAAAAAGAAGAAGAAGAGGAAGATGAAGATGAAGAGAATCCGATAGAAGTAGAAGATAAAGTTCAACAAGTATCTCCAAAGACACCTAGCAAATGAGTACAGAAGAATCATCCTTCAGATCATATTATTGGAAACAAAGATGCAGGAGTTGAGACTAGAAGAAAACTCCATTCACCAGAAAAAACACACCTAGCACTCTTATCTACAATTGAACCAAATTGTTTTGAAGAAGCCAGTAAGGATGAATTTTGGAATAAGGCCATGGATGAAGAATTGGATCAAATAGAGAAAAA
>JZKD02S1776756.1:4220566-4237152 GCA_000966675.3 Picea glauca
AGAAACTAGGGGGTTGGAGCCTCCTTCCAGTTGCAGCTAGAAAACAAAGGAAGTTGGTGCTTCCAATGAATGTAATTCTTCAAGACATATAAGAAAAATCATTATGTGGTTTTCTTCTAATTTGGGTTTCCACGTAAAACACTAGTGTACTATGTATGTGTGTGATTGTTTATTTCTTACTGCTCATTGTTGGATAATAATTCTACACTGATATATCATTTGAAGAAAAAGGATTATAATTACGCTATTACTGATTCACCCCCCCTCTCAGTAATCCAACAGTGGGAACTACCAATGGTCGGGAAGGGAAGAAGGACAATGTCCCTGCGCAGGAAGAGCCAGCAGGGGAGATAAGGTTAGACAAGGAACCCCAACAACAACAGTTCAAACCAATGTAGGAACATAAAAAGGGATGGTAATACAAACAGGGGAGCTGCGCAAGAAGACCAAGGCCTATAAGGACATCTTGGAATATAGATTACCATGGATGATGCAGAGTTGGTGGCAGAAAGGGTGCAGGACCAAGTCCGTGAAGAATATGATGAAGTAGAGAACCAGTGGGAAAGAATCATGCAAGAATTGATGGTATTTAAATAGGTCCTAGAATGGATAGAATCATCCCAAAAATGAGATCAAGGATAGGTACCAATGTAGAGATCAACAGAGGAAGAGGACAAAAATGCAGGGGGCGTTTAGGACACAATACAAATCATAATGCAGGGAAGTCAAACATTATGCATTACAACAATGATGTTGTGTCTAGAGGAAGAAATAGCACATACACCATAAAGGAGGTGGCACAAGTAGATTTGTTGTTATCCAAGATACCAATGAAAGCAATTTACATATTGCAATTTGATGTCACGCAAGATATATAGTCACGGGACAGGGTGGATGTGACAGACTTAGCAGTCGCTAAAGATGACAATGAAGAACTATAGTTGGTACTAGAGCAGGTCAAGATGGAGACATGGGAGGAGAATAAGTGTGTCGATAACCTTGAAAATAAGTTGTATGAAGTCTTCAAGACAATTCCAGACAACACACAAGTAGCAGACAAAATTGCAGAAGAAAATATACAAATCATTGTGTAGACGATCAAGGGGTATAGGTAGGAGATAGAGGAGTTTAAGTAAAAAATTACCCCTATGAATCATCCTAAAGTCACAGCTAAAAGAGAACAGCAGGAAGGCCTACAAATAGGTATGATCGAAAGAGAAACCAATTAAGTCACATAACTCTTTGAGAAAATTATGCAGATATGGACTCGTATTGATGAAGACGAGAAGGTCCAATAGTTGGACCAATGGGAATAGAAGGTCAACATGGAAATGCAGTATTTGAAGCTACGATAGAAGGCCATGAGCATCACTGATAGATTGAAAGGGAAACATAATATGAATAACCTGCAAATGGAACTCAAAACCGCGCAAAACATCAAGTAGGTAAGGTAGGCCCAATTGGAACCACTCCAGGAGCAAGCAACACAAATAATTGTTGAGTTGGAGGAGGAAAAGATAAGGATGGAATAGGTCCATACAAATAGCTCAGAGTATTTGAAGGAACATATTACTTTCCAAACGGTAAAAGAGCTCACAGAGAAATTTGAGCAAGAGAAATCCAAATGGGAGGAATTAGCAGGTAAGTTCCATGATCTAGAGAAGGCTATGTAGGAAACACACACCACCTGAGTGGCTTGGGACGAACCACATGTCAGTGTTGGGGGCCTATTGACACAAGCCTATTTTGGGAGGAAATTATTTTTTGGACATAGGCTTAGTTGAGTAAAAGAAGCCTATTTTTGGAGCGTGCATAATATGGGGCGGAAAATCAATATGCAGAAGATGACGGAAAAGTAGATGCGAAAGGAGGAAAAGAAGCATGGAACACATGCAGACAGACCTAACCATGTTAGGGTTATAGTTTTGGAGATTAATGTAATCTATATAAGTGAGTTGAATAGTATAAATAAAGATGGAAGAGGTATAGTAGATGTTGGTCAGTCGTTTTGTTGTATTGTTGTTCATGAGTTAGTGGTTGAGTGGTTTGAATAAGCTAGTTTTTAAGGGTTGGATCACAGGATGTGGAGCTTGGTCTTCTCCACCTCATAGAGGGTAAATACCCTTCTTTTTTATTGTAAGCCAGAAGAATGTAATGCACACAATGCAGATTTTGCAAAAATATGAACAAAAGAGAAGAAGAGAGAGATCTTTGTGGACGTAGCCTCGAGGGGGTGAACCATGGTAAATCTATTGTGTTTATGTGTCATGAATGGTTATTTTATTGTTATGTTAATTATCAATCAAAGAATAAATGATTAAATGGATTATGATAGCATGCATGCATAGCTTAATGAATGAATGAATACTAGAAGTAGATGAATGAATAATAATGTTGATGCATGAGGAAAAGGATCACAACACAGTCCCAATCCCTTCCTAGACTACAAACACTTGATTATTGCAGTCCCCCATAAATCTATCTCGGGTGAGACTGCATTGTGTACTCTATTCATAGTGTTGTTTTCTGGTTTACCAAGAAGGCCGATAATTTGAGGATTTTTTTGGAAACCTATTGAGATCATAACCTAGGTCAGCCAACGAATCCAACAAAAGGCATGCCATATGAGAGATTGTTTGTTTGTAGGAGGATTTCCTCTTCAGTGATGATGAGGATACTTTGATCTGTAGGGATTTTAGGTTCAGTTTGTCATGGGTTGGGATATTTTCCTATTTGTTGTGTTGCAGGGAAAACTTCTTGTTGAGTATCGATGACTCCTTGATGAGGAACTAGGCTCTTTAGAACCACAGGTGATTGAGGTTGAAAGTAATTTTTTGGAACCTGTGGAGGGCCCTGTGGATCAAGGGGTCTTTGTATGTTCATGGTTTCGTTCATTCACTTGTAAAAAAAAATATGAGGGAAGTGATGAGTATAATTACCATGTTCACCACATAATGCACAAGGGAAATTAGTCCAAAGGTTATTTTTCTTCCCTTGGCATTGTTGATCATTTGTATTGCCTCCATTATGGTTTTGATTACCAACATTATAAGTGCCCCCTGCTAGAGAGTTTTGTTGTTGGGGATTTTATCCCTATCCTTGGTTGGTATTATTATTTTTCTTCCCCTTATTTCCATTATTGTTGGATTGATTAGGCATATTTTTTGTATTCAACTATTCAAAGTATTGAACTTGTTATATAGGAGAGGGTTGAACAAAATTAATGTCGACCTATTGTTTTCCATGTGGTGCGGAAATGGGTTGAGGAGAACCTGGGAAAGGGTAATACGAGTTACATATTACCTTGTGGTGGAGGACCATATTGATTATATGAGGTTAATGTACTGCCTCCACTATTGAAATTGTATGATGTGTCGGTAATAGACCTAGAAGTGGTGTTTGCACCAGGTTTATTGGTGGTGCATGTATGTGTCCTCCCATCGTGGGACTAGGAGGGACCATAAAATTGGGATGAGGGATAGGGGGAGGATAGTATCGCCCCCCAATATGGATGGGGGTATTGGTTGACAAAAAATGTGGGTAGTGATTGAGAATAAGGATTAAAATGAGCCATGGACCCAATCATCCCATCTGCAACATGTGATGCTCCTAGATTATCTTGAACAAATGGTAGAGGGAAAGGAGCGTCTAATAACATGGAGTAAAAGTATATTGATTGAGAGTAAATGAGGTCAAATTGTTGGGCATTGGTGATGGCCTCGTCTTTATTTTGTGGCATGGTACTGGCCACTTCCTTAGAGATGATTGGGACTAGTGATTTAAGGAACCAATCTAGTCTTTATTGTGGGGTGGATCAACCTTCCATATGCTTCACATTCTATTCCATTCATGAATGTGATCTATGATATGAATAGTTGTGGTTTGTTTAAATTCAAAGAGAATCCCCAATATAGTATCATGGTGAACATGGAGTTTGAAAAATGATAAAAAGGATTTGACCAATGATTCAAAGGTCGTATGGGGCTCAAATTTCTCATTCACATACCATTTGGAAGATGGACTAGTGAGTGTTCTATGGAACAATTGTAAATGAATGAAATCTTCCATGATGCTATTAGAATAGAAAAATAGATGGAATGTCATGATATGATTAGTGGGGTTTTCACCTTACTTGGTTTCCCTTCAAACTTAGGGATATCTAAATGTAATTTGGTGGGTTTGTTGGGTTGTTGGTCCAAATTCCATCATGCAATATGGGTTCATTTGTGAGTTTGGTGAAATATGAAATGTTTAGGGATGAAAAATGTGGCAATATGGGAGTTGGTCCAGCCATGGTGTGTGGTGTTTGAGGACTAGTTCCTTGTCAGGAAGGTTAAGAACTCATTACTTTAGAGAAACGTTGAGCTCCTCCTCCTTATGAAGGAGGACTAATAGATGGGTTGTTTGGGATGTTGGTTCCAATTAAAGTAGAACCGAGCAAGGTTGATCCTAAAACTATTGGACTCACAGGTGGATGGGATGGTTGAGCCAATTTGTTGGTAAAATTAGGGATACCTCCCAATATTGGGGGGAGGTTTAGTAGAAATCTAGAATGACGATGATTTTATGGTTCCCCTATGATTCTAGACTAGCTAAGAGCATGTGTGAATTGTGATGACAAAAATAAATGAACAAGTGCTTTTGTATTTTTCATGTCGTAAAAAAATCATTCCAACCTACATGTAATAAAAAATGAACATCATACATAAAACAAAAACAAAAAAAAACAATGTAGGATAGGTTAGTTTTATCCACATGGGGGAATAAAAAATTGCACGTGTCCTAAAGACTTAGTGTCCTTCCTCTTAAAATAGCAATGGGCCATCCAAAATAAGTCAATAGTGGGGCATGAATCCACAGGAAGAGGAACTAGTGAAGGTGTGAATAGTCAATTATAACGAGGGGTAAACAGGGAATATTCCAAAAGTGCTGGCGATATTTCCCAATAGTTGTTCAAAATATGACTAAGGTGCAATTGCATCCCACAATTGCCACCTAGGTAGAAAAACCTAGTTTTGGCCGCTAAGTTACTTCGTTCAAGTGAAATATTTATATTTTTGGCATAAGAAATGGGTCACAGGATGGGTAACCGATCAAGAGTTGGATGACTGAAGGAGGTATGCACAGAACAACTAGACCTCGGCCTTTGACACTTCACGGGTATCTTCCTGCATTATGGTGTAGGAACACCTAACTTAGCAGATTTTTAGTTTCCTATTCTATTAACTTCTAAGTTTCAATGTGAAAATGATAACGAGAGGTTGTTTGGATGCCTACCCTCGAGATCCTAGCTTAGACTACAAAATGTTTTTGTGTCCCTCCTCTGGATATTTAAATGAGTTTTTAAAGATTTATTTTAAGATGAAATAGGCTAGAAAAATGGGGTCATGAACCAATCTTCTTGATTAAAATGGTGTATTTTGATCATTGTTTTGAAGGTGTCTTCAGTCATCCTGATCATCCTAGATCACTTGTGGGCCCAAGGAGGAGATCATACTTTGAATTCAAGTATCCAATGAGAATTTTCATGTTTTTTCAAGTTCTCTTGTGTGTAAGAAGTGATATCATGTCAAATATTTTTAATAAGATATAGTATTAGGGACCTAATCTCCCTAACCCCTCATGTAAATAGAATAACATATTTTCCATGTAATAAGGGTCGAAATTAGTTAATAGGGCCTATTTAATATATGTGAATAAGTCAATTTAAGAATACCTAATAGAAGCTTTCTCTTCTAGAAAGATATTCCTCTAGAATCTTATTTAGAATATAGAATTAGTATAAATAAGAGTAGGAGGCATGAGAAAGCTTTGTCTTGAGAATTGTTCTAATCGATATTTGCTCTATTGGAGGCTCCCCCTTGAAGAGGCAAGTGGATATTTCTTTCTTTGAATAAAGGTATTATTTATGGTATTTCTCTTCTCATTTTTTTGTTGTTCCATTGATATATGCTAAATATTTATTTTTATACATATTATATTATATCTCATACCTCAAAAGTGGGTATCAGACCACTTTCCTTGGTAGGAACTGTGGGTTAATGTTTTTTAGGGTAGAGACATGTTTCGGCATTTTTAAACTATAGTGATATGCCATTCAACCCATAAATATGTGGTTGAGGAAGCATACACGCAGGAAATACAAGAGGTTTTTATGCTCTCACTGTTGGACACTCTTGTAACCCCTTTTGGTACCCCTTCAAGTGGTATCACACTAGACAAAACATGTAGACTAAATTTATCTTCCACCTCCCTCTGGTATATCGGGAGCCCCCTAGGTATCCGGAAACCAATCCTAGATCAACTAATCAACCGCTTGACTAATATAGTGCCACCGATAATAGTACTCAGGAAGATACTCTCTAGTGCTTGGGTAATTTGGAAGTATGACTAAAGGTACGATCTAGCCTCCTTAGTTGGTGCCCTCGGAGAGTTATAGCATAGGGAAAACTGTTGTCTATAGGAACCCTAAAAATCCTAACCCTTAGGATGGAAACTGAACAGAAAAGGAATAGAAAATATCGATTTATGTGCAACCTTGCCTCTTACATTCTGGTTGTGAAATTACTACACATTTTTTACTATTAAGAATTTGGGCATTTCGACACTGAAGTATTATTCTGATCGGAGTATAACTTCACAGGAGTAAAAACAAGTTATGGGGAATTCTTGCACCCTTACTTGACACCTATCCCATTGGATTCATCTTTCTGTACTCATTGTTGTGATAGCTATCATTTTTAAACTTGTTTTTCACCCAGTGGACTCATACCCTTCTTGGCACCCTTATTTCCCACTTATCCCATTGATCTCTTCTCACTGCCCTAATCATAGTGGTATATATCACTTATCTGCTTTTTTTCCGTGGACCCACCCCTAATTCCCTCATGGCTCCCACCTTCCATGAAGAAAACAATCAAAAACTGATTACTGACCTTACTTCCCTTCAGGCCTAAGTAAATAGGGATATTCCTGCCATTCATGCAAAAATGGACCTTATCCAAGAATAGTTCAATAGTCAAATTGTTGAATTCCATTCCACTCTACACCAATTCATGAACAAATTTTAGGCTCCTTCCTCCTTTGATCCACCTCTTTATACTGAAGGTGTTGACTCCAACCAACCTATACACTCTTATTCCAACTTCCTACCTCATGACCCCCATCTTTCCAGAGTCGAGGTAAACAAATTTAATGGCTCAGACTATCAAGCCTGGGTTACTCAGATGGAACATTATTTCTCTTTGCATGGTATCACTGATGATTTAACCAATATTCACTATGGAATTCTCTATTTGGATCTGGAACGATGGAAATTGTGAAAATGGCGTTGAAATGCACACCAAGGGTATGTTTCTTGGTCATAATTTGTTAAAGATCGGTATGAACACTTTGGCATGGACACCCACCATTTAGGAAATATATCCAAGTTGAAACAATATAGAACAATAAATGATTTTATTACTTCCTTTGAGAACCTGTATTTATGCACGAAGCACATGACAGATGCTTCTTTATGTAATTATTTATCAGTGGCCTCAAGGATGAAATTCACTCCCAAGTCATCATGGCTCACCCCTAGAATTGATTGGAATCCACTAAGAATGCCAAGGAGGCACAAAAGGTCATATTGGCCTGGAGAAGAAAACCCACTTGTGTTCCCCACATTATACCCAACACACCCACCCCTCAAGACACTCCTCTCAAGGTCAAAAACCTAACACAGGAAGAAATGGATGAACATCAACTCAAGGGTAATTTCTATAATTGTGATTATAAATACTTTCCATGGCACAAGTCTAAAGAATAGAAACTTTTTATGGCCATTTCCAAGGATGTTTCTCATGAATATGTTGATGTTTTACCTGAAGCAACGCTACCCCCAACTAATGATATTACACCATCCTATGATCCTCCCACATTTGAACCACCAATTTCACTGCATGCTCTCACTAGATTTTCTGCTCCAAAAACCCTCAAATTGATTGATTACATTAAGCATCGGAAAGTCATCATCCTTGTTGAAAGTGGCAGCACTCATAATTTCATTTATTTCCTCCTTGCCCAAAAAGTCAATTTCTATATTCGTACTATCAAAAAATTTCAAATCATGATTTCCAATGGTGGTTCCATGAAATTTGGAGGGTGTTGTGAAAACGTGCACCTACAAATTTGTCAGTATAACTTGAAATATCATATTTTTTCTATTGACATGGGTGGTTGTGACATTGTGCTTGGTGTTGAATGGTTACACACTCTTGGACCCATACTCATGGATTTTAAGTAGTCCACCATGAAATTCCAATAGGAAGGACAACAATATAAATTCCAAGTCATTACAACAAGTTCTTGGAAGATCATCAGTTCCCACCGCATGGAAAAGTTACTCAAAAAAGGTCATTATGGAATCGTTTCCCAACTCCATTCCATTCAAGCAGTTGAGACACCCTAGCTACACCTCTACCGTCAAGATATAATTTCACTCCATCACACTACTTTCCAAAATCCCCAGGGCCTTCCCCCTTCCCATGGTGATCATGATCATTCCATTCCTTTGATACTGAGTAGTCTTCCTCCCAATCTTCACCCTTATCGTCATCCCTTTGCTCAAAAAAATGAAATTGATAACATTGTCCATGAATTGTAAGAATAAGTTGTTATCCATGATAGTACCATCCCCTATTCTTCCCCTATGGTCATGGTACTCAATAATGAAGGCTCTTGGTGCATGTGTCATGCTTTTCGTGCCCTCAACAAGCTTACCATCAAGGAAAAATTCCCCATTCCCATCATAGATGACCTTCTCGATGAACTCAGTGGGGATCGATAATTTACCAAAATCAACCTTCATTTTGGATACCACCAGATAAATATGAAATAGGAAGACATCCCCAAGAGAACGTTTCTCACTCATGAGGGCCACTATGAGTTCTTGGTCATTTACTTTGGTCTCTATAATGCCCCCTCTACTTTTCAAAGTCTCATGAATCATGTCTTTCATCCTTTCCTCCTTCACTTTGTGTTATTTTTATTTGATGATATTCTAATCTATAGTAAAACATGGTCATCCAATCTCACGCATGTATATCAATTTCTCCATCTCCTCTCCAAGCACAAAATTTTCCTCAAATAGTCTAAATGTGCTTTTGGCATCTATGAAGTTGAGTACCTAGGTCATATTGTTGGAAAGGATGGTTTAAGGGTGGATCTTAAGAAAATTGAAGCTATGTAGGATTGGCCTCGCCTTAAAAATCTTAAAATTCTACGTGGTTTCCTAGGTTTAACTGGATATTATCATAAAGTTGTTCAAAATTATGGAAAAATTGTGGCTCCCCTAAAAACTCTCCTTAAAAAAAACGATTTTAGTTGGACTCCAACAATAGACTAATCCTTCCAAGCCTTGAAATAAGCTATGTGCACTACCCATGTATTGGACCTACCTTATTTCACCAAGACCTTTGTTCTAAAATTTGATGCATTAGGGAGAGAAATAGGGGAATTCCTCATGCTATATGGATGACCTTTGGCTTCCACCAGTAAATAGTTGTTTGAGCGACATTTGGTCCAATCAATCTATGAAAAAGAAATGATGGCTATTTTTCATGCAATGGATCTATGGTGCCCTTATCCATTGGGACAATGCTTCCAAATTAAAACAGAACATCAAATACTCAAGTACTTCTTGGAACAATGAATTTTCTCTCTAGAGAAATAAAAATGGGTGAGCAAGTTGTTTGGATATGATTACGAGATCATTTACAAAAAGGGAAAAAAGAATGTGGTGGTTGATGCTCTTTCTAGGAAATATGAAGAAGAAGGGTCCCTATTTTCCCCTCATTCATTGTCGCCAATTGGCTTCAATTTTTTTTCCATGAATGGTTGCAAAGCCCCAAAATCTCCATCCTTATCCAAAAACTACAAAAAGATCCCCAAGATTAAGTACTCTTGGCAAAATGAAGAGTTTCACTATAAATTTCACCTATATTTAAGCAATCGGCCGGCTCTTAAACACAAGGTGCTTTGTATGTTTCATGTGTATCCTACTGCAGGTCATTTAGGTTTTAACAAAACTTATGAACGGTTCAAATGTTAGTTATTCTGGTACGGTATGAAATAAGATGTCTACACCTTTGTGTTTGAATGTGATATATGTAAATGCAATAAGGGTGAGACTGTCAAAACTCCTAGCACACTCCAAACACTTTCAATTTCGCCTACTATTTGGATGGACATTTCTATGGATTTCATTGTGGGCTTACCCAAATCAGGAAATAATTCATTTGTCATGGTGGTAGTGGATAGTCTCTCAAAATATGGTCATTTTTGTGCTCTTCAACACCTGTTCACAACATCTATAGTGGCTCAATATTTTATGGATCATATCTTCAAACTCCATGGACTGCCTCATTGTATTGTTTCTTATCATGATCCAAATTTTACCAGTTATTTATGGAAAGAATTATTTAGGCTCTAGGGAATCCAATTGCATCTCAACATAGCCTATCATCCCTAGATGGTTGGCCAAACAGAAGTGGTCAACAAGTGTCTAGAAAAATATTTGACGTGTTTTACATCTGATTGAAAACATTGGTGGGTTCAATGGCTATCCTTAGCTAAATGGTGGTACAACACCTCTTACCATACAACTACTCACATGAATCCCTTTGAAGCAATATAAAAACATAAGCTACCATCGGTTCTTCCACACATGTCAGGTATCTCCAAGGTTCAGGATATTGACTGCAATCTTACAACATGCATGACCATTGTCTATACTCTCAACGAAAATTTGGTCATGGCTCAAAATTGCATGAAGCAACAAAAATATTGGGGTCATTTTGAACCATACAAGCATACTTCACTCAAATCTCAGCAGTGTCAGAAACTTAACCCCAAATTTTATGGTCCTTATACTATTCTCAAACATGTGGGGCTAGTGGCGTATTATTTAGCTTTGCCCAATAACTCCAAGCTACATCTTGTTTTTCACATATCCTTCCTGAAGAAAGTGATTGGCACCAAGTGTCGTGCTTAGTCTACTAGATTTTGATGAAGAAGGTTCCATTTGGTTGCAGCCACAAGTCATATTGGAACCATGCAAGTGTCTTTTCTGTCAGTGCACCATCCAGGAAGTGTTAGTTCAATGGAAGGGTACTCCACCAGAAGATGTCACCTAGGAGTCGACTACTATTCTACAACATTTTCCTCATCTTAAGCCTTGAGGAAAAGGATCTTTTTTAAGGGGGAGGGCATGTTAGGGACCTAATATCCCTAATCCCTCATATAGATAGAATAATATTTTACCCATGTAATAAAGGCCTACATTAGTTAATAAGGCCTATTTGATAAATACGAACAAGTCAATGTAAGATGACCTAATAGAAGCTTATTCTTCTAGAAAGATTAATTTAAGATATGTAAATTGTGTAGTCTATTACAAATATTAATTAATTTAACTAACTAAATGTCTTTAGAAAATCCTTGCGTAATTCAAAATCCCTAGATCACTAGCAATGAGGACATATGGGTCCTTACTTGATCCTATAACTCCCTAATTTTTTGTCTAATCTAAGAAAATTGAAACTTCCCATAGATTTCAAATCATGTGGACATTGAGTCATTACTGATTCTCTTAAATTCGTAGGTTGTTTGATTTATTTATGAAAAAATTGAAACTATCCCAATTTGCAAACATGTGGAAATGCATGGGCCCTTTACAAATTTAAGATTTATTTCATTTATTTCAAAGAAAACTAAGAAGTACTCGAGGGGGCATTGGCCTCTCCTAACTGATGATTTTCTAGAGGGATATGGAATTTCTTTAGCCACCCTTTTTTGATTTCCCAAGATCACTCAAGGGAGTGTGAGGGAAAGAGCATACTTAAGGGTGTCAAAATCATTTCCTAGTCCTGAGCAATTAATGGTTATGAAAGAAAAAAATTAACTAAGAATTCAAATTCTCAAATTGTCCATCCATGTGGCAACAAGAAGGAAATACATGTAGTTCTTTTTATTCCTTTTATTGCCTATGTTAGCTAATTATACATGCAAGAAAGAACTCTAAGTGTGATTTTGTTGTTTACAAAGTGACATAAATGTAAATCTAAATCTACTTGATGATACCAACTTGGAAATATTTCCAAACAATGAGAAGAAATATTTTTTCACAGGAAATGGAACTATCATTCATGCATAATGTAAAGAGTGTGCAAAGAATGTGACAGAGAAAAAAAGAAACTACACAAATTGTGCAGGTCTGTGCATCTATTCATTCGACACCCACACACACACAAGCCCATGGCAGGAAGGAAATTTAAAATTGGATTATCCTAATTAGAGGCCTAATTGTCGAGTTTGGAAGCTGGGGTAGGCTGATTTTGACACATGCATACACAAATTAGTGAAAAGAATAACTATAAATGCTTAAATGGGGAGAATTTTGATTGAAGTCCCCAACGGAGTCACCAAACTGTTGTGTTTATTTTTTCCACTTTGGTGAGAAGAAACCCAACACTTAGGATACCTTGTCAAGCCAACAAGATATCATAGTATATTGTTAGTTGGTTAGTGGACCAACTAGTAAAGAAAATTAGAAATAAAATGGAAACATAACAAATATAAACATGCATGAATGGACAATGTAAAACTAAAAATAGGAACAAGAGATAGCTACCAATGGATAATATTTTGATTGATAACACCTAGGAGAAATATAGGGAACTTATGAGTTCCCATATTCCTCCTTGGGAAGGCCCGTAAGGTCCCTAATATAGAGCTCCTTCTCATCTTACAATGAAATTGCACTGGTGAAGAATTACCTACCAAGATTCTCAAGAGGTGAGAAGAATGGCTCTTGCTATGGATGCTATAGAACTTCTATGAGAAAGATGGTTTCTCAAGGAGAAATTCCAAAAACATAATAATACATATAAACTCTTTCTTCCATGGATACCTCAAGCTTGTATTTATAGGACTCGTACAAGATTTTACAAAACTAGTTTGTAGTGTGAATAGGGGCCCTCATGTAGGTACTTCTCTAGTCGTTAAATTTCCACAAGACTAGATTTTGACCTGGATTTGGGTATTTTCATGGTACACCCAAGATGGAAGTAGGTGAGACTCGACCAAAATCATAAATGCACCATCTCCATACTTTCATGGGTTTATTTGAGTACATTCATGCAATCTATGCAATTTGCGTGAATTTGGTAGTGTTAGCTCACACAAATGTGTGCAGAAAGGCCTTAGGGAGACTCTGTAGAAATTTAAGGAACCCTTTTTATAGTTTTGTGACTTTCTAAATGAATCCTATTAATGATGGAGGTATGTTGTTTGATGTGTTGCACTGGTAATTTTTTTGTCCATCACCTGTATTCCTATGAGAAAAAATTTCGTGATAACAAGTTTGTTTTACTTTAATTGACTTTAGTTCATTGCATGTGAGTTTAGTTTACTTTGGTTAAATTTAGTTGACTTTTGTAGTGTTTAGTTCCCTTTATCACTTTTATTGACTATAATTAACTTTGGTAGACTTTTGATGCTATAGATTGAATGTGATTGACTTTCATTAAATTTGACTAAATTTAATTGACCTTGTTTTAATTGAATTTGGTTTATTATGGTTGAATTTCATTGACTTTGGTTTATTATACTTGACTTTAGTTGTCTTTGGTTCATTTGGTTGACATTGGTCAACTGTGGTTGCTTTTGGTTGACTTTCATTGAACAATGTCAAATTTTATTTACTGATGCTATTATGGTTGACTTTTGTTACTTTAGACTCTGGGTGACTTTAAATGACACAAATTGATTTTTCTTGACTTTAATTTAATTATTTTGACTTTGAGTGACATTAGTAGGTAATGGCTAATTTTTTTACTTTTGGTTGACTTTAATTGGATTTGGTTATCTTCCAATTGATTTCAATTAATTTTAGTTAACTATAGTTGTCTTTAGTTTATTTTCATTAACTTTTATTGCTTTGGGTTGACTTTGAGTGACTATAGATCATTTTGTTGACTTTGGTTGCTTATGGATGATCTTGGTTGACTCAAAGTGGTTTTTCACAACTTTTGTTCACTTAGATTAGTTATGGTTGATTTAAGTTAATTTTAGTTAACACCAAGTGACCTTGGTTGACTTTAGTTGAGCTAGTATGAATTAGGTTAATTATGGTAGATTTTGATTGACTTTGATTAGTTATGGTTGACTCCTTTTATTTTGTTTGATTATGATTGACAATTATTGAATATGATTGACCTTTGGTTACATGTCCATTATGTTTGCCTCAAGTTGATTTTGATTGATTATGATTTTCTTTGGTGGCTTATAGTTCACTTATGTTGGCTTTGATTACCTTTGGTTGATTATAGTTGATTTAGTCAACTTTTCTTAATTATAATTAAATGTAATTGACTACCATTGGCATTGATTAATTATAATTAACATCCGTTGACTTTAATTGGTTATGTTTATTTATGGTTGAATTTGGTTGGATTTTGATTACTTTGATTGTGATCGGTTTTGTTTTCCTTTTCCCATTCTTTGTCTTTTTTTTTTTTACTTTGATTACATTCACTTTTGTTTTATTTTGGTTGAATTTGATGGATTTTTGTTGATTACAATTGACTTTAGTTGAGCATTCAATTGAGCTTGGTTTATTACGATTGAATTTTTTGAATTCTATTCACTATGATTGATCTCAATTGATTTTGGTTAACTTTAGTCCATTTTATTTTACTTTTGTTGTATTTTGTTGATTTAGGTTGATTACGGTAGACTTGAATTTTTTTTTTTAACTTAAATTGAAGATGGTAGTTGAATTTGGTTGAGGTCGATTGATTTTGGTTGAGCATGATTTCATTTAGTTTAATTTCATTAACTTTGATTCCTTATGGTCTAGGATCGGTGATGGACGGACTGCAAAACCCTAGCCTCCTTGCTAGGTAATTGGACGGGCACCAAGAGCAATTTTTCCCCGCGGATCGCATCCAGAGCCTACGCAGACCACTCGGCCGCCACTGCAGCACGGGCATGGGTGCAGAGGAGGGGGGGAAACCCCCCTCATACAGCAAGGTAGCGGCCAACGACAAGGAAGGGACCAGAATAGTGCGGCCCACTTTTGAGCCGCCGCCGCAGATGCGTGAACAGCTACTGGCCAGAGAGCAGGGTCTTCGAGCGGAAATGGAAACTGAGGCAGGGACCTCCCAAGCAAAGGCACAACGGACTTGGGAACCCGGCAAATGTATACCGCAGTCGGAGAAGATGCCGCGCTACCTCATCAGCACCTCACGGGTTGGAGAACACACGCAATTCATGAAGGAGCACGCTCTAATCGGCAAATTCTTAGGGCTCTGGCCAGCAGAGAGAGACTTGCACAAATGGATCAAATACTGGTGGAATCCCAAGGGAGACTATGAGCTGCAACTCGGCTCCAAGGGATTCTTCACGATCATTCTCTACAATCTAGAAGACAAAGACAGAATCTTTGAAGGAGGACCGTACTTTTTCAACTCCGCAGGACTATTCCTCCGTTTTTGGACTGAAATATTTAACCCAGACAAAGAAGACTTCACCATGGCTCCTGTATGGATTCGCCTGTATTCACTACCGCAAGAGTTCTGGCTGGAAGAGATTCTAATGGGCTTAGGCAACACCCTGGGTCAGTATGTCAAAGCCTCGGAAGCCACAAAGCAACGTAAGTACACCTCATACGCCCGAATCTGTGTGTATATGAACATATCCAAGGCCCTCCCTGGGGCGGTAACCCTCGAATATCAAGACGAGGACTGGCACCAGACCATAGACTATGAACACATACCATTCAGATGCAGAAGATGCCACGAGCATGGCCACCTATACCGAGATTGCCCCATCATCAAGCAAGCCACAAAGGCACCTGAAACCCAGACGAAAGACGGATTCACCACAGTTACCTCAAAACGGCGCAACCCACCAAAGAAGCAGCCCACGACTAACGGACAACGCATAGCCACTAAGTCCTATGCGATTCTGGAACAACTACCAGAGGACGCGGAGGTCCAGGATCCGCACAAAAATCCTCCTAAAAAGAAAACAGAAGGAAAGGACCCCGACCCTCACCAGGCCACTGGCGAGACCCCTACGGAAGAACGAGGAGAAGGAGATGGGGACACCCCAATGCTACTGGACGACCGAGATCTGGCCGGCATAGATCTGGAAAAGTTGGAGGAGGCTCTGAATCAAAAAGATCTGCAAGCCCTTCCAGAAGAGCAACTCCGTAAGGTGCACAAGGTCTTCCTGAATTCCTCTGCAGGATCCACTGCACGCCTAGGCATAGCAGTAGACTCGACCTCTGGCTCCAAAAGAATCCTCCGTGAAAGCAAAAGAAGGGGACGAAAAACTGCTCAACAGCTCATTAAAGAGGCCGACAATCTAATGATCAACTCTGGTCAGATACACAAGCTCTCGGAGGGATACCTCCACTCTGCACCCCCCTCTTAATGATGAAGATAGTCACGTGGAACATAAGGGGACTGAATGGCAGATCCAAACAAAGGATCCTCCGAGAATGCATCATGACAGAGAAACCCGATATTCTGCTGCTC
>JZKD02S1776756.1:4247769-4274582 GCA_000966675.3 Picea glauca
TAAATATTTGGGAATAATATATTTGAAATAAAAATAATTCCCAAATATTTTTCTATCCTGTATAATGAAATTTCCATAATTTAATTCATGCCCGTGGTTTTTAAAACCAAGTCTTTTTTTCCCAATTCACCATTTCATTGTAAAAAACATTTACTGTTACCATTTCCCTGTAAAAAACATTTACAGTGTAATGTTTTTCCAATTTACCATTTCACTGTGTAAAAACATTTACTTTGTGTTTTTTCCAGTTGGTAAAATACCTTCTATCTTCTTCTTTTACTCCTGTAAATATTTGGATAAAGAATTATCCAAGTCTTTGTTCACATGCATCTTCCCATTTAAATCCTTTTCATGGAAATAAGCAGTAATGTGTTTAATTTGTAAAACGTGAATTTTACCTCTATAAAACAATTTCACCGTGAGGAAGAATTTATTTTATTGGAAATCCCATAATCATTATTGAAATGTACTCCTGGAAAAATGCTACACATAAAACATATGATAAATGTTTGCATTTATTACATCGGGCTTTGGCTGGAGTGGTTTTAATCCAAACTTCTTTTCCTCCGATGTGCTTCATGTAAAAACACGTGTCCACGAAATAATCCACGTAGTATTTCCCGGTCCACCTTCATAAAATTAACCTCCTCGCTACTTAAATACCTGATATGCATGTGCACCCTCCATCCAACCTTTGACTTTTCCACATTATACATTGAGATTCGTGCCCATTATTTGACGTGATTCTGTAAATTAAATATTGGATTAAATATTAATATAAATATAAAAATATTTATATTAATAATAAAAAAACCCCTTTTTTCTATTTTCGAAGGACTTTGGGCTTAACACATGACTTTGTGGATAGGATAAGGGTGCTTAATAAAAGGCATATTTTTTATTTTCAACAAGAATATGAAAATAACGGTAAAAATGAATGAAGTTATGGAACTAAGGGATTTAGATAGGAATTAAGGCTAGGTATAGGCTTGGGATATTTGCCAACTTTTGACTCATGGAGTACATGACTGTTTTGGATGATCGCATTGGGCGAAGGATTTAGGTGATGGGAGCTTGACGGAGCTGGTGAAAAAGTTATAAAATCTGAGTGGAAAAATAACACAAGGACAAGATGCTTTGGAAAAATAAAATGCAAATCAGCAGGTGATAACACCATCAACTTTCGATATCGGGGGTTTGGAAAAAATGGTTATGAGTAGACTGCTTTTTGCCCCGACGTACCTCTAGTCTCACCACACGTCCATGAATGAAACCATAATGGTTTCCCTGACCCGCCTTCGAATAATTATCTTTCGCGCTGCTTCATTCTCCAATATGTGCCTTAGTTGTTGATCTAGGCTTCTTCAAGATCGACGGTCTGCCGAGTTATACCTTTTGCACCTCTGCTATATTTTTCTATATGTCGCTGGATATAGCCCAATCCCCCAAACTATCATACTTCCACAGTGATATAACATTTCGCTAAATTTCCAAAATTTGGATCCTGATATGAAAATTATTATGGGGATAACAGACACCTCCAAGATAGAAATTAACAGAATGATATAATCCTTCCTGGACCTCCAATGGCTGCATACAAAGTATGATAATATCAATTTCTTTCCCTTCTTCAAAACTAGCACATTTCTTGGTTGAGTTACACCCTCTCTAGCTGTAGGAAACCAAGGAAATTTATCCTCTATATATCTGGCTTCAAAACTCCAAGAAATGGTTGTAAACTGGTATATCTGGAGATGAAAAACTCATAAGAAGATAATTATTGGATGTAGCTACAGATATGACCCTTCTAAGTATTGTATCTCCCAGGACAAGTGCTCCCTCCTTCATAAATTCGCCCAACTTGAGTATTAAATAAATATGAAGAGATAAACCCTCAATGGATGATGATAAAATGTGCTCTAGTAGTGTACAATTCCTCTATAGAAATATGTACTTTAGATCCCTAGCCTCCTAACCAAATATAACTCCTCTCCCTTCAATGGTGTGCCCCAATCCTGCAAAAACCCATATTTATGCCCTTACTTCTACAAACCACTTCTGAAACTGTTCTGAAACTAAATAGAAAGGTAAAGGTGGGATATTTCACCACCTTCTCCAGGCTTGGATAAAGAATAGAGGAATATTTCACCTCCTTGTTGATCTCTAGGGTTTGTTTACTCAAAAACCTCAAAACGTCTAAGCTGTAGAGCTCAAAGATGCAAAGTGAGAAATGAAAAAAAAGAGGAGTGAGGCACCCTCCTCTCCTTTTCTACTCCAGCTTCTAATTTTCACTTAAATTATTTAATTGGATTCTTTTTAGCCTAAGTCACTTTAATAATATACTTTAACACCTTAGTGACCATTTAGTCCCTTAGCTCCCTTTTTAGTGAGACTATAGTCTAGGGGGAGAACTAGAATACTAAGTATCCCAATATCCTTGTCACTTGGAAGGGGATATTATAGTATCCCTACTACAAATTGTTTGCCCACAAGAAATTCGGAATTTGAATGTTGTACAACCTGTTCACCTTCCCAGGTATCACAAGTTAACCTGTGAGATCTTTGAGGGAACACAAATTACAGAGGTTCACAATGGAAGTGGTTTCAACAATCACAAAAAATGGATAATTGCATGCCTTCTTAGTGTGTGAGTTAATGGGTCAAGGATGGTGAGAATGATCCACAAACCCCCCAATGACAAATTTTCCCCCATAAATATGCATGCACCCAGGTTGACACTTAGCTTTCGTGGGAGCTCATTCCTCTCCATTTGGAGTTTGTTCCTCCCCCAAAGGAACTTAGAATAACGAGTTTAATTCCCAAACCTTAGCATTTTAGGAAATACATTATAATATTCTCTTGGGTTAAGACCTCAATCTTAGCCCCTTTTTCATAGCCTCTTAGCCCCCTTTCCCTTTCCCTACCCAGTGGAGCTTAGTCCCCCATAACTCTTTCTTTGTGGTTGATCTACATGCAACGATGTAATTTTATTAATGATGTGGTATTTACATATACAAAATCAGGCTCTTTGGCCTTCAACATATAGGCTCTCGGACCTAATAAACACATAAGCCTCTCATCTTATAAACACTTGTAACACCAACATATAAACATCATTACAATTCAGCAGGGGCTCGGCCTTGGGGTATTACAATCCCCTCCCCTTATTTATGCACTATCCTCAATGCATCTTACTTACATAATATCAGCAAGATTTCCAAAATCTTCAAAAAGATGTAGGTATTATGACTGCATAGCTTCTTCATGCTCCCAAGTGGCATCCTCGAGACTGTACCAAGTCCATTGGACCTTTACAAGTCCCATGGCTCGATTTCGGATATGTTTTATTTTCTAGTCTAGAATGCATACTTGATGCACTTGGAAAGTGCTTCCTTGCTCCACATGAATCACATTCCAATCAATAACATGATTAGCATCATGTATATATTTCTTGAGCAATGATACATGGAATACATTTTGAATAATCATATATGTAGGTTATGAAAGCATGTAAGCTATTGGTCCAATCCTCTCTAGGATTTGAAATGGCCCACAATATCTAGTTGTCAACTTGGAATAGTTTCCCAACTTCAGGGAACATTTGTTGGATTTCACCTTCAAGAATACATGATCACCCACTTTAAATTCTTTGTGAGTTATGCCCTTGTCAACACATATTTTCTGCCTGTCTTGGGAAGCCTTTAAATTCTATTTTATCTTTGACATATGTTCTTCCATTTCCTTGAGAAACTCTAGCCCAATCACTACTCTATCAGCTAGTTTGTCCTAGCTTATTGATGTGTTGCACTTTCTGCCATAAAGTACCTCAAATGGGCTCATCTTCAGTGATGCTTGGTACCCATTGTTGTAGGAAAACTCTACCAAGTGGAGATAATCTTCACATTTAGATGGTTTGTCCATCACATAAATCCTTAGAATATCCTCTATCACTTGGTTCACTCTTTTTGTTTTCCCATCAAACTCGGGATGATAAGCTGTGTTGAAGTTTAGATTTGTTTTGAACCCTTTGAATAATCCCTTCCAGAACTTTGAGGCAAAATTTGGGTCTTTGTCAAACAAAATTTTCTTGGGTATGCCATGTAAGCATGCTACTTCCCTCATATAAATATCAACAACATTGGTTTCCTTGTGATTAACCTTCATTGGAATGTAATGGGTAACTTTAGTAAGCTTGTCCACCACCACCATGATAGCATCATGTAGCTTTCATTTTCTGGGCAATTTGGTGATGAAATCCATTGTCACCACTTCCCACTTCCACTCAGGAATGGGAAATGGCTGTAGCAACCCAACTGGGTTTCTATGCTCAACCTTGACCTTTTGACACTCCGTACATTTAGCAATGTACTTTGCAATCTCCCTCTTCATTCCTGACCAATAGTATTTTCTCTTGACCACAATTGTCTTTTGATATCCTGGGTGCCCAACATAAGGCACATTATGAATCTCTTTCCAAATTATGCTCCTCAACTCATGAGAATTGGGTACATAAAATATTTTCCTATGTAATAGAACTCCTTCATTTCCCAATTTAAATTATTCAGCCTTCTGCAGCATTTTACCTTGCTTGAGTTTTGTTACCAATTCCATGTACTGCAAATCTACTTTTCCGGCCTCATAAATTCTACCTTTAATATCAGTTTGATAGATGCTAATGGATGTAGCATACAATTTATGAACTCTCATGCTGAGTGCATCAACCACTTTGTTCTCTTTACCTTTGATATGCTTGATGCCAAATTCATATTCACATAGGAATTCCAACCATTTTCTCTTCCTGGCATTTAAAGTTGGATGATCAAAAAAATATTTTAGACCATTATGGTCTGTCCTCAACTCAAACCTATTTACCATGAGGTAGTGCCTCCACTTATTCAAGGCATGTACTATGGCTTCCAACTCCAAATCATTAGTGGCATAGAGCCTTTCATGCTCTTTCAATTTTCTGGATTCAAAAAATATGACAAACCCATTTTGACTAAGGAATCCACCAAGTCCTTCTTTGCATGCATCTGTGCAAACCATGAAATCTTCATTCGGATAACAAATACTCATAATTGGAGCGCTGGTCAACAACTTCTTCATCTGTTGGAATCTCTTTTCCCATTTTTTTGTCCATTGAAACTTCACCCCCTTCCTTTGCAAGGAAATGATCGGTTGAGAAATCCTCGAAAACCCCGCAATGAATATTCTATAGTATCCATATAGACCCGTGAAGGATATTACTTATGTCACATTCTTAGGCATTTTCCACCCTTTAATGGTCTCAATCTTTTCAGGGTCCATTATTATCCCTTCTTCTGATATGATATTCCCCAAATAATGAATTCAGTTTTGATAAAATGATCACTTGTTCAATTTGGCATACAGTTGGTGCTCTCTTAACACTTGTAACACCATCCTCAAGTGATGCTCATGTTCTTCTTCTAACTTGGAACATACAAGGATTTCATCCAAAAATACAATGACAAACTTGTCTAAATATTCCCAGAAAACACCATTCATTAAGAACATGAAAACAATTGGTGCATTTGATAACCCAAATGGCACCACTGTGAACTCATAATGACCATACCTTGTCTTGAAGGCAATCTTACTGATGTCTTTGTCTCTTATCTTTACTTGATGATATCCTAACCTGAGATTGATCTTTGAGAATATCCTTGCATCCTTTAACTGATCAAAGATATCATTGATCCTTGGCAAAGGAGACTTGTTCTTTATAGTCACTTTGTTCAATTGTATGAAGCCGATGCACAATCTCAATGTCCCGTATTTCTTATTCACAAATAAGACTAGGGACCTCCAAGGTGACACACTTGGGCATATTTACCACTTCTTCATAATTTCTTCAAGATGCATTTGTAGTTCCTTCAACTCTAGTGTACTCATTATGTACGGAATCGTGGATACTGGAGTTGCTCTAGGAGTCAAATTTATAAATAAATCAATATCTCTCTTTGGGGGTATTCCTGGTATATCCTTAAATACATCCTTGAACTCTTTTATCACTGCATACTCCTCAATATTTGGCACCTTATCCTTAGGTTCTTCCTCCATATGAGTTGCAAATATTTGGCAACCCTTTCTATAACACTTCTTCAGTTGCATTGTTGATATCTCTTGGACAATAACTGCCCTAGGAATTCCTTGGATTGTTCTTGGGTTCCCTTCCTTGTCTAGGCAATTAAATTCCTTGTTATAATAGTCTAAGACAACATGGTGTTGTCCAACCAATCCATACCAATTATACAGTCATATGAACCCAAGGGATGAATGTTCAAATCTGCCTTGGTACTTATCCCATTCATGTACACTAGACATGATTTAACTAATTCAATAACCTTTCTATTGGATCCTGTAGCCAGTTGTACCAGCCAAGATTTCCCATGCTTGATTCTTGGAAATTGAAATCTTTCCACTACCCTAGGATCTATATAGCTATGACTAGATCATGAATCTATTAAAACAGTAAATGCATGGTTATTAATCATACCTTCTACTCCAATCATGTGTGATTGAAACTCTAATTTCTTGTTGTCCAGGGATGCATAGGTCATTGGTACACTTCTGCCCATGCCCTCCACTTTTTATGCTTGTTGTACATTGTGGACAGTTCTCACTTTGTCACTTTTGTGAGGACAATATATGTACTTATGGTCTCCTTTACAACCCTAACATTGCATGGGTGTCTTCCTTGGCCTTTTCCCACCTACCTTAGCCATTATGTTCTCTCTAAAAGATGGTTGTCCTTGAGGACTATTTCTGAAAAATGGTGGCTTATTCCCCTTCTTCCTTTGTTCCCTCTTAAACTTATTCTTGTCTTCCCAAGCTCTTTGGAAAGTAGGATTTCCTTTATGCTGATCATATAGGCACTTGGATCTTCTTATGGTTTCCTCCAAAGTCTTGTGATCATCATACTAAATCTTGTCACTGATAAAAGATGGCAGTCCACTCAAATATCTTTGAATCTTTACTGTCTCATCCTTGATGAAAGAGACATGCTTCAACATTTCTAAAAATATTCTTTCATACTCATCAATGGTCATGCTTCCCAGTTTGAGTTCAAAGAACTTTTTCATCTTTTTTTCATAATACCTCTTGGTTAAGTATTTCTTCTCAAAATGCTTCTTAAATTCTTTCCAAGTCACATTTTTCTCTCTGATGTGTTTCACTTGCACAAGTTGATCCCACCACATGGATGCCTTTCCTTTCAGATGGTATATATAAATTCTTCCCTCCACATGAGAAGAATAATTATGCAGCTGGAAATATTTTCTCATGCCAAACAACAATGTCTCGACATATTCATCTTTATTGTGCTCTCCATCAAAGGTAGGAGGTTTTATCTTGCTCATTTCTCCTTTCAATTCATCCACCTCAAACCTTTTATGCTTCCTGGTAGGGGATGGACTTGAGTTTTTGTGTGATCTCCTATTGGAATTCCTTTGGGAGTGATGGTGATGTCTCCTACCACTCCTTGATCTTCCTTTTCCCTTAGGTGCCCCATGGCTTCCTGATTTGCTGGAGACACTCTCCTTATCCAATTTGTTTTCAATTTTGTCCAGGATTTTCATTAAATTCATATTGAAGTCTTCCTTCTACTCTTTGGATTTCATAAGCCTTTCATTATCAGTGTTGTGGCTCTGGACATTTGTCTGCAATTTTCTAATGGTCTCAGCTAGATTTATGTATTCCTCCTTTCCTCCTCCATGTCCATCGGATTTGGTTCCTTCCATACCCAATTGGACATTCATCCCTCTGATTTCATCTTCTTGGATGTAGACTATCTGAGTATCATCCATTCCTGATCACTTTGGTGATAACTTTGTTCCCTTCTGAAAATTGTTAACTTTGCAAAATGTGCATCCAACAAAACTTTGTTAGGTTAACTGTCCTTAATAATTCCATGAAAACACAACCATTCTGCTTCATTAATATATTAGACTTTTTTCTGCTTATTTCCTGAGAAATTGACTGTTCAGATCAACTTATGGGTGAATATTTATCTTCTACTGTTCAATACCTTTCCATTTCCTACTTCCATGCTCAATTCTGAGTTTTGAGCAGGAAGATATGGATACTTGAACAATTGTCTTTTTGGTGTGGCAATTTCTGTAAATGGATTCTTCCATATCAGAGTCGAATTGGCCCTTAGATCCATGATGGATCCTCTCTTCAGGTTTACAGGCCTTCTTTACCTCATTGGGTGTAGTTCTGTTCAATTTAAAAACCTTACGAGCTCCTCCTCTAAGCCCTTCTTTGTTTTCAAAAACAAAATTTTTGGGCACTAGCCCTTTTCCTTTGGCCCCTAAATGCATGTGACCATGGGTTGTGACCCAGTGACATCAGGTAGGTGTTTATCCGGAGCCTTGTGATATTTGGGGCTTCAAAAATTCAGGCTTTGGAAGATCTTGTTACTTCATTCCTTCCTTCTCTCGAATGCTGAAACGACGAATCCTTGCACAGTGCATCCTTGGAGCTTCAGGGCTCCGCTGCTTTAGATATTTAGGATTTGCAGCTTCTTACAACTTCCACATTGATTTTCCCCAAACGCCTAGATTGATGAACTCTCGAAATCTCGTCAGCCTCCACTTACCAGTGTGCCACATGGTAGGGTTACAAAGTGGACACGTGGCTCCTTCTAATGAACAACACATGTCAGAACTTAATTGGGAATGAAGAACCTAGTAAAGAATGAAAAATGATGACACGTGGACCGTATCCCATGTGTCCATGTCACCCTAGGTAACTTCGGCATATTATGTCACCTCTGTGACTTCGAAACTTTGGAATTCAGAATTTTATACCTCATTACTGGTAATACTCTCGAACTACGAACCAACGAAGTACTAGGCTGGTGATCCTTCAATGGCTTAAGAGCTTCGGTTCTCTCGAGCTTCAAGCTTCGAATAAATTCATAACATTTTTCCCACATTTCCTCCAAACGTCAGACTGGAAAGCTGTCGGAGTCTAGGAAGCAACCACACACTAGAGGTTCTATGTGGCAAAACACAAGAAACAGACACATGGCACAATACGAGGGGTGAAACATTCCAATTTCTAACTAGCCTTAAAGCCCTATCTAAAGTACAAAAACAAGTGACATGTGTCATACTTAAGGTAGGTACATGTCACCCTAGGTGATTTCATCATGACACATCATAAATGACACTTCGGGACTTCGGTGATTTATTCCCATCAACACTTTTTCAAAATTGTCAAATTGTCGATCACCGCATTGATCTCAAATCTATCGAGCTGCCAACTATCGAACAATGGATTCCTGTAGCTTTGTGACTTCGATGATTTCTTCCCATAGGAAATTTTTCAAAACTGTCGAACTTTCGACCGCCAAACAGGTCCATGTCACCCCTGTGATGTCATCATGTCACATTACTTCAGTGAACTGGGACTTCGGGGATTTCTTCTCATCGACACTTTTGAAAAATTGTTGAACTTCCAACTACCGAACAGGTCCACATCACATCTGACGCTTCGGGACTTCAGTGATTTCTTCCTTTCGATACTTTTTCAAAACTGTCAATATGCCGACTTCCAAACAGGTCCATGACACAAACGACACTTCGGGACTTTAGTGATTTATTCCTATCGACACTTTTTCAAAATTGTCGATATGTCAATTATCAAATAGGTCCATGTCACAACCGATGCTTCGAGACTTCGGTGATTTCTTCACCTCGAAATATCCAACGGACTTCCCTGAACACTGAATTGCCGAAACAATTGGGGAAATCCAATGGCCGTGCTCCTCCCGAATGATCTACGACTAAGAATCATTTTGAGACTTCATATGATTTCCCTGTTAAAACACTGCACAACCCCCGAACTGCTGAAACTTTGGATCTGACAGTTGTGAGAGATCTTTCTTCCTCTAAACTGAGCCAACAACCCAAATTTAATCTTTGTGGCCCAATACCCCAGTTGTCATGGTTTATAAAACTATTATAGCTCTTGAGCTTCAAAACACGACCTAGGTATTCTCTTGGTACTAAGGGACACTCTTCACTCCAAATTGTGTCTCTCTCGAAAAAAACTCCTTCTGAACCTTTACTTCAATAACCACTTATATGGCCCAATTCAGGCTTAGTGTCAAAAACCTTGCTCTGATACCAATTTGTAACATTCTCAACCACCCAGAACGAACCACGCTACCACAACTATGCTTTGTTCAAGCTCTGAAACCATTTTTTTGTAACACCCCCGGCCTCTCTTTTGGGAAATGTCACTTGAAGTAAATACAAAACAAACTTCTCAATCTTCTCTGATACCAAAATGTAACATATCCAGCCTTCCAGGTTGGGTCATGCCACATACAATCTCTCATGCTTTGATCCATTTTCAAAATCTGATACACACACACACACACATATATATATATATAATTCAAATTTAACAGATATAAACAGTTTTCTCATACACAGATTCATGCGGAATTAATAGTAAATCATACATGAAACAACACATGCAATTCCCATAATAACAGACATGCACTGAACACATCATTTAATATTAACACATAAATTATACTTATCTTTTTAAGAAGAACCACCGACTACGTGTATACCTTCCATGAATATCCCATCCTTAGACCCTACTACTCCAAGCTATCAGCAGTGGGTCACCCTCGATCTGGGACCAAACTCCACACAGGGTAAAGAGAATCTTAGGCTAGGCTGAGACTATGGAAAGTTACACAATGCAGTAGGAAGGATTACCTCCTAGAAGCCTACTTGTGCCCATCGCTCACATAATATCATTCCCCACATGCCTTTCCCACCTAAAGAATGTACACCTTCACTTTCCAACAGTCCATCAGCTACTCCACTTCCCATACAGGGCTTCAGCAACAGGCCAGAGTAGGAATTCTCAGAGTTTTGTAACTATTGTTAGACTCCCTCCAAGAGGAATCACTTTCCCAGCAAACTCTCTCACCTGGAGAGAGTTTATCCTAGGCCTAACAACCTTCTTGTTCAATCCATGGGACTGACAACTTGCTTCTTCAAAACTACTAGCTTGACAACTTGCTTTTTTTTCCAACTCCTCAGTCAAACGGTTAAGAACAACAACCAAAATGGGTAATGCAAGGTACGATCTCGACAAAACTACCAGGGTGCGCAAATTATAGAGGTTCACAATGGCAGAGGTTTCAACAATCACAAAAAAGGGTAACTGGGTGCCTGCTCAGTGCATGAGTGAATGGGTCAAGGATGCCAAGAATGGTCCATGAACCCCCCAATGATAGATTTTCCCCTATAAATCTGCATGCACCTAGGTTGACACTTGGCTCTCTTGGGAGCTCGTTCCTCTCCACTTGGAGTTCGTTCCTCCCCCAAAGGAACTTAGGATAACTAGTTTTAATTCCCAAACCTTATCATTTTAGGATATAAATTATAATATTCCCTTGGGTTAAGACCTCAAGCTTATCCCCTTTTTCCTAGCCTTTTAGCCCCTTTTCCCTTTCCCTACCTAGTGGAGGTTAGTCCCCCATAACTCTTTCTTTGTGGTCGGTCTACATGCAGTGATGCAATTTTATTAATGATGTGGTATTTGCATAGACAAAATCAGGCTCTCTGGCCTTAAGCATCTAGGCTCTTCATCCTAATAAATAGATAAGCCACTCAGCTTATAAACACTTGTCTCACTAGCCTATAAACATCATTACAATTTAGCAGGGGCTCGGCCTTGGGGTATTACAAAAGATATCTCTAAAAAATAAATATTCCACTTGTGATGCACTGAACTCTATGGATATGGAAAAAAAATGAGTGAACTTGTTCAAGCGATCTACCACCACAAAACATCTATCTTTACCCGACACCTTGGGAAACCCTGTTATGAAATCCATAGATATACTCTACCATTTGTGCTCTGGAATGGGAAGAGGCTATAATAAAAATGTTGGATCAGTGTGTTCTTCTTTATTTTGTTGACATGTGACACACTCCCTGATGTGGTGAATAACATCCTCCTTGAGGCCCCTCCAAGAGAAAATTTCTCTAACTTGCTTGTAAGCCTTGAGGAATCCATGATTCCTTGCTACTGGTGAGTTATGGAATGCTTTTAATACCTTCTCCTTAAATTTGGATCCAGGAACCAAAAAAAATCTTCCCTTATAATATATGATGTCATCCACAATCCTGTACCTATAATCCTAAACCTGACCATCCATCAATTCGCATGAAAACTGATTTTTTGAATATTCCACCAAAAGATGTGATTTCCAATCAACTGATATCTCTGTCATGGAATAAGATGAGGGTATTCTATATAAGGAATATAATACCACATTGTTTTTTCCCTGGACAAACTCTATGTCAAAGTTATAAGATTGAATCTTACTCACCCATTTGTTTTTCCTCTCATTGAGATCCTTTTTCTCTAAGAAGTACTTGAGGCTATTATGATTTGTTCTGACCACAAATTTTTCTCCCACCAAGTATTCTCTAAATTTGTCTAGAGCATGCATTATATATAGCATCTCCTTGTCATAAATAGTATATAGTAGCTCAGGCCCTCTTAATTATCAGCTTTCATATGCAATAGTATGCATGTTCTGCATGAGTATGGCTACCCCTGATGCATCACACTCTAATATGAATGGTTGAGAAAAATTAGGTAAATATAGAACTAGGAAAGTGCTCATTACCTTCTTCATTTTGTCAAAAGTCAATTGTGCTTCATTACTTCACTTAAATGTGCCCTTTTTAGTCAAATCATTCAATGGTGTGCATAGTTGAGAGAAACCTTTAACAAACCTTCTGTAATAGCTCCAAATTCTAAGGAATCCCTTGAGATTTGTAAGTGTTTTGGGTGTGGGATAATACAGTATGGATTGAATCTTCTCCTGATGAACTTGCACCCCCTTTTCCCCAATGATGTGACCCAATTATAGAACTTCAACCATCCCAAATTCACATTTGGATTCTTTGGCATACAATGATTTTCCTTCCATAATGCTTAATATCTCATCCACATGGCCGAGATGATATTCCCATGTCTTTTGGTATATCAACAAATCATCAATGAAAACTAGTGGAAATTTCCTTAATTATTTATTGAATATATGGTTCATGCAATATTGAAAGGTGGTTGGTGCATTGGTCAACCCAAAAGGCATTACTAGAAATTCATAATGTCCATAGTGGCACCTGAAGGATGTATTGTGTATACCATGTTTGCTCATCCTCATTTGATGGTAAAATGCACTGTGCCATGTAACGCATCCAATAGCTCATCTATCCTAAGAATGGGATACTTGTTTTTTATGGTTTTCTTATTCAAATCCCTGTAGTCAATACACCTGCACGTCATACCATTCTTTTTCTTAACCAATACATATGAAGATGCAAAAGTGCTATAGATTGGTATAATATGCCCCATGTCTAATAAATCATTGATATATTTTTCTATCTCATCCTTGAACTTCTTGGGATTCCTATATGTTGTAGTGATGACTAGTTTGGCACCTTCCCCCAACTCTATGATGTGCTCAAATCCCCTATCTAGTGGTTATCCTGGGGGAATTTGACCAAAAACCTTCTCATGCTTACAAATTATCCCTTGTATGTCTAGTGGATAGTATTGGCACTTTCCTTTAGATTTTTGGGTTACTACTAAACATTATGTTGCATAATCCATGTCCCAGTGCCTGAAAACAACCTCCACGTGCTTTGTTGAAACCACCCTGGGTGTGTTCTTTGTCATTCCTTTTAAGGTTACCCTCTTTCCTTATTCAGAGTTGAAGGAAATATCCATGGTATTGTAGTTGGTAGTAATGGGTCCCAAGGTTCTAAGTGATTGTACTCAAAGTATTACATTAGTGTCTAGAAGATCTATCACATAAAAATCCGAAGTCAAATTGTACCTACCCAAAGTAAGGCTCATATGGGAAATATACTTGTCACATGGCATGGTGGGCCCTCTTGTTACCTCAACCAAAAATACCTCAAACTCCAAAGTCAGTAGATTTCTCTTGTTCACTAAGAAAAAATAAATGAAATTATGGAAAGCCCCACCATCAACGAGCATTGTAACCATTTTTCCTTGGAGGACTCCTCTTATTCTGAAGGTACTAAACCTTTGCACCCCACTAATGGATGTTATAATGACCTTCTTAATCCCTATATGATTTCATACCATCTCTTCTTCACCATCCTTCTGTGCATTATCTTCATATATTTGGGATACCTCCATATTTTGAAGATGTGCTACCTCATCTTCCTCTTCCTCGCTATCTGAGAGTACCTCAATGTAGTGTATTTTCCTCTTTCCCATACATTTGTTCCCTAGATCCCAAGGTTCTTTACATGTATAACAAATTTGTTTCCTTCTCAAATCCATTATTGTGGCTTCATATAACCTTTATTTCCCCTTATCTACAAATTTTGACTCCCCTCCCTTTTGGGACAAAATGTGGTCATGGAGTGAACTTGTTTTTATGTGTTGCTCCTGCCAAATACCTGGTCTTCCAAATTGCATATTATAAGTTGGTAGGATTAAAATCCTTGACCAACCCACGTAAAGGATCTATTAGGCCCTCAAAAAAAAGCATCATTAGCCTATCCTTTGACACATTTTGAACCATCACTGTTATCCTCTAAAATTCCTCTATATATGCTTTAACTGATCTTGTCTATCTAACTTGGGTAAGCTCTTTGAAATGAAGTTTCAGATCATCCTGATCAAACCTGTCCATTAGTATTTGTGTGAAATACCTATAGGAAGTGATATGTGCATGTTCTAAGGTGGCTATCCCATGTTACCACCATCCATGTTCCTTTCCCTCCAAGTATAGGGTATCAAATTTAATGGAATCCAACTCCATCATGAGGTTAAGTTGTAAATATGCATCCATTTTTTGTACCCATGCTCTGGCTGAAGACTTGGTTGCTCCATCAAATGTGGGGATATCCATTGTCCCTACTTTGTGCCCCAAGTCATTGTTACCCCTATGGAATTCTCTAATCCTACCCCTATACTTGATTCCACAATACTCTCATAGTGCGACCTACCTTCTGAAACATGAACTCAATCCTACATACTCTCTTGCATACTCTTCAAATTTATCTTCTACCTCCATACAACCCTGAATATTATGTTGTTGTGTATCCAAAAAAATAGGCATATAAGGCCTAGGTGTGTCTCCGCTATTCCCTAGTATCCTGTTAGTTGTGCCCCCAAAGAGTATTTTTCCTTCAGAATGAGATCTATGATTAGATTCCACTTGGTATTTTTCTCCTCCACGAGAACCACTAGCTCCGTTGTTCCCTCCATAGTGAGGTGCTTCTTTACCATGTACCATCTACATGAGTAGTTGCACAATCCTGTCTTCTCCTACTTCTAAGGAGGTATGTATGTTTGAAAAAGTGGTTTTCATTTCATTTTTTCCCCTTGAAAAGTTCTCTTCTGACTCTTTCAATTGATGTTGCATGTCAAACTATGCCATCTCAATAGAACACTTCAATTCTTGAACTATATTTTTCACATCAACCCCTTTGTCATTACCATCCCATGTTTCCGGTCTCTCCTCCACTTTTGGATTTGTCTCTAGTTCCTCTGCCTTTATGTCCTTATTCCTTCTGCTATATCCTTCCATTATCAACCCTCATAGACTAGGAGGATTTACACTCTAATACAATTGTAATGTTCCTAAGTAGGATTATGATGAACCTTGAGATTTATTGCTTATCTGTTTGTGGTATTTTTGTTTAATATTTTGCAGTTTGTCTTCCAAAGTTGCGATGGGTTTGAGATTAAGTATTTTGCAGGAAATAATTGATTGATATGGAGAAAAAGTAGAAAACTAACAAGATAAAAATATAAAAACACATGGAAATAGCCACAAAACTTCAAATCTAACCTTTATTTAATATATAAGTTGACCTCAGTACAAGAGATATACAGATTTGGAATAGATATGAAAAATATGGAAGTTGTGGTTGTAGAAACCTCCAAGATAAAAATCAAGAGAATGATTTTATCCCTCCAAGACCTCTAATGGCTTCTTTCAATGTCTGATAAGATCAATTCCTTTCACTTCTTTAAAACTAGCACATTTACTAGCTAAGTTGTGACGTCTCTGGCTATAAGAACCCCAAGGAAATTCGGCCTCTATAGATATATCCTCAAAAATCCAAGAAATGGTTGTAAACTCATAGATATGAATATGGAAAAATCATAAGAAGAGACTTCTTGGTTGTATCTACATATCTGACCCTTCTAAGTACTATATCTCCCAGAACAAGTGCGCCCTCCTTCAGAAATTCACCCAGCTTGAGTAATAAATCGATATGAAGAGATAAACGCTCAATGACTGATGAGAAAAGGTGATCTAGTGGTTTCCGAATCTGTAGAAAGTTCTACTTCAGATCCCTGGCCTCCTAACCAAATCGAACTCCTATCCATTCAATAGTACACCCCAATCCTGCAGAAACCTAGATTTGTGCCCTTACTTCCACAACCCAATTCTGAAATTGTTTTGAAACTGAATAGAATGGTGAGGGTGGTATATTTCATCACCTTGGGCAATATTGGATCAAGAAAAGAGGAATATTTCACCTCCTTGTTGATCTCTAAGGTTTGTTTACTCAAAACCCTCAAAACATCTAAGCAGCATAGCTCAAAGATGCAAAGTGAGAAATGACAAGAATGAGGAGTGAGGCACCCTCCTCTCCTTTTCTACTCCAGCTTCTAATTTTAACTTAAATTATTTAATTGGCTTCTAAGGTCCATTACTTTATCTTTCTCATCTTAACCAATTAGCTTTTATTTTATTTTTAGCCAAAGTCACTTTAATAATATACTTTAACACCTTAGTGAGCATTTAGTCTCTTAGTTCCCTTTTCAGTGAGACTATAGTATAGGGGAACAACTAGACTACTAAGTCTCCCAATATCCTTGTCACCTGGAGGGGGATATTACATCTTAAATGGTTTCTTGGTGATTGTGAGGTTGCTTTGTCGAATTTGAAAAGGAAAATGAATATTTCCCTCCCATATCTAGAATTCATTGAATTGAAAAATTCCATTGACATCATTGCATTGCTTTAGTTGGATCAAGAGTCATAAACACGATCAAATTTTCATCCATTTATATTTAACATAAACAACAATAGTAAGAAAATATTCTATAATTTTAAAATTAACTAGACTCTTTTCTTTGATAGCACACCGATATTAGCTAGGCTTAGGGCCTTGGAATAGGATTGGAAAGTGAATTCTCCAAGGCCACCAAACAAAACCTAGAGTCATTAAAGAGAGTATAAATCCATTTTTTAACCAATGTGTTATGAAACTCCTCTAACATAGGATCCAAGAATGAGGTTGCATCGGGGAAAGTAGGGATACTTCCCCTCTTTACATTTTTTGGTTTTTGCAGTATCACTTTGATTATGATGTATACGAGGGTTTCATTAGTGAAAAACCTATCTATGAGGTAGCACTTTTGAGGCTTTGAACTGAGTTATCCTTGTCAGTGTTTCATGGAAACCTATAGAGGAGACTTAGCTAAAGCATACAAAAACAAACCTTATCAAGAAAAGGAAGAGAGATACAATACGAAGAATGAGAATCAATGTATATTATGATCTATTCAATGAGTGAGTGATTTTCACTCGTATAGGAAATGACATCCTATAATTAAGAAAATCGAAGAAGCAATGAGATACAATGAGATTTTATTAGGAATGCATGCATAATAGTGATGGTCTAAAACTAGAAAGACTAAAATAGAACTAACTCTAGTAAGATTCAGTAGGAAATAGTAAAGTACAGAAAAGATCCAGTACACTCCCATTGAACTAGTGAGTCAGAAATAGAAATATTCAACACCCCCCCTGAACATCACTATGGAGTAAAAAATGAGTCTCGGCTACTAGGACATATTAGGTGCTCATGTACAATGCAACTAATGAAAACTAAATAAAAGTGAGGAAATAAGGAAAACCACATGGGAATAAAACCCCCCCCTCAAAAGACAATGCATCAAAAGAAGAAAATGGCAGTTGTTTCTAGACAATTGTGTTCTTCACTCCAAGATGATCCCTCAAAGTATGAAACTTCAACCCAGTGAAGGTCTTGGTGAATATGTCGGAAGTCTATTCATAGGAAGGACAAAACTACAAATCAATGATCAAGTGATGTACTAAACCTTTGATGAAATGCATGTGGACCTCAATGTGTTTGGTTCATTTTAGTTGTACTGGATCTCTGCAAAATGTCAGTGTACTTTGATTGTCACACCATATGATAGTCGGATAGTGAAACTAGATACCAAGATTGGTAAGGAAGTGTTGAAGCCAAAGTGTCTAAATGACACAGTTGACTACTCCTCTGTACTTGGCCTATGCGGAAGATAAATAAATGGTTGATTGTTTCTTACTTGACCAACAAATTGGGCCTGACCCCAAACTGAGAGTGTACCAGGACGTGGACTTGAGATCTGTGCTATCACCATCCCAATCTAAATCTATGAAGCCTATGAGATCTAATGCACAACCAATTGCATAGTGAATCCCATAACTCATGGTGCCTTGAACATATCTGAGGATGTGCTTGGAAGTGTCCAAGTGCATATCATGGGGTTCCTGCATGTATCTGGAAACTACTCCTATCGCATATGAGATATTTGGATGGGTGTGGGTGAGATAGAGAAGACTCCCCACCAACTGTCGATACAAAGTGTTTTCCACTAATGGTGTATCCCCGCTATCCTCGGTCTGATCCCAGATAAGAAGGGTGTAGGTGCAGACTTATAGTCTGTCATGTGGAATCTATCTAGAAGATACCTGACATTCTTAGCCTAAGAAAGTTTGATGTCAGAAGAATCCTGAATAATCTCAAGACCAAGAAAGAAGTGTAGTGGACCCATGTCTGTCATAGAGAACCTGTCATTCAAAATATCTTTTACCAAAGAAATGGCTGAAGAAGAGATACCAGTGATCAAAAACTCATCATCATAGAGTATTAAAATCATCACAGAGTTAGAATTCCTTAGCATGTAAACATTGGAATCAGAGTTAGATCTAAACAAATCATGTGAAAGCAAGTAAGAATCCATATTTGCATACAATGCTCTAGGTGCATGCTTGAGGCCATAGAGAGAATTCTTCAATCTTCACACTAAAGATGAGTTATGAATGAACCCTTGTTGTTGCTCCATGTAGATCTCCTCTGAAATGTCACCATGAATAAAATAATTCTTCACATCCATCTAGTGAACTTCCCATCCTTTGGCTACTACAATGGCTAGAGCCAAGCGAATGGAGTCCATATTTTCTACAGGAAAAAAGGTCTCATCATAATATATCCCATGAATCTGTTGAAATATTTTTTCAACTAATATGACCTTGTACCTGCTCACCTGACCATTTGTTTCTCTCTTGGTCCTATAGACCCATTTGCATCTGAAAATCTTCCTCCCTAGTGGAAGTGGAACCAGATCCCAAGTCTGATTCTCTAGGAGAGATTCATGCTCCTCCTACATGGTTTCTTCCCATAGTGGATTGCCAAGAGACTCATTGTAGGTATGTGGATCAGAAGATTGAACCATATAGCAATGCATGGGAATCACCAGTTCAGAAGAAGAAAGTACATGTGACGGATCCATATGCTGATATTGAGTCCTCCACAAATCCAATGGATCCTCTGCAAGGTTTCCTTCTGCCTGAAGTGTGGACTGTGCCCACTTGGGAATTTACTGAAGATCCAACATTGGATCCTCATTTGGTTTTATTACCTACTCATATACATGTATATAATCCTATGAATCTTTGTCTGAATATGTAGCATCTGATTGTGTTCAATCATCATCTCTGATTTCTAGAACTGATGGAAGCACAAGAGTATTTTCATGTTGCAATGGAGGTGCATGCAAAGGAATCTCCTCAAACTAAACAATGCGCTCAATGATGAGCCAATTTATAGAGGAATGAATCAATATGTACCCCTTCACATTATCTGGATATCCCACAAAGATGCAAGGTGTGCTCTGTGGATCTAAGGATTTCCTCTTTTCAGAAGGAATATGGGCCCATGCTCTATATCCAAAGATGCAGAAGTGTGTGACATATGTTTTGTCACATGTCCAAGCCTCAAAAGGTGTACTATCCTCAAATCTATGAGGTTCTCTATTCTGTGTGTAAGCATCACAGTTAAGTTCCTTAGCCCAAATCCTAAAGGAAGTGATCTTGCATGCAACATGCAACTAATCATATCCTTGAGAGACATGTTCTTCCTCTCAACAACTCCATTTTGTTATGGTGTGTATGGAACTGTGTTGCAACTAGATACCAGCTTCAAGATAAATATTATGAACATCTTTGTTGATATACTCCCCTCCATTGTCTGTATGGAGGATCTTGATTTTCTTCCCAGTTTGTGTCTCTACTAGAGATTTGAAGTATTTGAGATGCTCAAAAACTTCATACTTTTTCATTAGAAAATAAACCCAATAATTGTGTGAGTAATCATCAATAAATGTAAGAAAATACCTTGCTTTGCTTATGGATGGATGTGGAAATGGACCCATGATATAAATGTGAACAAGCTCCAAGGAAGAGGAGGCTCTCCTAGCCTTCCCCTTTTCAAAATTGTCTTAAGGATGCTTGCAAAGAATGCATCCTTCGCAAATCCCTTCAAAAAAGTGAATCTATGGCAAGCCTTTAACCATTCCTGTCTTGGAAAGTCATTGCATGTACCTAAAGTTTAAATGACCAAATCTCTCATTCCATACTATACTACTATCATTAGCATGTGTAAGTAGAAACGAGGAGTCATAGTCAGTAAACTTAGTGAACTTATACAACTGTGATTTGTGATCTACCTCACCAACTACAATAATGAAACTATCATGCATGTCAAGTATAATAATTGAATCTGATGTAAATTCAACCCTTTTACCTATGTGAGTGATGTGATAAACTGAGAGCATATTTATAGAAATATTTGGAACATGTAAAACATTCTCAAAAATTCCATTATGGATTTACACTCTTCCCTGTCCTGCAACTGTTATTGGAGTATCATCCCCCATGAGAATAGGAGGTCTAGAGAATGAACTCAAAGAAGTAAAAACTTCCTCTTTAGCTTCCATATGATGTGATGCACCAGAATCTATAATCCATGAATCATATGAGGAGTTAATTGCAAATAGATCATGATGATTACCTTTCTTAGGTGCATGGTCTTCTTCATTCTTCTTCTTGGCTCCTTCGGGAATGAAGTCTCGAACGTTATTCTTATGAAGTACCTATGTCATAAGATCGATCTGCTTCTTCATGCATGTGGATTCTTCATGATTTGTTTTATTGAAATATGTGCACTGCCTTCCCTTCTTCTTCTTCCCTTTGGAATTTGAAGAATATTTGGAACCTGAAGAATCCTTGAAGGGTTTGGAATATCCCTCCTTCTTTGACTCTGGATGTAATAGCTCCTTTCGTTTGTGCTTTGATTTATGATTAGATGGCCCTTTTCCATCATGTATGGTGAGTGCATGCGCTTTGGGATATTTCATGAGTCCCATATGTATGAGTTTTTTTTTCTCCTATGTGAGAGACTCAATGAATTGAGCCATCGTAGGAATTTTGCAATTTGATCCCAAAAGACATCTACCATAATGGAAATTGGAGACATATATAGTGTATTCTAGTCCTCGCTTGGCCAGGATTGTTAGAATAAGTTGTTTCTCTTGTGTAGAATTGTCAATCCCACATTCACCCAAGCTCAATATCAAATATTTAAATTTAGTAAAGAAATCCTATATATTATCAAAACTTTTAGGGTCTAAGGTATTCAACTCTACCTCAAGCCTATGACCTTGCATCTCATCCTGCTTTCGAAAGAGTCCTTCTAAGGTGATATAGATATCGTTTGGAGTATTTCATGCAACAACATGAAACCATAAATTAGTGGATATTAACTCAATAAGTATTATTGTAGCCTCATCCTTACAGTTCACCCATATAGTCTTCTCAAGCATTGATGTAGGTTATGTTTCTGTCGCCATCGTCAAATTGTACAATCCTTTTCTTTTGAGTTGGAATATGGCCTTCATCCTCCATTCAAAATAGTTGTATGGTGTGAGTGTTATTACCATACTTGATTGAATAATTTGTATCCTCTCCATCCTTGCTATTGATTATGAAAAGATCCTGAAAACCTAGATCGTGGATTTCGAGATATGACTAACGGTTCTATGGCAACTACATATATGATAAAACAACTATGTCTCCTAAAATACGATGTGGGTTTTGGATATTTTTGGTGAGCATGAGCATCCCTATGTCATACGTCTCTACTGAAAATTCCAACCCGACTCAGAACGTGGATTTCAACATATGGTTGTTTTACTGCAGAAAACCAATTTTCTAGAGTGTCTCACCCTAGCAATGGGAAGACTGAGAGAACATTGCACCCTAGTGAAGGATAGAGTGTGAATATGTCGCACCCTAGAAATGGATAGGTTGTATAAATTTCAAAAAACTAAATGTCTCACCCTGGTGAAGAATACAGTGCGACTGGTGAAGTTTGAGTGCGACCATCACACCCTAGCAATGGATAGACTGTGTCAATTCCAATTGTCACACCTTTCGATAGGGATAGGCTGGGACTCTGGAAGAAAATAGGTTTACTCAATAATTAAATCCTCTTTCACTCTTCTATGGCTTGTCTAGGTTTCTCCAAGAATATCAACTCTAATACCATGTCAGTGTTTCATGGAAACCTGCATAGGAGACCTAGCTAAAGCATACACAAACTAAGCTTATCAAGAAAATGAAGAGAGATATAATATGAAGAATGATAATAAATGTATATTATGATCTATTCAATGAGTGAGTGATTTTCACTCATATAGGAAATGACATCCTATAATTAAGAAAAGCGAAGACGCAATGAGCTACAGTAATATTTTCTTAGGAATGCATGCATAATAGTGATGGTATAAAAATAGAAAGTCTAAAATAGAACTAACTCTAGTGAGCATCAGTAGGAAATAGTAAAGTACAAAAAATATCTAGTACACTCCCACTGAACTAGTGAGTCGGAAATAGAAATCTTCAACAATCCTACCCTTACGTGTGGTTGGACTTATGATTATTCACCCAGTCATTGATTGTGAGGTAGTAGCCTTACTGACCACTCCTAGGTATCCCACATAGGTGACTTGAGGTGGGACATGCATGTAGTACCTGGGGTAGATGTTCATTCATAGTATAAATTCCCCAGAGGATTCCCAGCTTAATAAATTGTACTTTCACCGATAAGGGATGTTTAACATAGTTCATCATAACTACTCCTCATACTTTCGTTAGCCAATATTGTGGGGACTTCATCTCCCCCATAGGGTTGGTTTTTGGAAGGCCCCTTGAGCCATCGGTTTGCTTTCTATTTTTTTTATTTTTTAGAAGTGTGATATTTGGTTCTAAGTCTATGTTGGCCTTTGAAACACCCATGTTTCCCCCAGTTTGTAAATATAACTATAATTGGCCAAGAGACTATGGAAGACTAGATATGTGTGACTTTTTTATTTGATGAACCTTTGTATAAAAGGTCAATGCACGTATTTTTTGTTATTAATAGAAAATGAATAAGTGTTGCAAAACTATTGAAAATGGTGTTTGCCAAGATAGACCATGGATTCTATGAGAGATATGGTGAGGGGAACGAGGAATGGTTGAAATGACCCCCACTAAAACAATACCCTACTGGAATTAATGACTTGGAATAGTCCTTTGACCCAGATATGAATTACCATTCGAAAGTGGTAGCTGCGGGAGTCCTCCTCAAGAGTTAATGAGGAGATGGGGCAAATTACCCATCTGAAAGAGTCCAAAACTAACCACAAGTTGGGGATTTGGACCCATGTAACCTTGCTGAGAAAGGAAAGGAAGAGGTAATCCGTGGGAACAGGCAAAAAGGGGAGCAAGCAAATCTGTGAAGAGAGCATAGTCGAAAAATAGTGTTTTGTTATTCTCTGGTTCTAGGAAGAATTGGGAGATAATATTTTTATGGGAACGATAAGACATGGGAAGGGTTCTCATTACAGGATGATAAATGAGGTTTTCGAGTGACTAATGTTACACATCAAAATTCCTCACTTCGATAGTGCTCCATTATCATTATCGCAAGTGTCTCACTTTTGTTGCAAGTGTCACAAATATTGTATTTGCATCCTGCATGCGTCGCATTGTGGAAGACACCACAAGAACACTTGATACACCCTCTAAGACATGTTAGAAAAGGAAAACACATCAGTCGGCAAGCTTATACATAGTTTTTTCTTTGGAAATTATCATCTTAAATGATTTTTTGGAGATCGACGCTCCCCTGCTCACTTGGTGGGAGTGCTAGCGCTCCTTGTACACTTAGCAGGGAGCGCTAGCACTCCTTTTACACTTAGCAGGGAGAGATATAGAGCTATGTTGCCAAATTTGAGGGAGCATTGATTGATTGAGAGATTCTTGGGAAGAAATCCCCCTTATCTCTAAGGACAACTAGAAATCATCCAAGTTGGTTTGGCTCGAATCCAAGATTTATTTTGTATCTAAGGGAGATATCACAACTGATGGAGTCATATCCTTAACTTATTCCAAAGATAACTAAGGTGTTTGAGCCTCCCAAAGCCTATAAAAGGAGGCATTCTCATGGTGAAAAGGAGGAGAATATCATTGAAAATTATTGTCATTATGATCATGGATCATTCGAGCAAGGGCTTGGACAAGGAGGACTTGGTGAGTTTGCTTCATCTGCATCTACATATTGTAAGTACCTTGTTATGTTCTCATTAATATATGCTTGTCCTGTTTCCTTCAAGTTTGTGTATGATTACATAGGCTTGTCTCTTCTTGATAAATCTAGTTTAAACTAATCTTGGTAGAATAGGAAGAATGCATTTTCTTTGTTTTCTATTGAGTTTCATATCTCATTAAAGGGATTCAAGATCATGTTCAGCTTGGATTGAGCAAGGACAATCTTCAGAGAAAGGTACATCCTCTTTTCTTCCTCTTTTGATTTTGATTAGTTTAGATACATTTAAAGGAATGTTAGTGTCCAATGTTAGAATTTTTCTTGTCTTGGTCATAGGGGTCTAGGATATAAGAGGTCATTCACCTGTCCACAAAGGAATTTTCCTACAACAAATATAGAAGCACTCGTGCAGACCTCCTTGCTTATTGCAAAGAAGACCAGTTGCGAAGATCATGTAGGAGGAGGAGAGTAACCTCCATCCTGGATTGTCATTGAGCAAGAAGAAAGAGTCTCTCTCTCTGAGAACCATGGTATAGCTTGGGGGTGGCCAGTGTTAAATCCATCAGGAGTAGTTGTGCCTATGGTTGGGTGGAAATGGACACCCTTTTCAACAGTCTCTTCACAAACTCTAGTTTTCTGATAAGCATTTTCATACATTGTGTTACAAATTGCTAATGTATGTATATGAATGGACTGAGTTATGTATTGAATGATTAAAGGTAGGAATATTTATTGTCTCTCTATGAGTCCATGTTTCTAAATTATCCTCTATTCACCTCATTCTAGCCTCTAGAGAGTCACGAGATGTGAATTTGCAGGAAAAGCAAGGTAGGATTTGTTGAAATGTTGAAGTCCTGTCAACCCCTCAGACCTATCTTAGTTGGAATGTAAAGTTCAAAATCCATGTAAGAAGGGAATTTTCCCTTCAAACTCATCTTCATATAACTAAGTGCTCATGTCCATATCCTTAACCCATTTGTGGCTAAAAGAATAGCGCCTAGCTCATGAGAGTCTTCGAAGGACCCATGTGACTAAGGTCTGGGAATCTAGTGTTAGACCAGAGAGGAGTTAAGTCCTTTTAGCTTTGGAAATATGGGATTTCAAAGCTCTGTAGTGTCACAACCTTACCCTTTTGTAAATTGGTCGAAGGCGAAAGACTGTTACGGTGATCCACGAGGTCGACTAACACCTGACAGTTTCCTTAACCACGATAAATAGACCTTCCCACCACTAAACCTTGACCCCTTTAACCATCATGAATTAATGGGAGCCACTAATTCGAGGCTATTTGGGGGACCCCTTGAACATTGGATCTATGCCGAGGAAACTTTGGCAAAGTTATGCTTCGGAAGAATACAAATGATATGACATCGATTCTCCCTGAACACCGGAATCTCGAAGAGATGAGAATCGTAGATCTAATAATCCTTCGAGACCTTCCCTGGCCATGAGATCGCTACCAAGGTTAGCCCAACGTTGACCACTTTGAGAGAGTAAAGGTGGTTCAATGCCAAAGCTTCCAAATATCAGAGCTGCGAAGTGATAAAGGCTATAGATCGAGGAACTCTTCAAGACCTCCCCCAACCATCAAATCTATGCCAAGGAAACTTCGGCAAAGTTCCACTTCGGGAGAGTGGATTAATGTTAAAACTAAAACCCCCGAAGACTAGAGTGGTGAATTAACACTGACCGTAGATCTGGGGATGCCCCGAAAATACTCCAATCATTGGATCCATGCCGAGGAAGCTTCGGCAAAGTCCCACTTAGAAAGAATGAGGATGATATATCACCAAAATCCCAGAACGACGAAGCCATGAAGTGATGAGAGCCATGGATCTAAGAATTCATTGGGAATCAATCTCAGTCGTTAGATCAAACTTATTGAAGAGGTGGCACCAAGTACTTCGGAGAGATCCCACTTCGGGAGAATAGAGGTGGTTTGATGCAAAATCTCCCAAATGTGAGAGATGTGAACTGACTGGGGTTGTAGATATAGAAACTCTTTAAGACCTTCACTGACTGTTA
>JZKD02S1776757.1:0-10368 GCA_000966675.3 Picea glauca
TTGACATCCAAAATTAAACGATAAATTTTCTCATTTGATAACATCACTTTTATGTATTTTAAAAGGGAATTGAACTCAAAGGTTGATCAATGTGATAAAAATGTGTTTGATATTTGTCTAGGAAATTTCTGAAAATATGGGGAACTAAGCTTCAGTTTAATTCCCTAGATTCATTAACAAGTGGCTCTTCATCGATAATCCCCTAGATTTATTTCACTAACTTTGTGATTCTATGGAAATGTAATATTCAGTATGTATTACTAGGTAAAATATATTTTGGGTAATTATGTTAGGGTAGCCCATGGGGTATTTGTGATCCTATGGAAATGTCATATTTAGTATGTATTACTAGGTAAAATGTATTTTGTGTAATTAGGTTAGGGTGGCCCGTGGGGTATTCACTCAGGGAACCTGTGAAAAATCACCTTTGTTCATGGGATATTAAACAATACCCCTAATTTCACTAGATATAGATAAATATCTCCCAAAATCCTTTTGTTGAACCCCCCTCCCAATACATCTTTCCAATAAAAGAAACCCCTATTTTTACTAGATGCCCCTTTTTATAATGCCGAATACCTATAAACCCCTTCAGACCACACATCCCTCCCAATACCTACAATATATTGAATTTATTTTTTAAAATTTAAAACTCATCTTCATGAATGAACATGATAACATATTGCTCAACAAGGTGAAGCCCCTTGGGGTGGCCACCTATAGGCCTACATGGAATTTTTGTTTTATTCCTACTAGAAATATTTTGGATCCCTACTTTGAGCTATGTGTGATTGAGGAAGATGTAATTAGCTTCTAGACTTGGTATGCTAGCACAACTTTTTTTTGATTGAATATAAAAATTATGTTTCGGTTTAAAAATACTATTTCGGTTTTAAAAAATGGGGTTGTCTAACTATTCTACGAAATGTTTTTTTTGTCGGAATCCAATGATATAATTTACATGAAATCACTATTTTTTGTTGTTTAAAATACATTTTTGAATGAACAAATGGATTCAACATGCTAAAAAACCATGGGATACTTAGATTATACAAAAATAATCACTCAAATCTGCGGATCTAACAATTTCTCATCAGATTTCAAGCAAATATCCCCAAAAAATATCACTGGAAAAGATTCATTCCATAAAACGTTTATAGTACGTAAAAAAAATATATGCAAAAGTTCCTAATTTCGATTGTGATGCTCTAATTTTGATTAGATTACTCAGATGAAAAAACTTTAATTTTATGTAATACACTTTAATAAGACAAAAGTTTCAAATTTCGATAGAAGATTTAGATTTTGACGGCACTATGATAGACACAAAAATTTAATTTTATGTAATACAATGCAAATGTGACTCTAATAAAACAAAAATTTTAGAATTCGACAAAAGTTTTAGATTTCAACACCACTATGACATTCAAATTTAGATTTCAACACCACTTTACAATGTGCTTAAGATTATCATTTGATGCATTAGGCTAGATTTTATTTACATGATCAAAATTAGTGAGAACCTTTTGCTAGATTGAAAGAGTGCATTTAATGATGAATTGAAATATTCATTAAAAGATTATGAGGCATGAGTTTTTTTTCTACTATTACATAATATACATTTATACCTTTATAATTAGACAAACTTTACATGCATCCCTATTAGCATGATTTTCCTCCTGTGTAGAGAGGGTAGATTTTTAGTATTTTTGCATGTGCAACATTTTTATTGTACGACATTAAATATCTAAAAATTTCGAAATGTATATAATGACCTAAGGAACACTCAACAAATTGGATCACTCAATTTGGATGTGTAATGAATTATGGGTGTGTATTTTGGTGAAACTTTTCAAATAAGGTCAAGTTAGAGTTTTTCTAATTTGATAGGTTTATGTTGAGTAGTGAAATTGATTTCATGAAATTGGGGTGTCATAACTTCAACCTTGTTGATCACTTTTTCCGTATGTAAGTGTTGATAGGGGAAAATGTTGTCTTCAACAGTGGGATTTATCCCCAGTGATAAGTCTCAATTGGTCCTCACATTGCTTGGAAAAGGGAGCTCATCTGTTTTCTGGCATGGAAACCTTTAATGGGTTTTAAACATTGTTTTAAATCTTAGAATACTAGATGCAAACACAAATGTAATTCTATTCTATATGCAAAGTGAAAACATATTATAAGGTTTCCTACCTAGGAGAGAGTAATAGGAACTGAAAGCACACCACTGAATATATAACTACTTTTATCTTTAACAAATAATTTACCAAGTTATTAAAAGAAGAAATATAAATAAATAGATGTAGAACTTAAAAGATGATGTAGGAGCATCGCCATAAAATCACTAGTGGAGGACAACTAAGCGCCCAAAATGCATTTTGAAGAATTTTAAATTTTTAATAAGGCATATCACTCAAATATTTTGAAGGTATTGTAATTAAAGAAGATCTTTAATGTTTTGAGGTGGATGATCTCATAAGGATCATTCGAGAATGTATTTTATTTTAATGAAGCCACGTGCAATATAGATTTGATGTGTTCGATCTTATCTGTTCGTCACAAACATTTATTGTAATAAATTCTAGTAGTTGAAAGCTTTTATTTTGATAGGAAATCTCTAGAGTAGTTGGAGGGAAGAGCTCGAAGAGCCCCTCTTGTATAAAGCTTTGTATTGTTTTCCATTAGAGGTTGTTGTAGAAGTTGTCAAAACAGTTTATGAACACATGTATATTTCAGTTGAATGAATATAGTAGAGGAAAGTTGCCCCAAATGTGTTGTGTTACCATGTCTATCTAAATGAATGAATGGTAGACTTTCTGTTATTTGAAATTCTCTGTTATTTCTTGTTTGTGTGTGTATGAATGCATTTACATGGTTGAATGTATGAATATGTAAATATTTAGATAAGTTTCAAGTGTTTCTCTTCTATGAGCAAGTGCAAGTGTGCATAGTGTCTGCAAGGTGTGCATTGACAGAGTCAGTTTTGAATCATGAACTTAGAAGAGATAATGTGAAACTTATATGGTCAAAGAGTGCATAGTGTTTGCAAGGTGTGCATGAGAGAGTTCATTTGGACCCAAAACTTTATGAAGAGATAGATTGAAGAAGTTCATCCACAAGGAGTGCACGACAGAGTCTTTTGACTCAGAAGCTTAAAAGGAGTAGCGCAAGTTGTCCACAGAGAAGCTAAGTTGCAAAGTAATACCTGCTGCAAGGCGTGCATAGGATAAAATTCGACTAAGTTTCGAAAAGAATATCCTAAGAAGGAAAAATTTTGAGGAGGAACAAAGCTCAGGAGGAAGAGTGGTGAGAAATATTCACAGGGAGGAGTCCTTTGAGGTTTCCTAGAATCAAAAAAGTGATATCCATCCAGGAGGGATTGGGATCATTCTAGACCGTCAAATCTAAGAAAAGTTGCACGGAGGCTAGTCGAGAGGTGTTTTGGCATTTCAGAATTCGGAGAATTTTGAAGTGTTGAGAAGTGGGGTCGCCGAAGTCGTGAAATCGCGAGACGAATATTAACTGTTGGCTGTGAGGAGACACATGGAAATGGATTAGAAAATATGAGGTTTATAGGTCCGGAGAACTGTTGTTTGCGGTAAGTGAAATTTCGCGAAGTCGTGAAAACTGAAGTACATCTGGACTGTTATATCTAGGGAGACACATGGCAAAGATCCGTGAATTTGAAGCGAAGTGTTTCGGGAGGAAACAAATGCGGAGGTTGTAATATCACCGAAGCCAAAGTTACAAAAGGGTTGGCCCAAGGTCACAACCAATGGTCACACTAAGGGAGGAGTCTAGCACAAGACTAGTAATCATGAATCATTGTTTCCAAGCACTAGAGAGCGGAGTTGCAAGGGGTTCGAACTTGCAAGTGACATCAAGGGGACCTATGTGTGTGCATATTCATTTTGCAGGGTCTGTTGAAGGACTGAATAGCTAAGTCATCTCAGGATATTGAATATCCAAGCCCAGGAGGTCACACAATCCCCAGGAGGGAAGGGGGGTTGCGTCATCAATTGGTATCCGAGCAGGCATATTTGATTTCTATAGGAAAAGGAGATCGAGAAGTAGGCTGGTATAATCGAGTGGTATCAGATACATCAACACAATGTCATCTAGGAAACATGTGGAACCACCCGTAGAAAATAGAGCTATGGAAAGAGAGATGAGAGAACTATGTGCAAGGTTGGAGGTCATGGAAAAAACGCAAAGGATAACACCTGATGCTAGAGACGTCAATGATGCTGAAAATGAAGAAGTGGAAGTTTAAGAATTTGTAGCAGAGGATGTTTCGGAAGAGCGCTTGCTGAGAGCGGTTGTCAAGTTGGGAGCTAGAGGAAAGATAGGCATCCCAATGTATGAAGGTAATTTGGACGCCGAACAATTGCTTGATTGGATATGAGAAATGGACAAGTATTTCAACTATAAATATGTTGACGAGGAGAAAAAGGTGAAACATGTTGTCAACAGGATAAAAGGATATGCAACACTGTGGTGGGATGAACTGCAGGCTGATAGGAGAAGAAAGGGACATAGCGAAGTATCATTTTAACTACTTTCCAATGGATTTCATGGGGTGTTTGCATATACCAGGCAACAAGACCAACAATAAAGGAAAGATCAGGACAGGTATGAGTCAAGTATAAGAGGCTACCAACTAACTAACAATACAGGGTGGCATCAACTTCAGGAGAAGTACAGGTGGCAATAAGCTTGACTCCATATTGGAAGGGAGAAGGGGCTGGTTTAAAATCATCCATGTAAAAGCGACGAAGAAAGTCACAAGCATACTTAAACTAGGAAAGAAAAATTCCTTCATTGGTTTGTAAAACTTGGAGGCCAAGGAAATAGTGCAAAAATCCTAAGTCTGTCATTTCAAATTTCTTCTTAAGGATGGTTTTCACATGGTTTAAAAGTTTTGAGACACTAACAATAAGGATAAGGTCATCAACATAAAGGACAAGGATCATGATATGGCTTCCTACTTTCTTGGTATAGACATTAGGATCAGAATGGCATCTAGAGAATCTGGTTTCAATAAGAAAGTTATCCATTTTGGCATACCAAGCTCGAGGAGCTTGCTTAAGACCATAAAGATATTTCTTAAGATGACAAAAAAGGATAGAGTCATTCTAGACATAGCTAGGAGGTTGTTCCATGTAGATTTCTTATTGCAAATCTCCTGTTGGACAAATGAGAGGGGGGGGTGAATCGGTTATTACTGTGCTTAAACAATTATGCTTCTTTTAAACTCTTTGCATAAACACTGAGGGAAAATCACAATAGTGCAGGGAAGTAAACAATATCATATTTAGCATCAGTCACACACATGTGATACACAAAGACAAATATTTCCTGAGGAAACCCATAAAGGGTAAAAACCTCTTTTTCTTTATATGATAAGTAAAAGTTACATTATTTACATTATCATACATATGAGCACCAACTCATAATGAGGCTACAACCTCTATTTTACAAGTTTCTACTTGCTGAGAGCACCAACTCTCTGTTTTCTCTAGCACCCACTAGAAGGAAGCACCAACTCCCTGGTTTCTCTAGCACCAGCTAGAAGGAAGCACCAACTCCCTAGTTTCTCTAGCACCAAATAGAAGGAAGAACCAACTCCCTGATTGTTTCCAGCACCAACTGGATGGAAGCACCAATTTCCAATCATACAGGCACAAACCTATATAACAGAGAACAAGAGTTCTCCCTTGCACCACCCTACCACCCTGGTTTCACTGGCGGCAACCAGATGGAAGCTACAACTCCCTGTGTTCAAGCACCCACTTGAACCTATGAGGACAATAATCCTCCCTAGTACCTCCCTTCCATCCTGAAATATAAATATTTGCTACTGAAACTTATTACAGTGATATGATGTTCAACAATGGCTTACCGGACTCATCACTATTCTGCTGCATTTCGTTGCTTTGTCTGCCTCATTGCCTTTCTGCACACATGACTTGCGCTGCCTATTCTTCTGCTTTTTATGCTCTGTCCACCATGTCCATTCATTGCACAGTTTCTCTTCTGTGCAATTCATCTACTGCACTCTTCTCCTTGTTCACACATGAATCACCTTCACCAACAACAACCACAGTAAACTCCAACAGCAACCGCCCCCTTTTCTTCTCTGTACCGTGTATATATATGCCTTTTGTGCCTCTTGTGCATGCAATATTTTCCATTCTTCTACATGCTCATACTGTGCCAATCTCCTCCACATCTCAAGTGCTCTGCGTGATCATCATCGCGACTCTTCAACTTCTCTGGAAGTTCAACCCCTGTGTCTCTCATCACTAGGTGTTAAGCCAAGATTCCTTTTTCTTTCTGGCAGTTGAGACTCTTCGTCTTATCTGTTATAGTCGAGCTCATCCTTTCTGTTTTAGTTACGAGCTCAAACTCTCATCCAGCTGTCAATTTCCTCCATGAATCGTCTTCATTCTACTGGTTGATTCCATGTGACTCTTCAGCTCCTCTAGAAATCACAACGAAGTCTCTCTGCATCCTCTGGTAGAAACCATCAATGGTTTCTAGCAGTTTCACTGTGTCATGCAATAGTAGCCCTCAGATCTTGTTCAAATTCACCTACACCGTTGGATTGATTCCATGGGATCTTGCATTCATTTCGGCATTTCGGAATTCGACAATTCTATGCTGAGTGTCTCGACACTTCATTTCGCAATTTCCGAAGTTCTGATACAGAACGTTTCTACACAAGCTCCTTCCCCAATATTACTATGTCCATAACCAAGCGCCTATGCAAAAAGTGTTTTTCTCGAATTCGCGTTTCGTGAATCTGGAGATGAGGCATCTCGACTTTCCAAGTTGCAATCCCTGAAATGGAGCTTATTTGGACAGACTCCTTCCCTTCTCGAGACCATGGGTTGTGACCATAGCCTTATGCATAAGGCACTTTCTCAATTTTGCATTTCGTGAGTCTGGAGAAGAGACATCTCGACTCTCCAAGTCACGATCCTCGATACCCCGAAATGGTGTGGGATCAACGGTCTTGATCAAAGCTTCATTCAATGGCTGCGATTGAATCGCAATTTTGCATATTGCGAAATCGACATTCTTGTTGCATTGTTTATTTGCCTCTCCATGTTGCGATCCCCGAAACTCCGATATGGAGTTAGATCAACGGTCCAGATTTGAGCTTGATCTGACAACTCAGATTACATCATGATTTCACATATCACGATATCAAGATTCCTGTGGTGAATGTTCTCTTGTCTCTCTATGTCGCGATTCATGAAACTCTGATATGGAGTAAGTCTGCTGATGTCACATGTGTTAAATATCTGCCATGTGTCACCCTGATTCATGACTTACATGTGCTTGGAATGTTGAATCAGTCTAACACTTGTCATTATCTGGTTGTGCCACATGTTCCTAGCTAACGTGGTTTGCTGACGTGAGTCGGATCGACGGTCCAGATGTGATCTTGATTTGATGGCTTAGATTACGTCGTGATTTTTCATATCGTGAAATCAGGATTTCTGTGGATGATATTACTTGTCTTCTCCAACTCTTGATCCCCAAAACTTCGACAAGGAGTCAAATCAACAGTCCACATAACCCCCTGAGATGGACGGTCCTCCTACTTTTGGGATTGTGTGAGCCCTCTACTCCTTGCACTTTAAAGATCATGCAGGTTCTCCTCGATCCAACGATGGTTGGACCCTACGCTCATATCTAACGCCCGAGCTCTATCCTCCTCTTCAACACACTCTTCTTGTCTATATTCAAATCTGACAACCCTCATTCTGTCAGAAATTTTGGATGGGATCCAACGATCAGAAATGCTTCACAAACTTTACGGGACTTCATCATGGATGATCAATGTTGCGTTGCCTTCGATCATTCAATCTTCCTAGACTTATCTTATATTTGCATGTTGATCATCGTAACTATACTTAAGCCATCATTAATGTTGTACTTGCCATCAATGACAAGCTTACGTTGCCTGTAAAATATACCAAACATCCTCTGCACTATCTCTTCTAATCTTATCGAGGTTGCTCTGTAGCTTCTTCCCAAAATACTTCTAGTGCTCGTCTAATACATTCTTCATTGTTGTACTTTCCATCAATGACAGCCTGTTAAACATTTCCAACAATCTCCCCCTTTGGCATTGATGGCAACAAAGGCACCCAGATTCTTTTCTCCCCCTTTGACATCAATGTCAAAGAGAAGGCATGCTCCCCCTGAGCTATTGCAGTAATTTTTAGGAGGCATTAGATATTCAAACAATACAAATCTCCCCCTAACAAGATGGACTCTTTTAGGTGTGAAACGAAATGACACCCAACTTCTGTCTGATATATTCAAATGGTGTCTTGGCTAGGGGCTTAGTAAAGATGTCTACAATTTGTTTTGTAGTGGGAATGTAATGGACTAGAACAATCTGATTGGTGACCTGCTCTCTCAGAAAATGATATTTTATGGGAATAAGTTTTGTCTTGGAGTGGAAGACAGGATTTTTAGACACACTGATGGCACTAGTGTTATCACAATGAATTATGATCGGTGCAGTGAATTTTACCTCTAAGTCTGCAAGTGTCTGAATCATCCATAATACCTGAGTGCAACAGGTAGTAACAACAATGTACTCTGCCTCTGTGGTTGATAAAGAAATGGAACCTTGCTTTTTACTAAGCCATGCTACTAAGGATTCACCCAAGAAGGATGCTCCTCCACTGGTGCTTTTTCTCTCATCAACATAGTTTGCCCAATCAACATCTGAATAAGCAGTCAACTGAAGACTTTGATTTATGGGATACCACAGACCATAAGTCATTGTCTCTTTCAAATACCTGAATATCCTTTTGACATCTTGCAAATGACTCTGTTTAGGTGTATCCTGATATCTTCCTACCATTCCTACAACATGCATTATGTCTGGGCGAGATGTTGTGATGTACAGCAGGCTTCCTATCATTGATCAATATGAGCTTTGATCAACATCAGGTGAGTCATCATACTTGCTTAGTTTACATCCAGTTACCATAGGTGTACCCACAGGTTTAGAATCTTCCATTTGAAACCTTTTCATCATTTCTCTTAGGTATTTTTCTTGAGAAATGAATATCCCTTCGGGCCTCTGAGTAATTTGTAGACTAAGGAAAAATGACAGTTCTCCTATCATGGACATTTCAAATTCAGACTCCATGGAAGAAGCAAACCATTGTACTAGTGAATCCTTATTACATCCAAAGATGATGTCATCTACATAGATCAGTATGATGAGCAAATCATTATCCTCTGTCTTAATATATAGATTGTTGTTGGTTGTTCCTCTCTTGAACCCTTTGTTTTTGAGATACATATCAAGTATGTGATACCAGGCTCGAGGGGCTTCTTTTAAACCATATAAATCTTTCTTCAACTTGCATACTAAGTCAGGATTATCAGACAATTTGAAACCCTCTGGTTGTTCCATATAGACTTCTTCACTTAAATCTCCATTGAGAAAGGCTAACTTGACATCCATCTTGTAGACGTTAAACCTTTTATGACAAGCATAGGCAAGAAGCATTCTGATAGCTTCTAACCTTGCTACGAATGCAAATGTTTCATCAAAATCCAGTCCTTCTATCTGAGCATAGCCTTTATAGACTAACCTCGCTTTGTTCCTGATAACTTGTCCTTGATCGTTCAACTTATTCTTAAAGATCCATTTGGAGCCAATGACATTTTTACCTTCGGGTCTTTGAACCATCTCCCATGTATTGTTTTTCTCAATCTGATCAAGTTCTTCATTCATTGCTTTAACCCAGTGATCATATTTGCTGGCCTCATTAAAATTCTTGGGTTCCAGCATGGATATGAGAGCTATATGAGATTGTTCGGTGGTTTTGATTAGCTTTCTCCTAGTTTGTACACCTTTGTCTTTTTCTCCAATTATCTAACTTGCAGGGTGATTCTTTTGAATGATTCTGGAGGAAGAATTTGTAGTTGACTGTTGATTTGAGTCTGTCTGAGTGTCTAAGTCTTCATCTAATTCAAAGTATTCATTTTTTGATTCTTGGACCTGTTCATCTTCAGCTTTAGCTATGTCTTCTATAGAAGACTCATTACCATACACCTCTCTTGCTAGGATTCCTTCATCAATTTTTACATCAATACAGTCAACCATTTTATGCAGGCTCTTATTATAGCATCTGTATCCTTTACTGTTTGTAGCATACCCTAAGAAAATACCTTCATCCACTCTGTCGTCATATTTTCCGAGGTTTTCATCGTTATTCTTTATGTAGCATTTACTCCCAAAGACTCTGAAGTGTTTGATTGAGGCAAGTCTTCCAAACCATAATTCATAAGGTGTTTTGTCACTTTGTGGTCTGAGGTGAGCTTTGT
>JZKD02S1776757.1:31715-53035 GCA_000966675.3 Picea glauca
TTTTTTTTTTTTTCATATGGAAGAGTAAGGTTTATATGATGTGGATTTACTTTTAAATTGTAGATTTTTTTTTTTATCTCTGATTTTTTTCTTTTATCCTACATTTGTTTATATCTAGATCACTGCTTTTAGATTACTAATTTTCTAACCCTTACTGCAAATTTGTAATAGTAAGACCTCTTGGAGAATTAAGTGATATATTATAAGGTAGTTGGGGAAATCAAACTAAGCTTGTAGCATATGCATTTGAATTGCATAATGAATTGAATGTTGCATAGCAAAATTTGTATGATAAAACAAAAACCTTTTTGAATGTCATTTGTGATCTTTCTAAATATATTAGTTTAGAATAGTAAATTTAATTTGAAATATTTAGCAAAATTTGTATGATAAAACAAAAACCTTTTTGAATGTCACTTGTGATCTTTCTAATATTTATAATCAAAAATATTAGTTCAAAATAATAAATTTAATTTGAAATGCTTAGCAAATGGTAAATTGAAATGCAAAACATCTTGCTAAAACTCTCCCTACTAGCCACTAGTTAAATGCTCAACATGGATATTGGGTTAAGTGTTTGGGGAGCTTTCAGTTAGTGGGTGCATGAAAAATGAAGAATTTTCCAGTGGGAAAATATTGTGGGAAGTAGTAGAGAATATCACTAGCAAATACATCTCGTTAGATTTTAGAGCATTGGAGCACTTTCGACCACAAGATAAAGACTTAAGGTACACATGAAAGTCTAAACTAGGTAAATATGATTAATTAAAAAAATTGTTGGGAAATTGGAGAAAATTACTAAAAAGCTAAAGTGGAACCTCACCTCACTTAGTGTTCCATTAGGGTATCTTGTGTTCCCTCATATCATTGTAGTTAATGAAACTTTCATGGGAATATTTTTTTTTTGTAAGTTAGAGGTATATATTAAAACCTTCTAGAGTCCAAAAATTACAGTTGGAAAGATAAACAGTGAGACTATGGCAGCATGGCCCTGATGGGAAACCAATGCTGCCACATGTCCATATAGTTCAAAGATGTCCAAAAAGTTTACAATTACAGTAACATGAGAGAAAAATGTCTTGTGACAAATTGTTGTGCTAAGCCTAGAAACTAGGGTGCCTCGTAGGGCTAGAACCTAGAAAAATAAACAGTCTAAAGACATAAAAAATCCAAGAAAACCTGTGAACGTCGAATTCATCCTGATGTTGGGCTTGGAATTTGTTCCTTCTATGGATCATTTACAATCTCCTTGGCTGGAGTCCCTATGTCAAGAGTGGTGTGCAAGAGAGTGCATAGGAGAGTCTCCAAGCGCTTCTTGTGGCACTCCCGACGATCTTCTCTATTCAGCAGCTCCGTCAAGTTGCGCTTGACTTCGAAGACCGAGTTCTGGGTGATGTCCAGAGAATTCTGCAGTTTCATGAACTCGTCACACTGAGCACAAGAGGGTGGGGGTGGAGGATGAGGTGAAAGAGGTGGTGGAGCATCGAAAGAAGAGTGTAGGTAGGCGAAACAAGGGAGAGGGGAGGAGGAATAAGTGAGGGGGGGCAGTCAGGCTAGGGAGAGCGGATGGAGAGGGCAGATGGGAGGGAGGTTGGTGTATGGGCGACGGTTCTGGGCTAATCTTAGGAGCGAAGCCAAGGAAATTTCCCATGCTGACAAACCATTCTACTATGCATGCCCACGAGGAGGACAAGGGAGGGAGATCTCGAGTGGAGGCACGATTTGGAGTCTGAGGCAAGTTCTGAGAAGATTTTCGACCTCGCCCTCACGAACCTCGCCCCTGCGTGTTATACCACGTCGCCCCAAGCTTAGATTTTCCTCTCTTTCTTGGCATCGAGAAGAAAAACAGGAGAGGAGGGATGAACATGAACTAGAGGTGGAGAAATCCAGAGTTGAGGCTGTGAGGAGCAAGAGCCCAGGTGTGAAAATGAGCAGAAGAAACCAGAGGCACTGAATAAAACCCATGGAGACAGAGCTTGCAATGGGACTGGTTGGGAGGCCATCCCATTGCATTAACTTCCTCATCATTCTGGTGCGTCATTTCCATAACTGGAGTTGTGCGAAGGTGGTAATGGGAGTACACAACTTTAAAAATTGAATGCATGGTGTTAAATGATGGTGATGGAGGGCAGGAGTGTGATGTGTAGTGGTAGGACGTTAATTGGATTGAGGCAAGGTGTCCTCCCACCTGTCAGTGGGCGCAATGTGCTCGGTGACACCCCATCCGGGGCAAACTTTCATGGGAATATTACTTCAATAGTTATGTACAAGAAAAATAATTAGGAGTTGTACACAAGAACCCAACATCTTAAGTAGTCCAAGGAAATGTTGAACTTCTTATAATTGAATCTTCTTTGATTGTTTATAAATAGGATAAGAATCAAATGGAATGAGATTTTGCCAATTTGATTTTTTTTAAATTTCTTTATAGAATTTTAATGAAAATAAGTCATCTTTGGCCCACCTATTTTGGAGAGAAACATTGATTTTCATGACATAAGTGTACGGAATTTCTTCTATTGTTTTGAGCATTAGAGTTGTAGTAAAAATATTTCATTATAATGTTGACTATTCTCATGTATAATGAATGTGTTTCTATTTTCATTTCTCTCTCAAATGTTACTAAGTATGAGACTTTAATGACTTGTTTAATCTTAGATTTTTTTGAGTTCTATGTCTAGTTATTTATATTTCTTATTTTTTTTAACCCAGTAAATTCTTTATTGAAGATAAAAGTAGTTATATGCTAGTTGTTGCGCTTGCATTTCCATTTACTCTCTCCTAAATAGAATATATTTTCATTTAGCATATAGAATAGAATTGCATTTGGATTTGCATTTAGTATTCTAAGATTTAAAATAATCTTTGAAACACATTTAAGGTTGTCATCCTAGAATCCAGATTGCATTTAGTCAGGGATGATTTTAAGGATGGAAATTTATTTTAAAATGTAGAAACCTTGGCGAATCTTACTAGTCCTTCATATGCCAAGTATAAAATGTTTGGAGATATGTTTGTAAAAATATTCAAATTTCTAAGAAATTTATATAGTTTGTATAAAATTTTGGCGATTTTTAAGGTAAAATAATTTTATCCTATAAAATTTGGGCGAATAATTTTTAGAATGGCGAATCTTTTTTGGAAAAACCATAGAAAATTAACCCATGAGCGAAATTTAGCCCCTAAAATCATCCATACATTTAGTATTCTAAGATTTAAAACAATCTTTGAAACACATTTAAGGATGTCATGCTAGAATCGAGATTACATTTAATATTCTAAGATTTAAAACAATCTTTAAAACACATTTAAGGTTATCGTGCTAGAATCCAAATAAACTCCCTATTCTAAACAATGTGAGAACAAATTGGGACTTCTCACTAGGGAGAACCCCACTCTTGATGACATTTTTCCCTATCAACACCTAAGTATGGAAAAAGTGGTCTACAACAACACACGATGAAAAAAATGATCAGCAAGATTAAAGTTATGATGCTACAATTTCATAAAAATGTTTTCACTACTCAACGTAAACCTATCAAACTAGAAAAACTCTAATTTGACCATATTTGGAAAGTTTGAAAAAAAAACACCCAAATTTCATTATACATCCGAACATCCAAATTGACTGATCCAATTTGTTGACTGTTCCTTATGTCATTACATACCTAAGAAATTTTTAGATTTGCAATGTCACATCATAAAAATGCACATTTTTTTTAATGATTAAACGTATCCTGGATCTTTAAAGAATGTGAATGGTTATAATATCAAACATAGATGTAAAATAATATAAATATATCCCAGATTTATAAAGAATCTGAATGGCTATAAAATAACATACGTGCTCAACAATATTTAGGTTCTAAATTTTATATTTCCATTTAAACAACCAAGTTTATCATAACATATTAATTAATATTAATTTTTAAATAATTAAATTTATTATAAATTTATATAAAATATGAGATGTGAATGGTCATAACATCAAATATATATTATTTATTTTATATTTTATTTAAAATATAGATATTTATGTTTATATTATATATTTAAATATATACTTTTTAAAAATTATTTTTATTATAAATTTGAAAATGAATTTACATAAAATTAATATTTTTATAAAATTGATGAATTTTAATAATGACAATGATAAAATAATGATGAAAAAAATAATAAAATTTATGAATAAAAATTATGAACTTAATAATGATAATCACTACCTATCATCAATTTTAAAACAATTTTAAAACTCCATGATAATAAAAAGCACATCAATAAAAATAAAGATGATAACCATGATAATAATAATGATTACCCCACCATCATCATCAATTTTAAAACCCCAAGTAGGTTTTTGTTTTTTAAATTCATGCAAGTTGACTTTACAATATTTCATCACATTTAGTTTTTTGAGAATCCATGCCAGTTGACTTTAACATATTTCATCACATTTGTTTTTTAAAAAATTCATGCAAGTTGATTTTTATTATATTTCACGTTTTTTTTTAGAATCCATTCAAGTTGACTTTAAACATATTTCATGGGTTTGTACAGCTTATTGCAAAACCCATGTCGCTCTGGAATTCTCATGTCGACATTGTTGGTTACCGTTGGATTATTTCAAATAGCAATGTCCCCTGCCCGTTCTAACAGAACGTTGGCCATTACTACTAAAGGTGAGCATTTTTCATCAACGATGGCCATTACTACTAAAGGTAAGCGTTTTTCATCACTATTGGGAACATGATTTTGCATATGTTAGTATAGATTCAATTTTAACTTTAGAATTTACACATGGAAAGATCAAAATAAATTGATTTCAATTTTATGGATGTTGACAATATTAGAAGTTCAGATGCGTCTGCTCTGCTGGTTGTTGCTCCTCACCCTACTTATGGCGACATTGCTCGTGGTCGCTGCTACTGCCGGACAACAACACAACCCACATTCTCCAACTCCTCCACCGCCACATGTTCGTTATCGGTGTCCTCGTTTCCCATGAATTAACTCCCTTCTGAAGACTGACTCGCACATTTTCCTTCCACTTTCGTTACAGAGAAATACACGATCAAATAAAATTACATGAGCCAAACTGGGTTTATCACTCACACTCGACCTTAGTCTCCCCTTGCCTCTATGGATTTACATGGATTTATAACAGTTCTTCACACTTTATAAAACTGATTACATTAATGTAGATCTAAAAAATGGGTGATTTGTTTCAACAACAAACTGATTTAAAGGAGCCACTAAATCTGCTACAATCCATAAAATCTTGGAAATTAGTTGACATATCTCAAGAATCTCCACCTTGACAACAAATTACCTGAATATCGTGTCCAATTTATTCATCACCTATGTTGCAAGCCAAGAGAAGCCATGCACCACTGCAAATTCTCTAATAACACTGCTTCCGTGAACACATCTGTTTGATTTGCTTGAGTTTGGATTTTCTGAGGGATCAATCCACCTCCAACATGTCTTCCAAAATGATTCTTTGAGACATATCCTGAGATAAATCTCCTTTTATCCAACATACTTGCAAAATCTAAATTACAATTACCACACACTAAACCACTGAGACCATTATAGGTGACACTTGTGCCTCTAAAACGCTGAAGCACCCATTTCATTGCTTCACCTGAATTTTCCATGTGTCTGACAATATCAATTGAATGTGAAATATATAGTCTTAACCATTTCATCGCATAGAATAAACCTCCTACTATAATGGCACATGGTATACAAGACATAACATTTTCTTCTATATAAACATGACCTAAACTTAAGGAAAACTTATAATGGAAAGCAACATGGATATTAGAAGGTTTCACAATGTTCATACTAAACTTCATCAGTATCAATTTTTGTTGTGATAACTAGAGCTTACCATGTATATTGTCTATGTGTACTTCTATGCTCAAAATTTGTTTTGTTTCTTCTTTATCCTTCATCTGAAATGTCTTGTCCAACTGAGGCTTTATCTTATTGTTCTCAACCATGCTTTGGCTTGCAACAAGCATATCAACAACAAATAACATCGGTATAGTGAATGTACTATTAACAGTATAGTCACACTTACCCCTTGAAAAGTTTTGGCTCACCATGAAGGATTCAAACATCTTGTACAATTGTCTGGGTACCATTAGGCCATACAATGAATCCTTGACCTTGCAAACAAATATTTCTTTGTGATTTTGAACAAACCCTTATGGTTGTTCCATACACACTATATCTTCGTTAATGACGTTTTTTGGGGAAGTAGGATCCCACACTCTACATACGTTTTCTTCTTCATCATAACTAGCAAAGATGTAATACATGCAGAAATTCAGAAACAAAGATTCTAAGGCTGGAAATAATTTACAACTTACCAGTACCTGTAACTCTTTCTTTCTCATATGACCTTGTTTCTTCTTCCATAAACAAGAAGATACATCTGTCACCACAGATGCCACTTCAGTACTTTCTTCCATCTTATAAATATTATTAATCTTTGTTTCCTTCATCACTACTAAACTGTCTTTCGACACTTTCAGTGCTCCAACTTGACTTATATACTTATATCCACTAGAATCTAAAACCCCTAATGAAATCAAAATTATCTTAACGTACATATCTTATATATGTTAACTCTCTAACAATACCATCAAACATCCAGATTCTAATGATGCCAACCCCAACAATTTTATAAGGAATACCATTTCCCATAAACACAACACCCTCATCAATAGATTGGTATGTAATGAACTAGTTTCTATGTGAGCACATGTGGTGGGAGGCACCAGAATCTAACTGTCATTTCTTTTGATATTGTAAATTACTAGAAATAGATAAAATTTCATCAATTGTACCTGAAGTTGTCGCAGCCAAATTTTCTTCCTTTGTAGAGTTCTCCTAGGATTCTTTTCTTTTCCAAGAATCTTTCTTGAGATGCCCTGTTTTTCCATAGTACCAACATTTTTCTCTACCCTTTCTTCCTGCTAACTTAGTTTTGGATGTACATCATGAATCCTTCCTTATTTTTTTAGATCAACCTCTAACCACCATTGCTTCTGATGTTGAGGTTTCTTGATTGGATCTTCGCCTTTCCTCCTTAGACAAAAGAGCTCCCACAATACTATCATAATCTAAAACATTTGTTGAGATAAATATAATAGAGGTGACTATATTATCCCAAGGCTCAGGAAATGAGCACAATAGTGTAACAGTCTGATCTTCCTCTTCGAGTTTAACTTCCATACTAGTCAATTGAACTATAAGGATATTAAAGGTATTTAAATGGTCAACAACTTTCGTACCTTCTTTCATTTTCAAACGATATAATTGCTTCTTCAAGTAGATTCTTCTCATCTTGGACTTCGTCATATACAAAATTTCCATCTTGCTCCATAAGCCTCTTGTTGTATCCTCTCCTACGATATTAAACAAAACTTCATTTGTCGGACATATTCGAATGGTACTGAGTGATTTTTTATCCAAATTATCTCATTCCTCATTTGTCATACTTGTTGGTTTCTTTGTCTTGCTCTCCAATGCATTTTGCAACACTTGTTGCACCAACAGATCCCACATATTGAACTTCCAAATCTCAAAGTTGTTTTTTCCATTAAAATTTTGCACTTCGAACTCTACATCTTTTCCATTAGTGAAAATCTCCCCAAATACCACTCCTTATAATACTAGGCTTTTAAATATGGAGGAAAATTTTATTTATCAAAGTGGATCAAAAAAATATAAGGTTCAAAGTTGAACCAAAACATTAATAAAAAAGGTTTAATCCAAAAATTATTTAATAAACCTTTTAAAAACATGCATGAATATGTTACATCCACCCATATATAAACACATCCTCCACTTTCCACCTTGTACCTTGTGTGCATGAAAGAAAAAGATTCACCTTTATAAAATATACATTCTCTTCCATAAACTTTGAGTTATGTGCAATTAAAAAATTACCAACCCGTTGCCATACCTTGCTTTTCCACGGGATTCACATCGATGGCATAAAAGAACTTCTTCCACTGGTTTCTCACCTTCAATAGGGATGCAGTTCGACATGTTTCTAAAATTGTTGCCTCTTACTACAAGGCAACCCGCGACACTTTTCCAATTTTTTGAAAAAAATAAGTTCACTTGCGGCTGTCGCACTATCTTAGAGGGATAATCTATGACACTAAAGTAAAGAAGTCCCACGCCAATCTACTCACGTATATCCCTCTCTTGAAATCATGCAGGTCCACTCGGCTCGGCCAACTGAGCTCTGATACCACTTGTTGTGTAGTGGAAGCATAAATCAAACAGATTTAAATGGCCCAATTATAGAATAAAACAATCAAGAATCACACAAATTAACACAACAATTTTACGTGGTAAAACTCTATACATGGAAACATCCACGGGACAATGATATTTGGTTTATTTATCATTCAAGGGAGGTATTACATCAACCAAACCAGGCTTATCACTCACACTCAACCTCGGTCACTCCTTGCCTATATGGGATTACATGCATTTATAACATCTCTTCATAGTTTATAAAATTGATTGCATTAATGTAGATCCAAAAAATGGGTGACTTGTTTCAACAACAAACTGATTCAAAGGAGCCACTAAATATGCTAAAATCCACAAAATTTTGGAAATTCATTGGCATATCTCAACAATCTCCACCTTGACAACAATTTACCTGGATATCATGTCCAATTTATTTATCACCTAGGTTGCAATCTAAGAGAATCCATGCACCACTACGGCTTCTCTATAACATTGGTTTTGTGAGCACATATGTATGATTTTATTGAGTTTGGATTTTCTCAGGGATCACTCCAGCTACAACATGTCTTCCACAATGTTTCTTTGAGACATATCCTGAGGTAAATATCCTTTTATCCAACATACCTGCAAGATATAAATTACAATTACCATAGACTAAACCACTGAAACCATTATAGGTGACACCTGTGCCTCTAAAACATTGAAGCACCCATTTCACTACTTCACTTAAATTTTCCATGTGTTTGAAAACATCAACTGAATGTGAAATATATGGTCTTAACCATTTCATCGCATACAACAAACATCCTACTATAATGGCACATGGTATACGAGACATAAGCTTTTCTTCTTTATAAACATGACCTAAACTTGAAGAAAACTTATAATGGAAAGTAACAGGAATATTAACATGTTTCACAATATTCTTACCGAACTTCATTAGTATCATTTTTTGTTGTGATAACCACAACTTACCATGTATACTATCTTTGTGTACTTCTACGCTCAAAATTTGTTTTACTACTCCTTGATCCTTCATCTGATATGTCATGTCCAACTGATCCTTTACCTTACTGTTCTCAACCATGCTTTGTCTTGCAATGAGCATATCAACAAAAAATAACATTAGGATAGTGAATGTACTATTAACAGTATAGTCATACTTACCCCTTGAAAATTTTTGGCTCACCATGGAGGATTCAAACATCTTGTACAGTTGCCTAGGTACTATTAGTCCATACAATGAATCCTTGAGCTTGCAAACAAATCATCATTCGTGATTTTTAACAAACCCTTATGTTTGTTCCATACACACTATATCTTCGTTAATGACAATTTTGTGAGCAGTAGGATCCCATACTCTACATCCCTTTTCTCCATCATCATAACTAGCAGAGATATAATACAAGAATAAATTCAGAAACAAATATTCTAAGTATGGAGATAATTTATAGCTTACCAGTACCTGTAACTCTTTATTTCTCATATGAGTCCCTTGTTGCTTCTTCCATAAACAATAAGATACATCTATCACCATAAATTCCACTTCAATACTTTCTTCCAACTTATAAATATTATCAATCTTTATTTCCTTCATCACTACTAAACTTCCTTTCGACAATTTGAGTACTCCACCTTGACATGTATTCTTATATCCACTAGAATCTAAAAATCCTAATGAAATCAAATTTATCTTAAGTTCAGGTACATATCTTACATCTGTTAACTCTCTAACAATACCATCAAACATATTGATTCTAATGATGCCAACCCGAACAATTTTATAAGGAATACAATTTTCCATAAACACAACACCCTCGTCAATAGATTGGTATGTAATGAACCAGTTTCTATGTGAGAACATGTGGTGGGAGGCACTATAATCTAGCTATCATTCTTCTTAATATTGTAAATTACTAGAAACAGATAAAACTTCATCAGTCATACCTGAGTTTGTTGTAGCTAAATTTGCTTCCTTTGTTGAGTTCTCCTCGAATTATTTTCTTTTCCATCAATCTTTCTTGAGATGCCCTGTTTTTCCACAGTACCAACATTTTTCTCTACCCATTTTTCCTGGTGACTTAGATCAGGATGTACCTCATGAATCCTTCATTATTTCTTTAGATCTACCTCTAACCACCATTGCTTTTGATGTTGATGTTTCTTGACTGGATCTTCTCCTTGCCTCCTCAGACAACAGAGCTTCCACAACAGTATCATAATCTAAAACATATGTTGATTTAAAGCTAATAGAGGTGACTAAATTATAGAAAGACTCAGACAATGAGAACAATAGTGTAACAACCCTATCTTCATCTTCAAGTTTAACTTCCATACTAGTCAATTGAAAATATAAGGGTATTATGAATAATTAAATGGTCAACAACTTTTGTTCAGTTTTCTAAAGTCAATACACAACTCTAGCGTTCCATATTTCTTCTTGAAAAAAATAACCGGGGCACCCTAAGGAGAAACACTTGGGAATATGTACTCTTTCTTTAACAATTCTTCTATTTGTATTTTCAACTATTTTAGTTTTGGCGTGCTCATTCTGTAGGGATTCTTAGATACTGGAGAAGCTCCAGGCATTAAATCAATTGAGAAATATATATCCCTCTTTGGTGGAAATCCTAGGAACTCCTCAAACACATCTTCATACTCTTCCAAGACTGGATAATCTTCGAGAATTGGATCCTTATCCTTCATTGGCTCTCCCATATCGGCTGCACATATCTGGTACCCTTTTCTAAAACTTCTTTTCAGCTGCAATTTTGAAATCTCTCGGACATATATAGGCCTTGGAATACCTTGCGTTGTCCTTGAATTCTCTTCTTCATCAAGACATGTGAAAACCTTGTTATAACAATCTAAAACAACACGATGATTTTCTATCCAATCCATACCAATCAAGAGTCATAATACTGAAGAGGTATGATGTTCAAATCTTCCTTAGTGTTAGTTCCATTCATATTTATCAAGCATTCTTTAACAAGCTCATTAATTCTTCTCTTAGTTCTAGTAGCTAGTTGAACTAACCAAGACTTTTCATTCTTACATTTATTCAATTTAAATCTTTCAATTATCTTTGGATATATAGATATATATATATATATATATATATATATATGACTAGCTCCAGAATCAATTAAAATAGCTATAGGTTTATTATCAATCTTACCTTCCACTTCAATCATATGGGATTGATAGTTTGCTTGTCTATTTTCTAGGGCTGCATAGATCCTTGACATGTTTTTTCCCACATCCTCTATTGTATCCTCCTTCTTGATGCTATACAAAATATTCATCTTATCTCCTTGGTGAGGACAATATTTATATATGTGATCTCCTTCACATCCCCAACACTTTATGGACTGCTTCCTTGGCCTCTTTCCCAAGGACTCTGTCATTTTTTTATCACCTTGATATGGATTCCCTCATTGATATTATTGAGATATATTCATCATGTAAGGTGGCTTGAATCCTTTCTTCCTTTGATCCATATTTCCTTTCTTATTTTCATCCCAGGTCCTTTGGAATTTTGGCTTTCCTCTATTATGCTCATACAAATACTTGGATTTTCTTATGGATTCTTCTAAATTCCTAGGTTCATCAAACTGAATTTTATCTTTGTAAAAGGATGGCATTCTACTTAGGAACCTCTGAATTTTGACCTTCTCATATTTGATGAAGCTCACATACGTGACAATTTCTAGTAACTTTCTCTCATATTCATCCATGGTCACGTTCCCAAGCTTGAGTTCAAATAACTCTTGCATCTTCTTGTCATAATATTTCTCTGACAAGTACTACTGCTGAAAATATTTCTTGAACTGCTTTCAATAAATTATTTTCTCATCAATGTTCTTGACTTCCTTTAGTTGATCCCACCACATAAATTTCTTCCCGTGAAGGTGGTAGGCTACAATTATGGCTTCTTCATTTGATGAGTAGTTATGAAATTGGAAATATTTCCTCATTCCCAACAACCATGCTTTTGCATATTCACCTTTCCTACTTTCTCCATCAAATGATGATGGATTGATTTTCCTCGATTTCCATTGCAATCTATCTGGCCCATTATCCTTCTCTGATGCCTGATAGGATATATTCTTGGGCTTCTTTTCAACCTTGAATGTGACTATGTTTTTCTGTTCGAGTGTTCTGGGTAATGGTGATGTTGATGCCTACTAATACTCCTTCATCGTCTGGATCCTCCACGATCATACCTCTTATAATGAGACCTAGACACCTCCACTTGCTTGGAACTATCTTCTTGCATTTTTATTGAATCATTGTTGACTTACTTCCGTATCATATTTAGGATTTGAAGTTTTTCTTCTTGAGCCTTCATGATCCTCTCATTATCGGCCCTATAGCTCTACACTTCTTTTTGCAGGCTTCTCATAGTTACAGGATCTTGTGTGTCTCTTCTTCCATTAGACTCAGTTTGAGCATTACCCATGATGGCATGCAGACCTATAACTTCTTCTTGATGGTTGTAAGACCCTTGAGCATCCTCCATATCTCTATTTCTCATGTAGGAACTAAGGTAGTCTTTTATGTATCTCTATTTCTGCAAGAATGTGCATGCAATAATTGTTGTTAGAATTAAGTATATTGCAAAGTATTTATTAATTAGATTACAATTCATTATTCATTTCAAATTATTAATAATATTAATACATTATTCTATAATACGATTCCTTAAATATGTTCCTCTTTGAAACAACTTTCCAATGGTTGTACGCATACCTCAATCTAAGTTCTGAGTGAAAACTTACAACATCCACATGCTGCAATTTCCACTCATTCACTGATACAACGATCTCTTTTATCACTTTATGAGAAAATATAATGCCCAATCCAAATCCTGGGTGACAAATGTCTTCTACTCCTCAATGCATTTTCATCAAATATTTGTTTGCTCAAATCTGAGCTCCGAGCTGAAATTTATGGTCTGGAGAAGTTTTGATTGTTTTACCCAATTTATCCATGTATGTTATAGGTGTCATCTTTCACTCCCAACACATTTTGAGGTACCCATAACCTGATTCTGACTCCACTACTAGCTTCTATGGGTCATAATCTTTCCATCGAATATTCCTTTTCCCAAATAGACTTCTGAGCATGGAGTGCCTTCTGAAAGTAAATCTGGTGCCAAAATTTCGCCCTTATTGTTTTGGCTGTAACTTTCTCATACAAGCTCCATTTTGAGAACCGTTCAGCTCATTGGATATCTCTCTCTAAGTTCTTTTATTAGAGATGCAGAGACAAAGTGTACCTTTCTATATATCATTTTTACACTCTTTTCTCGTGGGTTTCAACTACCCAAAAACATTGTTTAGGGCCTCAAAATTGACTTGCAATTTTGTGACCTATAAGAAACCGAAAATATATTAAAAATTCGACTGTTTCACTACTATAATATCCCTTTTAAATATAAATCGTTGATCTCAAATTGTGTGGAATCTAAGCCATTGATTCACGTTCCAGTGAACCTCGGTGGAAAACGTTCTCCTTTGGGCATGCAAAATGTTTTCCCCAAGCCATCGACCATCAACCCAATTTCCTGACGACTGATTTGTGCACAATTATAAATTGGATGATTCGACTGTCCGTCATTGAAAATATTAATTAGAGAATGGAAAATCCTCACTAATTCGGTCAACACCCAACCATCGGCCCATCAATGATTGATGATTCCCAATGACTATCGAAAACACTTCTTGAATCGGCCAAACTGACCATGGGCCATCAACCACTTCTAGGTTGGTGTGGTATGACACATGGATGGTGACGTGGCATGACACATGTATGATGATGTCATCATCCTCTTTTTCTTCATCAAATATCTATCACCTCTCTTTCACCAATGAAAACTCTCGTCACAATCCATCGAACCCTGATTCATCAGTCATTGACGATCAACAGTCCCCTTGGACACATGAAACATTCACTGGATTCAATCGATCCCCGACCATCAACCATTGAAAATATTCTCTAGACATGTGAAAATGTTTTCAAATCCCATCGATCCCCGACCATCGGTGTTATGTAATTTTCCCTTGTGACCTTGGGTCATATCATAGAAAAGAAAGACCATATATAAAAGACATAAATTTACCCTCACATACAACAATGCTATGAGAAGAGTAACTACTTTCATAACTGAAATAGAGAGAGAGAGAGATAAGGATATTCTTCACACCTTTATCCTACATCTAATGTTGATCCTCACTCTCCACCTTTGATTAATTTTGCTCCTGATATCCACAGGTATCAACTTGCAACATAAGACCAATTCTATGTTGCAACACAGTATTTATAGATTCAAATCATACATATAATGTGCAAATATTCAAGTATATGAAAGAAACTAGAATATATCAATAGATTGAAATCCATTTACACATTTATGGAGTAAAGAGAAAATATTTTATTGAAAATAGTAAAAATGTGTGGTTACAACCTGACTCGAACCGTCAGCACTGCCTTGAAGCCAACCGCCTAGGTTCCTCCAATGGTACTTCAAGCATCAAACTCGACACAATGACCCTTCTTCAAATGACCCAAAATGGATAAGAACACACCCTATGTTCATATAAGGGAGAAGGAGTATTGGAAATCAAGTTCCAGAACAAGGGGATGCTACTCAAAGGATGAAGGGAGATAGGGAAGCTTGCAAATTCAACAGCATAAATTTTCACCTTGGTTTTTGTCCTCATCCATGCCCCAAAAACGTTCCTTTATACCATCCTCAAGGGTTTGACGTGGTTGAATTCAATTGTGTACAGGATCATGGGAGGTTAGGAATGATCCCAATCAAAAACCCTGCCCAAAAAATGTGGAATTTTTTTTTTTTACATTTTTTGAGGGAATCCGCGAGTTGCACACTAGTCAAGCATGGACATTCGTGTTTTGCACACTGATGACCCATGGATAGAAATATAATTGTTTTTTTTTTTATGATTTTGATGCATGACGATGATATTTAGATTTTCAAGCTAGGGAAAAGGACTAATCCATCTCACAAATAAAAATGATGTGGAAAGTTGTGGTACAAGATTCGACCATCAACAAGCTTCATTGGTGACCTTTGACATTTAGAATTGTTTTTCCAAAATATGTCAATCCCCGACCATCAACCATCGACGATTAGAGACTTCTTTTGGTTGAACTTGACTCTTCGCAAAACTCATCAATTCGGTCATCAACTATCGATTAGTTTGGTTGGAAAACTTCAAACCCTCCAAAAATCTCATTGATCTGAACATCATCCCTCAGAAAAATATTTCTATGAACTCGAACACTTAAAATTTTGAGCACAATCCAGGTGAATCTGGACCATTGATTTCCTTCAAATTTCAAACATCAAAATGGAATCTCGGTCGTTGATTTGTTCAACCTTTCAAACAGTCGAACCTTATGGATTTTTAAATTTATCATGATGAATATCAATCGTTGATATTGATATTAGAAGCGATCTAGACTATTGATTCATTAAACTTATTTTAACTCTATAGGTAGCAATTAAAACTCAAATTTCGACCTTTCCAGGTCAAATTTCAATTTGCAACTTAACTGCTCTACTTCATTAACACTCTTGAATTGTCTGGAGTCATTCAAACTTGAATTTTTCTCATGGATTTGGGGATTCTTCCCTAAATTATTCATTTTTCCCTAAATCCGTCACATAAAATATCTACAACAATGAATTTACTCAAATTCAGATTGGTTCTTATCCCATATGGTTCTAGTGTTGAACCAGTAGCTCTGATACCAATTTGTAACATACCCAACCCCCAACTGGGTCATGTCACAACTAAAATAACCTAATAAAATTTATGGTATGAATTTTAAATGCGGAATTTAACACACAACATGAAATTTAAGTTCATTCAGTTGTCCATACTCAATAAAAACATATATATAATTACTCTTATTGTGAAGAACAATAATTAAATTCATACAACAACATTAAACCATAAAATAAAGACATGATTTCATCTTTCTGCTCACAATAAGCAACATTAACCAAATAAAACTCAGGGTAAAATGCACAACAATTATATATATCAACATTTAACACATCAATTCAATAGATAATAACACTTATCTTATAAAATTATGGAGCCCACTACAAAGGACAAATGTTCCTCTCAACCATAGCCTTGTTTTTCTAGTTCTCAAAATCAAGAAACCCTCAAGTTGGGACCTTGAGTCCACAAGAGATAGAGGTCCCTAAGGTTGGATAATGTCCCCCTTTCAGTTGTTAAACTCTCAGCTAATTCCTGTCCACTAGAACACTTCCCCTCAACCTGCACAACCCAAGGGATGGAATCCCCCTTCACTGCTCATATTCCCTCAGGCATTTCCACTCCCCTCCAGAGCTTCTAACACAGGTTGGACAAGAATTATGCTTATTGGGACTTCACAAATTCTACAACTACAACAAAAATTATCCTAACAACCAACACACACGTTTCTTGGATGAATTTTGAACAACTCGTCACTCCCAGGAGCACAACCTCTTTCTCCACAAAATTAAAGCTCCAAACAACAACCAAAAATTTCAACAACAACTTCCTACAAACTATCACACCCTGAACTCCGTTGTTGGCCAAAAAATGCCATGTAAAAACAACTCTCTATGCAAAAATGTGAATGTGTAAAATTTGGTCTCCTACCCATACACGTTTCCTCTCTTTCTCCTTCTTGTTTGACTTGCACTCTTTCCCAAGATGATTGTAATCAACTCCCATGCTCTCAATAAGTATGGGAAGTGAATCTCACACCAACCCTCTTACATTAATTCAATGATTGGGCTCTAGAGCACTCAAAAACTATTGGAAGGTTCATGGCAAGGATAATTTAGAGAAAAACAGAAGTGGGTTAAGGTTTAATGGTTATGGGTAACTCTCCCCCTAGGACCCTACCCTCTCTTATGGATACTTAGCCCCCAAAAATCCATTTGCGTTCATCTGCAACTGGTGATACATTTCACTCATTATATTTTCAATTTACATCATTTACATATTGGCTCTTGGACATACATCACATTTACAATATACATCGCTTCGCTCTCATTCACGTGCTATATTTACAATAAACATCACTAGTTTTGGGTTTTAAAATGGGGATGTTACATCTAAATCCCTTTTCGATTATTTCCCTTCACCTTCTCAACCCTTGTTCTCATTTGCATGTTTTGGGTTTGACGTGTCTAGTTTGTTTAGTGCCTCCCCACTTCCATGTTTTCCTCACCCTCTCTGGTTTCCCTCTCCTCTCAGCCTTCACAATTTTCCCCCAAATCCTAATTCCTTTCCCCTTCTCCCCAATTTTCCTCGGAGAGGTGTTTCTAAACCCTTTTTCCTAGACCCTTCAGGTTTTTCTTGGTATTGCTTATCTCTTACTCACAACTCCTCTCATTTTTGTGGCCTTGTCGAATTTGATCTATGGACCTTTCAAGCCTCAGTTTTAATAATTTTGGGTATCCCCCTATTTGTTGATATTTATGAGAATTCATATAATTATGTTCTGATCATTAAGATAAGAGACAACAACATAACAAGTTGGGTCATTTCTATAATAATGGACCCCTTTTGGAATGAGGTCAAAGGGTATCTGAAGTGCTTTGAAGCAATTTTGGAAGAAATACAGGCTCAATATGACGAGAATATAGGAAGAATAATCAATATGGAAAGTATTGCGTCCCTTCTTAATAGAACTGAAAGCATCATTCATGAAATCTAAAAAACAACTGCAATGGAATAGAGAATGTTAATGTTCGTCCCGAAAATAGAGAATTTATAACAAGAAGTAAGAGATCTACATGAATGAGAGATTGAAAGAGAAAGAATTTAGGAGTCGGAAACAATAATTACAATGCTTCTACAAAGATTAAACATGGTTCAAAAGCAAAAAATTTATTTTAGAGAAATAATTTCTCCTCAAGCATGAAACTTAGATTCTATCAATCAGGTCAATCAATCAGATGAATCACAGGGGAGACATGAAGCACTTCCCATGGAAATAGAAGAAAATACTCAGAGAACAATTGGAAGATAGGATGGGTAACATTTTAATATAATGTAATGAAGTTTTTTAAATGCATATTATTATTAGGAAAATATATAAGAGTCTATGGAAATTTCACTTCCCAAAATTATAAGTTTCTATATGTTTTATATATCAGACAGTTCATAGAGTGGTGCTATGTTTTATTCAAGACTCTTTTTGTAAATTTTGACAGTTGCTTTGCCTCAAGCGCAACCATTTAATAAAAAGTTCCTGTTCAGTTCCTCTTTCAAAAAAAATATTTAGAATTTAGTAACTTCACCCCAAAAATTAGATAACTAAATCTGGATCTATATAGAAGTATATGTATGCATTTTCATTACGTCACTTTCTACTATTTTGGTCTCTCAATTTACAAGGTAGAATTTGCACCTTTTACACAACAACCACTTTTATGTTTGCAAATGAAAATCTAAATATGTAGACAAGTTTAAAATTATCTAAGACACCCTCAGAAACTTGAACCACCCAAATTGCAGGTGTGTTAAGACCTAGGCATGCATTTCTGCACAAGGGGATAAACTAATTCAAGTTTAAAAGAAAAACATGTATCTCTTAAGAGTGACTACGCATTTTGAGTTGTTTAGTCTCTAACAAGTTTAAATTAAGGTTTTATGAAAAAATAGAAACCAAAATCCTAATTTTCTATATCATTATATATTGAGAACATTTTCATCTACATCTGGCTTAACCTACTCCCTATATCCAATGAAATTTGATTTATTTTATTTTTATTTTATTTTATTCTACGGTTGTTAGACTTCCAACAACAATCATCACATTATCACATGGGCTTGGAATTCTCTTGCATATATCATCCGATGATTCTGTGATCCAGGTGGATATTGGTGGCCACCCACCTTTTCCAAATGGCTCTAAATGGCTTTCTGGCAATTTTGGCAATTTACTATTTTTAGCAGGTTTTAACTTCCGGGGCCATTTTGAGGGTCCAAATGAAGGTTTTTAAATATAGAAGTTCTCCATGATATCCAAAGGCATGATTGAGCTTGAAAAATTAATCTACTCGATGATACCTTTCCAACGAGCTATCACATGCCTAAAACGGAGATCGTATGCAAAAGTTACGACCCTGGGAAGTTGATGTAATCACTTACCCAAATGGGGCCCACATGACTTTTGGTGCTTCATCTCCCAGGGTTAGGTTTTTGGATGTATATAGTTTTTGGCATTCCTTCTTATTGTAAAAATGCCTTCAGAGCCTCATTGTAATCATCTTGTTGTGAATGTGAGTAGCCATCACATCTCTTCTTAGAGATAAGTTGCCACCATTCTAGCGAGTCTTTCACTCTGTATTTTTACAGTCTCTGTACATTTATTTCATTGATAGAAATTGTGTATTATTGTATATCTGTGTTTATGGTTGCATCTTCGATACATTTATGTTATATTATTGAATATCTGCGATATCTCTGTGCATTTCTTTATTATATCTCCGATCTCATTTCGCGCTGAAAATAATCTGGATCAGTGGTATCAGAGCAGGCTGCTCTTGATCATTTTTTTCAGTGCATGTCCCCGACGAGGTCCGAGTATAGCAAGTTGGGTCTTGAGTTTTTCTCTTTTGAAGAAAATCACTCTCGCACACCCAAGAAACCCTCAATGGCAAAAGAAAAGAAAAATGACGGAGCAGATGATCATATCAATCCATTGCTTGAGCAAGCTCTCACGCAACAGAGGGACGAAATGATGGATAATTTTGCCCACATCCTTCAATGGCTACCGATAGCATCAGGCACATCTTCATCAAGCGACCACTTTGGAGGCACCTCGCCTTTCAAGGTACAAGTTAATTTTGATATTCCTATATTTGAAGGACAGATAGATGCAGAAGCCCTAGAATAATGGTTAACTTTGCTGGAAGGTTATTTCTCTGTTCACAATTTTTCCGACAAAGAAAAGATCACCTTTGCACTCCTTAAATCTCTCCCTCATGTCAAACATTGGTGGGAAACTTACTGGGAGCAAAGTTCCATAGACGAGTCTGAAATATATGGGGATGATCCCACTTGGGATTTTTTTGTGGATGTGGTAAAAGAACAGTATTACCTTGTTGGAAAATATGAGGACCAATACATGAGATGGACCACACTGCGGCAAGAGAGGGGACAACCAGACCCGGAGTTCACCAGTACCTTCCATACCTTGCGCACCAAGATGGGTATCAAAGATTCTGAGCGACATTTGGTTCTGAAATACTGTGGGGCTCTACACAGATACATCCAAACTGAAATGGATTTTCTGGACATCTCATCACTCGGTGCTACTTATCGATATGTTGTTAAAATTGAGTAGAAATTTAAGCACCAGAGAAAATGAGAATTCATGCCTACAAATCCGCAACAACCAAAGTATGAAAAAAACGACCCTAACAAGCAGTCTTCCGAAAACCAGTCCAAGACACAAGAAAAGAAGGGTCATGGGAAGACAAAGAAGGACACCAGAAAATGGTATGAGTTCCACAAAAGCCCCTAGCACAACACCAATGAATGTCGCTCAAAACAATCATTAGTGTCCGAGATCAAAGACAAAGAGCCGAACCTTGATTCAGAATCTAATTCTGAAAATAATGGTAAAGGACAGATCATTGATGCAGACCCCACTGCTATTGTCGCGACCACAGCAATTCAACTAGAAGAACCAATAGATCCTGAAGAGGGGGAGCGCATTTTTCATTCACAGATGTGGGTGAAGGGGACCCCGCTGCATTTTATTGTTGATAGCGGAAGCCAAAAGAAAATCATCTCAACAGAGGTCATCAAACAGTTGGGATTGTCAACAATACCACACCCGCAGCCATACAGCATCGGGTGGCTTCGGCAAGGACGAGATCTCCATGTCAACCAATAGTGTCGATTGTCATATGGCATCCAACCCTTCAAGGATGAGGTATTATGTGATGTTGCCCCACTGGATGTCTGTGATGTTCTCTTGGGCCAACC
>JZKD02S1776757.1:54455-87156 GCA_000966675.3 Picea glauca
CTCTCTACCCCTCCCTCTACCCATCTACCCCTCTATTTACCTTATTCTACCTCCCACTCTCTCACTCTTCCCCCTCCCGCTTTCTTTCTCCATATCACTCTCTCTCTCTCTCCCACTTATGCCTAGGAACTTGTGTCCAATTTGGCCCTAAATTCATCTAACCCTTGGCCCCCACCTATAATTGACCCTTAACCCCCTCATCCCTCCACAACTGAGCCCTAATTTCCCTATTCCCATAGCTCTTGTTGAGGGCCCCACAACCCCTACACCTCCATCTTAATGATCAAACCATTTCCCTATGCCTCAAAGAAATTTCAATCCTAAGCCCCTAGGTCCTAGTTCTCCCCAAGCCTCTATGCACCTTTATCCATAAATTTATATGGGCCATATAATAATAATAATAAAATTCATTAAGAGCATGCACACACTCTTGAGAGAAGAAATAAATGAGGTTGCTAATTTTGCCTGCCTCATATCCCTATCCAACAACAATGTGCATGTGTTCCAGGAGCGTCTGCATGCTCTTGCTAGACATGGATATGAAGTAGGCACAATTCTCATTCTCTTTCTCTCCAAAAAACATGACACCATTTTGACATATGCACACAAAAACGACAACAAAAAATAGGTTTTTTGTTTTTTAGTGTGATTATAAAGAGAAATTTTATCTTATTGTATAATTGGTAGACAAATTTGTGTAATTGGAAGACAATTGTTAGTGGAAAGAAAACTTTTATCTTGTTGTGTATTTGCAAGGAAAATTGTTTCTTGTTGAATAATTTGGTGTACTTGGAAGGCATTTTTTGTCTTGTTGTATAATTGGAACAAATTTCTTGTCTTGTTGCACAATTGGAAGGAAATTTTTGGAAGGCACTCTTGGTCTTTTGGTGCACTTGGAAGGCATTTCTTATCTCATTGTATAATTGGAAGACATTTATTGTCTTGTTGTATAATTGGAAGACATTTCTTGTCATCTTGTATAATTGGAAAACACTTTTGGTCTTCTGGTGTACTTGAAATGAATTTCTTTTCTTGTTGTATAATTGGAAGGAAAATTTTGGAAGGAACTTTTGGTCTTGTGGTGTACTTAGAAGGAATTTCTTGTCTTGTTGTATAATTGGAAGGGAAATTTCCATCTTTTGGTGTATTTGGAAGGAAAATGTTCTCTTTAAACATAAGGAACCTATGGAATCAAGGTAGAAAGTCTTCAAGGAAAGAAAAACCTATTGAAAATGTAATTGAAGAAAGATAAAAGGAAAGGTTAGGTATGAAAAAACGCAAGATTTCAGTAGAGGGAAATCCAAATTCTACTGCAATATGTTCCAATGTTATTTCTCCTCCATCAGCATAAGAAAATCATAGGATTTTAGTAGAGTCCAATCCAATTTGGACTTCTAGTGAACCTCGAATGATTATTTTATCAAGATAAGTTGTTGTGGATGACCATATGATGATGTATTTTCTTGGAGTTGATTATACAATGAATGAAATTAGAGAGTGATGTAGCCCCCCTCCGCTTCGAGGTTCTGTAACCTCCCAGTCACTTGATCGTTCTCCCTCCTTGAGATGGAACAACTCTCTGGTCCCTACTGGAACCTCTATTAGACAAATCCACAGGTCCTTTTATGAAACTCTCTCTGTGTGAACAAGCACCAAGTGCGAGCTTCACCCCCATGTGATAATTGATTGTGACCATAGGCCTTACCCAAAAGGAACTTGTCATGTTTCAAGACCTCGGGAATTTGACATATGAGTTACTCCTAACTCCTTCAATCCTCGAAACCCTGAAATGGGAAAACAGTTTTATGGCTCCTCCCTTATGCCTCAATCATATGACCCCCGCTCGCTCTGACCTAGAGCCAAAACTCAAAGAGTTTCGGTACTTCACGACTGATGAAGTCAAAAGAATCATCACCTTATATATTCTGATCTCCTAAACATGCTATGCAATAGATCGACGATCCATGCTCTTTCCCTCGATCGACGGCTATGATAAAATTGTGATTTCCCATATTGGGATATTCTATGATAGCCAACTTTGACTCTCCATTCCCCGAAATACCAAAATTCTCCCTACTGTTGGATCAACGACACTCACTATCCCGTGATCTAATGGTCCACGTTCCTCCTTCACGAAGTCGAGACTTCACGACTTGAGACTTTGGGATGGTTCTCTCCTTCGAACCTCCAACTACCAAAATGTCAAAATTCCAATGCCTCGGATCGACGAACCACAGCCTCCATGAATGGACGGTTGTGATTGAATTGCAATTTCATGATTTGGGAGTTCTAACAACTCCACCCTTTGACTCCTCTGAGTTGAGAGTTGGCAAAAAGTTGCCTGCCCACTACACATCCTTTCCGATGGGCGGTCCTGATTATTTCATGAATTCTCCTTTCGTGAACTTGCTCTTTTCTTTACCTCTGATCTCCCAGTGCTTGATCCTTCGGTGTGTGTGTGGATCTCAGCCACATGTCCTTCTGGATCCAATGGTACAGAATGATTTCATGAATCCTCCCTTCATGAGTTTTCTCCTCTGCTCCTCAAAACTCTATCGGTGTCCGGTGCCACAAACACTGTTGATCTTCTGCCACCTGTCCTCCTGACAATGGACAGTTTCGATCGTTTCAAAACTTTTCTCATGCACCTTTCTCTTGATCCAATGATTGTTGGTCCACGTACTCAAATCCAATGGTACAGATCTGATCTCCTCTCCCATGCACAATCTTTCCTGTGTGGACTCTGATCAGATGGTCTAGATCCTCCCACAATATACGGTTGCGATCGAATCATGATTTCGCATGTCGTGACTTGGGAAACTAAGGACTTATGTCCTCACAACTCTCGGTATCCAAACCTGTGAAATGAACCAACGGTTCATATCTCTCTTGGATCGATGGTTCCTATTCCTCCTGAGCTGTGAGAGTTAAATTCCTCTCACCTTTATCCTCCTCACAGCTTCTCTTGATCCATCGGTTGTCGGCTATCAGCGCTTCCTCTTCGAATACTCTCCACCGTCCTTTCAGATCTTTTTCTATTGCGCGTCATCTTATGTATCTGGATGTGAGATTCAAAGGTCCAGATTTCCTCTCTCGCTGTAGCTGATCTAATGGCTGATGTGATCCTCTTCCTAAGCTTGTTATTACTCCCTGACTTTGGAATAATTTTCAAAGTTTCAAAGGTCTAGGCCTTCGATTTGTCTCCTGCAAGCCTTGCAACTTTGGCTCTCGCCTGCATTCTGGAAATGTTATCTCTCTTGAGATTCTCAACTCGGAATAGTCAACTCTCTGCACACTGCTTGTTCTATCTCTCCTGAGATTCTGAACTTAAAACAAGTTTTTTTTGCGCGCACTCTTTGCGCTATTCCTTCTAATCTTGAACTTCTTGAATATTTCTCTCTCCCATGCACTCCTTGCTTCCCTATGATTTCGTTAAACTCAGTTCCGAAGTATTTTCTTAAAATTAAAATGCTTCTTGCCCTCCTGGAATTCTCCTTGTTCGGTGGACTCCTTGTAGATCTTCTCCTAACAGAGTTTTCGGTAACTATATTTCTTCCAAACTCACATAGAATTCTTTCCTGAAGAGCTTTTCCTGACAGAGTGTTTAGTAACTTTCTTTCTCCCAAACTCAACACAGAGTTCTTTTGTACACACTTGCACCAGCTCAATGCCCACTTGGGAGAGCTCTACAGGGTTCTCAGTAACTTTGGTTCTTTCTGAACTCGATAAAGAGTTCTTCCTGTGAAGTCCTTGCACTCGCCCGATGCCCACCTGGCAGAGAGTCTATAGAACCTTCAGTAGTTCTATTATGTGCTTCCTCTTCACAATATTTCCTCCAAAGTGTTTAGTAACTTTGAGGCTCTTCTTGAGTTTGCAAACTATTCGGGTGTGCCTGCCTGGCACTTTCTTCTCTAAATGCGACAAAGAGATTCAGATGCACACTCCTTGCAATGGCTACAAAACTTCCAACATTCTGTTGTGCACTCTTTTCACAGCCTAAAGAACCCAGAATGATACTACACAACTCAATCAAAGATAGATAAATCTATCTTCCTACTATAAATTAAATTAATCATACATCTACAACATTCATTCATGAAACATTCACAAACACATAAACACACGATATGCAGGAAAAACTGCTTTTCTATTATCTTTGTGTGTCTATATAGATGTTTACAAAACTAGACTATAACAAAGACCCAGTTCTCTCAAGATGTCCCTTAGAACTTCTAAGACCTCCTCAGGCCTCTCTACCTAGACCTCTCTATCGACCTTCCTATATGCCTTCCTAATGAAATTTGATACAAAATATCCTTACAAAAGAGGGGCTCTTCAAGCTCGTCCTCTCTTACCTAACCTCATCAATTACATTGAGGTCTCATAAATGTTTACTCAGGCCTAACTATGACCTGGGCTTGCTACAAGCAACCCTTAATTTGAAATCCAACCACTACCTGTACAAAGACATGGCTTGGCATTAAAAGACTTACAACGCAAATCCCCATGGGATCTGATTTCAAATTAAAAAATGTGAGAGGTTCAATGCCTCTCTTTCCCCTGAAATTCCCGTTGATGTGATGGAATGCTGGCGTGCTGCTAAGGTGGAGCAATGATCTTGCATCAGAGAGGAAATTGGTGCACAACTTTCTGGTGAAGAAGTTCTTGTGGTGAAACCTCTTGTTGGATGGTTAGACGTTCTATAAAGTAGTCATAGACATGTCACTCTCCTCCTAGAATTGATCTGCAAGCGATTGAATGGGTCCATCAAGAGTGCCAAAATATAGGGCCATTATTCCTACGTAGATTGATCAGTGTGCGACGAAGAAATCATAAACACGTACTTCTTCCCTTACTCATCAAAGGTATGAAGAGATCATCAAACAGTGCCAAGGAATAAATTATCAATGGTAGGATATTTATTTCCTTACTTTGAGCATGATAATTTAATGGAGACCATTAGTATTAGAAGTGATATTGATGGTCTACTTGAATGACCATAGGTATGTAGACAAGTGTGTGGTATATTTGTTATTTTCTATTCTATTTCGAGATATGTGTGTTGTTTTCTTTTTTTCTTAAATTTTCAATTAATTTATAAATAAATTCTAATTGTGTCATTTGTTTCACCCAGGTTATCAAAAAAATCATAGGCACATGAAGTCCCATCAATAAGAACAACGAAGTTTTTCAACACCACCCAATGATTCTCAAAAAGATGGGCTTGGTATGGCATTGGGAAGTGTATATAGTTAATTTGTAAATTTATGATTTATCCTCATATAATGGATTAAATGAGCATGATAAATGGTAGGTTCTCTCTATATTGATCCCTTACATTATTATATTGTGAGAATATTCCCCACTTCAAGCACTCCAAGTATACCAGTGTTTGCAAATTCCACAAAACCTTATCATGCTCAAGTGCAAATGAAGACGAGTAGAAAATAATGAAGTATTGATCCAGGTGGATATTGGTGGCCACCCACCTATTCCAATTGTAACACCCCAATATCGAGCCCCAATTGTAAATGTGAATATGTTTTGTAGGCTGGTGAGACAATTTATTATAATCCAGAAGGCTTATGTGATTATTAGGTTGGAGAGCCTAGATGCTAAAGGCCAAAGATCATATTTTTGTATATGTAAACACTCATATCATTAATATTATATATCATTGTGTGTATAATGACCACGATGAAATAGTATGGGGGACTAAACTCCACTAGGAAGGGAAAGGGGGGAGGCTAGAATCCTAGGAAAGGGGATAATCTAGAGGGCTTGTCTCTAAGGGAATATTGTATTAGTATTTGTTATTGGGTAAATCAGTAGATGCGGACATGAACTGATCCCCCTAGATCGACCTGGATCTAGAAAAAAATGAGACAATACAAGATGTTTTTCCTAAGTTGCAATCATTGAGTTTACTATCCAAAGAGGAATAGATAACATACCTTATGAATCACTTCCTTATATCTTTGTTGTCTCTGCTTCACTCTGGTGCTTTTGTAGAATCAAATCTGCGACAACACAAACCAACCAACATGAAAGCAACAATAATAGAATTCAATGACAACCTAAACATGTGATCAAGGAGTCATGTAATAAAACACTAATCATTTTATGGGAAAGAGACATGCCACCATATTATATTCATGAAAAGTAGAAGATACAACTGAATTGCCTTGATGTCACAAGTTCCCTTTTAGTGGTCCTTTGTTCCAACACACACATACACTTGCTCCAAAATTCACATGAAGATAATCCACAAAAGATTGATGGACAAATGGAGGCCCCAAGCATCAGTAAGAACAAGATTCTTCACACAGTCTTCAGCCTATTCTTTCATCAATTATCTTCTTAATCTTACTTCTTCTTGATTGACCTTTTCCATGAGAAGCCCATGATTATATAGGAGAAGGTGAATTGGTTAAAAGGATGAGGATGATCCCACCAAATCAGAGAAACCAGTAGGATCGCAACCATACGGATTCCACCTCACATTCTAGAAGATTTCCTTTGTGAAACCTCTTTCCTCTTTTATCTTTTGAACGTCGCTGCACCCTGCTTATCTAGCAACCTACGGAAATCCTGCGGGCCAGCCATAGAGTAGCCTACAAAAATGATAGATTTCCGCATTGTGTAGTATGGGAAGACTACAGACCCTTTCTAAAAAGAAGCCTTGTAGAGGAGGAAATAATTTGCTTTTCTCAAGAAAAAGGTCATGTTGGGAGCTTCAACAGATATCTTTGATATCATCATTAGAATGACCAAAATAATGTGTAACAGAATGCCCCCCAAAGTATGAGGTTGGAACTCATGACAACCAAAATACTTTGTAAAAATGTGTGTGTGTGTCAGGAACAAGGAGCGCACCAATTAGGAACCTAGAAAAAATCAAGCATCCACACAATATTATACCATGTATGAAGTAGGCATTCCCATGTCCAGACTATAAATGATTGAAATCATAGGTCATAACCATGAATTATACACTGTGGATCCATGTCATCAAGATTTTATAGAGCCACTAGGAATACACCATGGATCCATGTATTGGAAAGACTTAGATACAAACATAGCCACAAGGCATACAAAGTGGATCTATGTGCCAATTCAAATCACAAGTACTCCATCGCAACCTGGATCAAAAAATCATGAGGTATAGGGTCTTCAATCCTGTCATCCGCTAATATGAATCTAGCCATGTGATTACAGGTGTTGAAGTCGAACATGGTTAGAAACCACTCAATTATCAATCATTAATGAAAACTGTTAACAAGTGTGAGGGAAATCACCATTGATGTCAATGACCCCCAAGGTATGATAGTAAAATCCAATGAGTGTGAATAGATGATTTGAGGTCAAACACTCGATGGAATATCTCAATCAGGGATCAATGATGTAAATTCACTGTTGAAAGCAAAGAAACCTGCCATTGAGGCATGTAGGCTCCAAGGCACTAAATATTTTCTAAGTATTGTTCCTGGATAATGAGCTGAAGTCGACAGGAAAAAAATGCATCACAGGAGGGCCTTGATGTATCCCCCATCAAATGACACGAAACAAGTAACAGATTTAGGGTAGAGAAAAGTACAAATATGATTTGGAATGGACACAAGGAAAGCCAACATGATAGGAATTGACAATTGCAGATGGCCGACTCAATAAGGGGCTTGGCTGAACTTCTCTTGAGCATATGTATGGGGTAGCATTGACTCAAAGACAACCCAAGATATGAACCTGCAAAAAGTCAGATGAGAGGCAAATGGATTTCCCAACCCGGATTTAAATGATAAAGGAGGTGCCATGTTCAAGAGCAACGCTTACTACCACTAAAATAAATATAGAGACACATCTCTTTCCCAAATTTTCCCCCACCATTTCTGGCGAGTAACTCTTTATTTTTACGCAATCTTGAGGAGGATAACATATGCTTCTTTATGTAAGCTCATCCTTTAGATGAGTCCCTCGAAGTATTTTTAACGAACCCTAAGAAGGAGGGGTTCGGTCCCGTATGGGTCTATCGATGTTTGTTTAACAAGTCCAAAGATAGAAAACTCGAAGGTTTTTCATGTTTATAGAGTCTGGAAAAACACCTAAAAGAGAACTCTCTCAGTTCCTTTTTCATAAAATAGTTTGACAGGACCGAAAAAGTGATAAACTATTGCCTATCGAACGTTTTATTCAAATACTTTCACGAGCGTGAACAGAACAAGGTCTCTCGACAATCTTTTTGTTTTTAAGGAGTGTGAAAAGAGATTAAAGATTACTCCGTACGTTTCATTATTTTCGTGTTACCATGATGAGTAAGAAAATACAACAAAAGTATACTCGGTTACGTTCTCATCGTTTTTCAAGCAAGGGAACGAACAAAGACTAAGCTTGAGTTTTTTCTAAAAAAACCCTAAAACTTAATCGTGCATGCGACGAGAAAGAAAAACAAATCAAAAAAAATATCCATACTCCATTGTTCAGAACCCTAGTCTTCCCATCTGCGAGAAACAACACTCACGAGAGCATTGAGTTTTTGAGAAATTATATTTAAATAATATAAAATATATTTAGAAAAAGTAAAAAATGAGATAAATAGGGGTAAGAACTCATTTTCACTATTTCATTTGTATTTGACCAAAAACTTTGTCCAAAATCCCTTTTTTGCCTCGTATTTTGGCGGTCGATTGCGGAGATCTCGAGTGATCATTTGACAAATGATCTATTTGAAAACAGTAAGTACCTCATCTTCTTCCTTTTTGATGGTTTAAAATTCATTTTAATCGGTTAAAAGATGAATTTTTTGGTGAATTTTTGGACCATAGACGCGCGCTGGGGCTGCTGCAGGTGCCCTATATCGAGGCCTACAGAAATCAAGGATTTCCATAGACACCTAATGGTTCACCTGTAGAAACCCCTCTCTGTAACTAAGGCCCAGTCATGTTGGCATAAAACCCAAAATAAAAACATACGGTGGACCAAATAGAATTCCAAATCATGATAACTGAAGGTGCTAACTTCTTTCTTTCATCCTCATGCATATATCTTGATTGCAAAGATGTTGGAGTGGAGGGAAAGAGAGAATGAATATGATGATGAAATGGATTTAAATGATCCAGGAACCATAAATGCCCTACGACAGTGTGGTTTCTTAAAATTCTTCAAGATCTAGGGCATGAGAACCCAGTTGAGACTATTGGAATATTTGATTTGTATGTGGGACTTGAACCAACAAGTATTCCATGTGGGTGTTCATGTTCTCTCCATGGACATCGTAGACATATACTTCTTGACAGGGATGTCTTGTCTTGCGGCGCAAGTGACCTTAACAGGAGATCAAGGTGGGGGTTTACCGATGAGTGAATACATCAGACTCTATTGTGAACCCGGGGTCAAGTGGCGCAAGGGTAAGGTGGCTATCAGATGGGTTCATGATCTGGCCCTAAGAACCATCCTTTTCACCATTGCTCGAATGGAAGAGAGTGATTCTCCACACATGGATCTGTAGAGCTATTTTCATTATGCAATAGAATGCACAGAACCTTGTGTGTTCAACTGGTGTGATGGGCTTCTTTGTAGTATAAAGAGCCAGTTGACCAAGAGCAAGAATGGGGATCTAAAATAGTTTGGGTACGGATCCATGTTGGTAAATTTATTCATGTAAAGAGTCCCTCACTTTCTCTTATAGGTATATTGGAATATACCAGTGCCAAGAGATTCGCAGATGAAGCAGTGGTGTGATATCATGTCCCGACATGTGGCAGACCCCATTATTAGATATAATGACACATTTTTCGATTAGTTGGAGCTCCAAATATTGATGATCAATGACTATGCACATGTCAGGCTGGATTTTCACAATGATCCTGACTTAGTGCTACCTGAGGGTTCTCAGTGGGTGGAACTAGGTAAGAGAGACATTTTGCTTTTATAGTGTTTTTTGTAAATGTTTTCAAAATATTAAATAGTTTTATGTGTTTTTCAAACCAATGACTAATCAAAAGTATCCTGACCATAGAAATGTAGGGCCATTTTGGCCCCCAGGTACATCCCTTGTCTAGAGGCGAGGGGAAGTAGTGGTAGTAGCAGGATGGGATGCAAATGACTACGAAGAAATCGAGTAGAATCTAGAGGGTTTGACTGCAGGGATCCTAGATATGTCAATCGATGAGGTCCCGAGGTGTTTCCAACGCCATACTGTAGGCATGGCTGGTCCATTGAGACGATTGCTCCATAGGGTAGCATAAGCAGTAGTGTGTTACCGAGAGCAACATCCATGATGTCATTTTTGTAGAAGCTATGAGCTTCATTTTTTATATTTTAGTCTTCAGACGAAAACAATCTTTTTGTAAAGAACTTTTGATCGTTATATATATATATATATATATATATATATACATGAGGATTCTATCGACTTATTTTTGTTTGTATAATACATGTGATGTGTGATTGGATTTATAAATTTCTCAGATGTCTATCTAACACATAATTAGCTAATGCATCAGTTAATGTATTTAGACATCTAGGAATGTGCTAATATTCGATATAATCAAAATAATGTTCCAAGAGGCAAATTTGTAAATATACTCGTAACAAAGTAGGACTTCGAATAGCATAGACATTACTTAACTGTAGCACTACTAGCTGCAAATCAAGTTGTATAACTAGACGACGAATCCCAAGTGAGATAGCATCAATCAAAAATTCGATGACGATGTTATAGTCTTCTATATTATTGGTTGCACGACCGAGGCAAACATCATGTAGACTGATAAGTTCATTCATGTGTGCATAGATTGCCCATGTAGCAGAAGCTAGGTTTTGAGTGCTACGACTAGCTCCATCAACGAAGCTAAGGTAAGGTAACAAAGACTCTGACATATGAAAACCAAGCAGAATGCAAGATAAGCTGTCAAGGGTAGAAATTGAATAACGAGAAAACACACAAATGTAGCACACAACAATATGATACAGTAAAATACAAGCGCTCATGCAAAGATAGTCTAAGAATAATACTTCTTTAAGTAAAGCCCATTTCTAGGTTCACTCAAAGGAATGCCATCATAATCTACTAACTCATAGGCTCCCTTATCCAACACTCGTTTGACGATATAAGGACCTCACCACATAGCTTCGAATTTTTCGACACCTACCAAATCACGATCTTGTTCATAGAGAAGAACTAGATCGCTCGCAGAGAAAACACGTGGTTTGACATGTTTGCCATATTGGGCCTTGACGCGTTTCTTATCAGTTTCAATAACTAGGGTGGCATCTCGAAGGGCTTCATCCAATTGCATAATATACAATAGACGTTCTTCTTCAGTAGAGGTGTTTGGAAGAAGTTCAACGGCTAGTTTTAACGATGGGATCTCACATTCAATCGGTAAGACAGCTTCTAAATCATACACTAATGGAAAGGTGTAAACCCTGTGGAAGACATCACGAATGTCCGATAAGCCCATAACACTGATAAAAACATCGTGTGCCAACTTTTTTTATGAATTCCTATAATCCATCAAAGCATGGTGATAAGAACCTTGTTGATTACTTCAACTTGGCCATTGGCCTGTGGGTAGTAGGGGGTTGAGTTTTCATGTCAAAGACCCAACTTTTCTGTGAGATCAGATGATCCATATTTTATGAGTAGAATGAAATGAATATAGTTTATTAAAATATTCTTAACACAGAATAACAGAGATACATTAAAACTGGTTTTCTATTCAATAAGGAAATAAGCTGAAATTGTAAAATGCAACAGAAAACAAGCTTGCTGGAATGGTGGCAACTTATCTATGAGAAGAGATGTGATGGCTACACTCATTCGCAAGAAGATAATTACAATGAGTCTCTAAAGGATTTTTTACAATAAACAGGAATGTCAAAAACCCTAGAAATCCAAAAACCTAACCCTAGGAGATGAAGCGCCAAAAGTCATGTGGGCCCCGTTTGGGTAAGTTAATCGGTCAACTTCCAGGGGTTGTAACTTTTGGATACAATCTTTCTTTTAGGTGCACGATAGCCCGTTGGAAAGGTCTATCTGAGATATACACATTTTGGTCTAAACTAGTAAAGGGAATTTTTTATTGTGATGATCTCTAAAAACATTGTTTAGGGCCTCAAAACGACCCCACAAGTCAGGGACCTGAAAACTAAGAAAACAACTGCCAAACTAGAAAACTGCCAAAATGAACCAGTTGGAATAGGTGGGAGGCCACTGACATCCATATGGATCAATCATCCCCCCTTAGGAATCAATGGTCTCCATTTCTTTGAGTTCCCCCATCAGATGAGGAAATTTCTGTTGAATTTCGCCCCGGGTGAGCCACTTGCCTTGGTGCAGGAGCTACCCTGCTTTGACAACTCGATAAAGTTGGATCCTTTACTGTTAGGCGCCCTTCATCTGTGTGTCCAAAATATGATCATTGGATTCCTATTGAATGCAGTCAGGGTTGAGTTTTTTTGGTGTCAATTTCTCTTCTATCTCTGAGGTGTCCAATAATGGTGGGAAATATGGTCGAAGGAGAGCCACGTTGAAGACTAGGTGCAAGCCAAGGAAAGGGGGAACATTGAGTGAAAAAGAATTGTCACTCACAGCCTTGATGATAGTATATGGACCATACTGGAGTGGTCGAATCTTCCAATGGGGACCTGTGAGGCGTTCTTTCTGCAAGTGCAAGCAAACTTTGTCGCCCACCTGAAACTTATGTGGCACCCGATGTTGATCATGGAACTACTTGTACTTGGCATTGGACTTCTATAAAATATCCTGAACTTGTTGGAAAATGTGATGGATCCTCTCAATGAACCAAGTGGCTTTGTTAGCTTCTGGTGGAGTAGGGGATGATTTGGTCGATGTGTTCACTAGTGGTAGTGCAAAATCCATGGGGCCCAAAGGTTGGAATCCCAACCCCACCTGAAAAGGGTTGTGGTCATTTGAGTTATGCAGGGCTCAGTTGTAGCTATGCTGGACATAGGGAAGACTCTCATCCCATGTGTGGGGGTGCTTGGAATTGTACATGTGCACGATATGTATGATTATTTGATTGACGACCTTAGTTTGGCCATCTGTCTGGGGGTGGAAGGCAGTGGATTAGGTGAGCTTGGTATCCAACAGTGACCAGAGGCTCGACCAGAATGTGTTGAGGAACTGACTATCCCGATATGAGACAATGGTTTTTGGGATCCCAAAGTGTACCCAAATGTGTTCAAAGAAGAACATGGTAGTGGCCTCTGCAATGATGTTCTTCTTCCAGGTGGCCATAATCGCCATCTTGGAAAAGCGATCAACAACCACAAAAACACAGTTGTTTCCCCCCTTGGTGGACGAGAGGCCTGACTTGTAGTCCATGGATATGAATTCCCATGACTTGTCAGGAGTAGGAAGAGGGGTGTACATGCCCTGTTTCTTAGTGGTTGGTTTGGCAATAGCACAGGCAGTGCAAGACCTAATATACTTGCCAACATCCTGTTGAAGTTTTGGCCAGTAGAAATGTTTTTGCAACACTGCCACTATATTTTCGATGCCAAAGTGTCCTTCCACCCGACTGTAGGGAGCTTCCCAGATCAGCTTTGCATGCTCTCTTAATCGAACGCAGAGATGGCCCAGACGACACAACAACCAGTCCTAAAGATGGAAATCAACGACCATTGAGTTTTCTCCCAACATTTGGCAGGTGGTAGAGAAGTCAAGGTCTGTCTCATAGAGGTGGGGCCATCCAAAGGTCTCATGGCCGAAAGAGTCTAGCACCATGGTGAGTGCCACGACTGGAGGTCGGCTAAGGCAATTGACAACTCAGTTGGTACTTCCTCTTTTATACTTGATGTTGAGGTTGAACTGTTGTAAGTATGTGGACCACTTCTGATGGTGGTCATTCTGCAATTTTCCTTGGGTCGGCATGAATTGTAGTGGCTTGTAAACAGTGTGGATGATTGTCTCCTTCCCCAGAATGTAATGTCTCCACTGGAAGTAGGCTTGCACAATGAATTACATTTATTTTTCATAATTAGGGTACTTATGGACAACATCTGATAGCGTCTCACTATGATATTCCATGGGGTGGCTATGTTGAGTGAAAACAAAACCCACAACATAGTTTGAAGCATCTGTCTCGATCTCAAAGGGATGCTACAGGTCCGGAAATGAAAGTACCAAGGATGAGCACAAGCACTGCTTCAATTCATTGAAGGCTTGTTGTTGGGATAGGCCCCACACAAATTTTTCCTTACTGCCACCCCTGGGTACTTGGCTAAAGGCCCATGCGATATGAGAGAATCCCAACACAAACCTGCGATAGAAATTGGCGAGGCCCAAGAAGCTCTGAAGCTGAGAGAATGTGGTTGGGGTTGGAAAGTCATGGATGACCTAGATCTTGGTTGGATCTACATGCACACCATGCCGATCAACGATGTAGCTTAAGTAGTGGACCCTGTCCATGCCGAAGGGGAATTTTTCCAAGTTTGCATATAGTTTGTGCTGTCGCAGGGTGTGCAGAACCTGTTGAATATGCTACAAGTGTTCCACCCAAGTCTTGTTGTAGATGAGGATTTCATCCAGATACACTACTACAAAAGTATTGGTGAAAGGTCACAAGATATCGTCCATCATCCTCATAAAATTTGTTGGAGCATTTTTCAAACCAAAGGGCATGACCAACCATTCAAAAAGACGTTCTTTTGACTTGAAGGTGGTCTTCCATACAACTGTATGTTCTATTGGGACCTGGTGGTAGCCAGAATTCAGACCAATCTTACTGAAGTATTTGGCCCCCGTGAGTTGATCAAGGAGGTCATCAATTCGGGGAATCAGGTACTGGTTCTGGACTATGATTTTATTCAGGGATCGGTAATCAATGCAGAGTCACCAGGTCCCATATTTTTTCTGCACCAGTATGATTGGGCTCCCACAAGGCAATGAGCTAGGATGGATGTTCCCCTTGTGGAGAAGTTCTTGGATCTTCCTCTTGATCTCCTCGTTTTCTAACAGAGAGCGGTAGTATACTAGCCCATTTGGTAGCAGTGCGCCTGGGGTCAGATCGATGGGATGTTTGACCTGGCAGTGCAGAGGTGCCCCAATAGGAGAGGAGAAGACATATGAGTGTTCTTCCACGACCTTATCCAATTTCTTCTGTTGTGTGGAGAGATCGGCCACAAAGTCCCTGGATGTGGCTGCAATATTTCTCTTACTTTGAGAGAGAATCATGAAGAAGGAAAATTTCCCAGTCTGAGAGATGAACTTCCTGCATTGCTTGGCAGAGATCAAGGAAATATCACTAGGAGGGACTACCTCAAGTATCCTGTACAATTTCTTGTTCAAAGTAATAATAACACTACGAGGCCTAGACTCATATACAACATGACATTTCCATAAATAAGGTTGGCCCAAAAGAACATTAAAAACTTTGAGAGGAGAAACATCATAAAATACCTCATGTTTGAAGGGCTTGATGTCGTATGACAGTCAACACTGTTGGCTGACGTGTAGATCGCTTCCTTGGGGGAGCCATCCAATGGTGTAGGGATGAGAGTGCGGTGTTGTCAGTAGGTCCAACCGCTTGACGACCACTGCTAAGATGAGGTTATTTTGGCTACTTCTATCAATGATGAAGTGCAGCAGGGTGCCTTTTACCCACATCTGTGAATGGAAAAGGTGCTCATCTTGTTTATTAGGCTAGAGCTTGGTGGTAGCAATGGTGGCACTCGAATCCATGTCAATGATCCATATTCCCCTTTTTGGTTCTGACTCATAGTCATAACCCACATCTAATTCATAGGCTTTCACTTCAGCCACTAGTGACTACTTTGATCGACAATTAGCAGTGTTATGCAAGGGTTGTTATGGAAGTCACACCACTTCCCAGTATCCTTCTTTGTCTTTCTAGTGTCCTTCTTTGCTTGCGACTTGGACTGGTTGTCCTGATATTGTCCATATTTTCTCTATCCTTTGTTCTGTAGGTTGGGGCCACCCTTGCCTGGCTTTTTCTATGAGGGGTTCCCAGGCCCAAATTGTCACGTCTTTTATTTGAGCTTATACTTGATTTTGACAGCATATCAATAGGCCGTGCCCAAGGATGAGATGTCCATAAATTCCATTTCGGTCTAGATGTATCTATGTAGATCACCACAGTACTTGAGCACCAAATGTCACTCTGAATATTTGATACCGAGCTTGGTGCGTAGGGTATGGAAGATATTTGTGAAATCTGGCACTGCTTGGTCTCTTTCTTTCCGTAGTGTGGTCCATTTGGTATACAAGTCGTCAAATCTTCCAACAGGGTAGTATTGTTCCTTAATAACATCCCTGAAGGATTCCCAGGTGGCCGTGACTTTAAATAATGAGGGTTCCTCTATTTCCTTTTGCTCACAAAAATTTTCCCACCAATCTTTGACATGGGGAATGGCTTTGAGGAGTGCAAAAGTAATTTTTTCTCTATTTGAAAAGTTATGGACAAAAAAATACCCTTATAGTAGATTCAACCACTTGTCTACAACATCTACAACTATATTACCTTCAAATATAGGAATATCAAAGTTGATTTTTACCTTGAAGGGGGCAGTGCCTCCGCTCGAGGAATATGCGTCGCTTGTTGGTAGCCACCGAAGGATTTGTGCGAAACTATCCATCATTGCATTCCTCTATTGCATGAGGGCTTCCTCAAGTAACATTTTGAAATGTTCTCCTATCCCTTCATCTTTATTTTCTCCTGCCATGAGAGGTCATTTGGGCATGCGAGAGCTTTTGTCCTCAAGAGAAACAAGCTTGAGACTCAATTCTTTGTACCCCGACCTCGTTGGGGAAATGCATTAAGACGACAAGGAGAAGAATGATATGATACCACTGATCTAGATTTTATGAGTAGAAAGAAATGAATACATATTATAAAATATGCTTAACACATAATAACTGAGATACAGGAAAACTGTTTTTCTATTCAATAAGGAAATAAGCTGAAACTGTAAAATGCAACGGAAAACAAGCTTGCTAGAATGGTGGCATCTTATCTCTAAGAAGAGATGTGATGACTATGCTCTTTCACAAGAATATCATTACAATGAGGCTCTGAAGTCCTTTTTATAATAAATAGGAATGTCAAAAACCCTAGAAATTCAAAAACCTAACCCTATGAGATGAAGCGCCAAAAGTCATGTGGACCCCGTTTGGGTAAGTTAGTCGGTCAACTTCCCGGGGTTGTAACTTTTTCATATGATCTCCGTTTTAGGTGCACGATAGCTCGTTCGAAAGGTCTATCTCGGCATTTTCAACTATACCAATCTCTAAAAACGTTGTTTAGGGCCTCAAAACGACCCTGCATGTCAAGGACCTGCAAAACTAGGAAAAAAACTGCCAAACTAGAAAACTGCCAAAATGAACCAGTTGGAATAGGTGGGAGGCCACCAACACCCATATGGATCATCAGACATCATGAAGTTATGAAAGTGGCTACCATGATCAATGACTATAGACTGTGGGATTCCAAATCATGTAATGATGTGATTGAATATGATTAGAGCTGCATTTTTTCCTGTATTGTCAAATGTAGGCATCGCCTCGACCCATTTCATGAAATAATGCATGGCTACAATAATGTATCCATGTCCCCCGACTGAGTGAGGGTTTCAAGTCATGAAATCAATACCCCACTTAGCAAAAGGTATAATAGAAACTACAGGGTGTAAAGGGGTGGGATGTGATCTGATCTTATGGTCGTATGTTTGGCAAGCATGGCATTTTTGGAGGGCAGTTATAGAATCTTTAAATAAAGAAGGCCAGAAGTACCCATATCACAAGATCTTTTAGGTAGTGGCATACCCAAACATATGACCACCACATGCTCTAGAGTGGCAGTCATTCAAATCTTTCTCGGTCTCATCAAAGGTGACACAGTGACGTAAGATAGTGTCAACACCTCGACGATAAAGAGTGTCACCGAGAATGATGTATTGATAGGCTTGATAGTGGATGCGATGACAGTCTGTACTAGAGAGGTCTGTCTAGAAAGTTTGAGTCCGGAGATAAATGATAATATCTCCATACCAAGCATCATCAAAAATTATCAGAAAAAGGGATTCGTCTGGTAAGGATTCCTCTGCCACTTTTTCTGTCTGACCGAATGGAAGGTCACATGTTAGTTCAGAAAACATCAAGGATTTCTTGGACTTAATGTCTTCGAATTCTAATTCAAACTCCTGGAGAATCACTACCCATTTGGAGTTTTTTCCCCCTAGCAATTGACATGTAAGAATGTGCTACATAGGGTTGCAATCCAAAATTACAATGGTCTTGCATAATATAATATAGTCACAGAAACATTGGATAGCTTGAACAACTGCCAAGGACAGTTTTTCAACATGTAAGTACTTGGCTTCGATAGTCGTGAGACCAGAAACGTGGCAATGGCCGAGTCTGAAGTAGCGAGATAAAGGAAATAATCTCGACTATAATTGGGCGAGAAAAGTAGTGGGGTATGGGTTAAAGTCAGTTTCAAAGCGTCGAAGGCTTTGTTGGCAGTGGTGTCCCATACAAACTCAAAGCCTTTCTTTAATAGTCGAGTAATCCGAGTGTTAACTCAGCGTAGTTTGTGATAAAATGAAGTAGAAAGTTTTCCTTCCCTTGCAAACTTTGTAGCTGGTGAAGTGAAGAAGTAGGAGGGAGGTTGAGAATCCCCTTGAACTTCAAAGGATCTACCCTGATCCCTTGACATGACATAATAAATCCCAAGAGTCGTTCGGACTCCACACAAAAGACACATTTGTGTGGGTTTAAGCATATACGAAAGAACCGACAACGAAGGAAAATGGCTCGGAGGTGGGCCGAATGATCACTACGATGCATGGAATGCGCTGGTAGGTCATCTAAATAGGGTTGTACAATGTGCTTAATATCATGAAAATCATAATACATAGCACGTTGAAACATTGCACCGATGTTCTTCAAACCAAAGGGCAGTTTCTAGTAGACAAAAGTGCCCCAAGGACAAATGAAAGTGGTTTTGTGTTGATCCATGGGTAATATATTGATTTGATTATATCTGGAGAAACTGTCCATCAAAGAGAATATTTCACTTCCGGTGAAATCGTCGATGATTTGGTCAATGAAGGGGGTAGGAAAGTTTTCCTTAGGATAATATTTGTTGATATCCCCATAATCAACACAGACACAGATCGTACCTTATTTCTTCTTAACTAGAACTAGATTGGATACCCAATCAGTCAAAGCCACTGGATAAATAAAGTTGGCTTTAATAAGTTTTTTGACTTCAAGCTTGATAGAAGTTGCTTTACAGGGCTGGATCGGGCGATGTATTTGCCGGATGGGTTTAGCGTCTGGGTAGGTCTTAATTTCCTGTACAACAATAGCAGGGCCAATACCCAGCATTTCTTCGTAGCTCCACGCGAAGATGTCATGAAATTATTGAAAAGTGACTTAAGAAAACTTCATCGGTGGAATAGGAAGCTCCGATGTGGAAATTTTCAACAACTCCAGGTTTAATAGATATGTCAAGCGGGATGGTGGGTGAAATGTTACTTAAGTTCCCTTCATATAACACATCGTGTGTGGATTCAGGAACCAAATAAATAACAACAATGATCGACGGAGTCGAGATCCATTGGAAACTCTCTATGGTGTGTTGTTCGAGAAATAGAATGGAACGATGATGTCCATCATCCCAAGGGGTATCTTCCATCGACATAACTGACATAATCATCTCGTCCATGGGAAAAATAACGTGGAATGGATCAGGAGATGAATCACCAATAAAAGGAGTAGAAGGGTCAGCCGATTGAATGGCGTGGTAGGCATATTAAACCAAACTTAAAGGCATCTGGTCATCATAGTGAATATAATCACCAGGTTTGGGTACTATCCAGGGGTCAGAAGACGCAGGAGTTCCACGGATGGAGGTGGCGATCATGTTAATCAAGGCAACCAAAGGAGGTGGAACATCATGTGCTGGGATGGGAAACGTACCCATCAGAGTGGAATCTTTTAGTAGACCCACACCGACATTCTCATACCTAGGGGGTGTATTTGCAATGAAAGGTACATTGTTGGTACATGTATCAGAGTTAAAGAAGGCCAGTTGGTCTACTGTAACTATTTTTCCCTAATGTGGAAAGCTCATGATATGGAAAAGAGTAGACACGACTGCATGCATGGAATCGATCCAGCTACATCCAAGTAAGAAGTTGTAATCGAGAGGTGCATCAAAGACCTCAACTTCAATGTCCACCATTTTTCCTTCTAACGTAATAGGTAACGAAGGGAGAACACCATAGGGTTTAAATCTAGAGACATTAAATTCTTTGAGCGTGTTGTGTGATTCAGTTAAGGAAGGAGAGCCAATGGATTTCCAGCAGGCAATAGACATGACACACGTCGAGGAATCCTTGTCAATAACTATTCTACAAATGTTCTTGTCGACGAAAACAACTTTTATTTGAAATGTGCACTGAGAGGGTAACCTTGGAATGTGATCTTCCAAGTCAAATATTATCAAATTCGTGTCTGTAGGGTTGATTCCACCAATAGCTTTCAACAGTGCCTTCCATTGTGTAGGACAACTCTGAAGGACTACGAGGGATGACATCACAGACAGTGCTTGTGCCATATATTCTATGATACTGTAGTTCTAGGAAGCAAGCACATGGGGATTGAAGGAAGACTTCCGAACCATACCCTTAGGAGGAGGGTGAAGGAATGTATCATGGCTAGATCATTCGAGATGAAGAGGACCATTGGAAGGTGGAGTCGAAGGAGATTTTTGAACCAACAGAGGTGGCATATCATCAATTTTCTCCTTGGAGGAAGAGTAATATTTGGCACGAGTGGTAAGTGTGATGTCATTCTTATTTGAATCACCGTTACACATAAGTATATAGGAGGTAGTGGAGGAAGAAGGTTGATCATGAATGATCAATTGAGTCTGTTGTTGAGAAGGGAAGGATTGAGACAAGACAGTAGGTGTAGGATGTTTTTGGGTCCCTTGGAGGAACTTCGTGACCTCAACACGTCTCGGACAGTCCTTCATTTAGTGATCATCACCACAGATAAGGAAAGGATAGTGAGGTTTTCATTTATCCTTATCATCAACAGGTTGTATCTTGGTCTTGTAGGATTGTGGGCTGTTATTTTTATTCTCCTAATTCCTTCCCTTCCCTTTTTTGGATTTATTCTTACTGGTAGGAGTCGATTGAACGACATTCACTTCTGAAGTTTTACTGGTGGCAGGGGTGGGTGTCGAAGCAGTTTTAACATTAGAAGCATGGGATTTGGGCATGGTGTAAGAGGCCTGTGCAAATTGAGGTTGAGTGTGGAAAGTACCTATCACACCATCAATGACATGAGAAGTTGTTGGGGTTGTTGAGGTGGTTGTCATAGAAGGACGAGGTGTGTCAGGGAGTAGATCGTAAAGAGTACTCATTTATGAATAAACCAGATCAAGATATTGGGCATGACTGATCACCTATTCTTCTGTGACAACTTTTCCCATAGAAATATCTGTAGATATGTCATTCACGAAGGATTTCGTGAACCATTCTGCCAACAACTGATCGTGAAGATCAAGTTTGATTAGACGTCGTCTTCATCTCCACTCATGAATGTGATCAAAGATATGAGTGGCTTTACTTTGCTTGAAATAACTCAAAATATTAATTCTCATTTCATAATGGATTGGTCACTGGTAGTGAGTGAGGAAATCCATAGCTAGGGTATTGGAATTGATGAAGAAGCCTCATGGTAATTCTATATACCACTTCACGGTTGAACTTGTGAGATTTCGTTGAAAAAGACGTAACTGAATGGAGTCATCCATCAAAGAGTTGGATGAACACCAAAGGTGGAAAGTCATTACATGATTGTTCGGGTCCTCTCCTAGTTTACCATCAAACTTAGGAATGTTGGATGGCAGTTTGGCTAGTATGACAGGCCAATGAGGAGACTGACGGATAGGGTGATTCAAAATTCTAGACAGATCAGGGAGGTCCAAAGTGGCCAAAAAGGGTAACTGTCTATTCATGTGAGGGTATTGGTGACTTTGGGGAGGAATTCCCATCGGTATACCAGTAGGAATGTAAGAAGTTTCCATATAATGTGAAGATCCAGGAAGATTCGATTGTTGATATGGTGGTAGGTAGCCTATGGGGTTGTACTGATTAGGTACATTCCCTTGGAAATGGATAGTATACGAAACGTTCAAACCCCAAATGGGATTGGATGTCCCAGCGTAATTTTGGCCCATACCAGGGGGTATGAAAGAGGTGACTTGAGTCTTTTCCCCCCTATTCAATTGAGTATTACCCTAGGTAAGAAAGTTCCAATACTGGGCTAAACTTGTTGGGATGTTCTATCCATAGGGTGGGGTGAGTGGGGGTTTCCCTTTGACTGAAGGTTGTGTCCCCATTGGGGTTTGACCTCCAAGTGGGGGTTGAAATTATCTACCAAAAGGAATATGATAATTAGGTGTAAAATATCGAGTAATGTCACTAGGATCGGATCCGCCGGTGAGAGGTGGATAAGACCCTCCAGGGGGGCTGGGGAAGTGTTAGAATAAAACTGGGAACATGATTGTGCCTAGGAGAAGTGAAGACTCCAAGAGTTCCAGATGGAATTTGGGTAGGAATGAGAATAGAAGAATTCAATGCATCATACCCAAGAGGAAGCGATGGGATCTGACTAGGTAAAAGTGGTGTGCCAATGGGTGTTTGGCTAGCCACCGTATTTATGGTGGGAATAATCATAGTATTTGGGATCATCATGGAATGGGCCTGCTGAAGAGGGATGGTTGAACTGGAACCAGCTGACAATGCTTCTGAACCAGGAAAATAATAGCACATTATATTGTTAAAGTGATCCAAAGTTATTGTAAACGTGTAAGATGTTTCGAGAAGTTCAGAAGTGGTAGGTATTTCAACTCCTGTCTCTGAGGTAGGAGGTTTCCTTCTAGAATTCGGAGTCTTATCTATGCCAGTGGCCCAAAAAGGGTTCTTGTTTAAGCGGGCGACAATTTCAAGAGGTAAACCATAAGTGTCGACAACAAGTTCTCTAGATGAATTGAGTTGGAGAATACATCTCTCGTATCTAGGAGGAAGGCGAAAATCTTCCTGAGGGTCAGAAACAACCCAAAATCTCTCTAGAGAATTGGTCCTTTTCGGCTGTTAAGGTACATGGTCCTGGATCTCGCTTTTTTGATGAGATTCCTGCAGTGGGTTAGGAGGCAAAGGTTGAGAAAATTCTGTATCTTTTGGAGGTAGTCCTTGCATCCTACGTGAACGACGTGGAGGGTCAATGTTGGCTGAACCAAAAATTCTAGGGAAAAAATCGATGGTCAACTATGTTAACAAACAACACTCGCTAGTAGAGTCTAGGAATCAAAACCAAGAAAACAAAACCTTCTTATTCCAAAGTCACTAGTTGGTGATGAAATCCAATGTCGCGAAGTCGAGACATGAAGGGGTTGGGATAGGGTGGAAAAGTTACGTTGACGACCTGCTTAACAGACTTACACCTTGGTGCAAGCTCCCACACATAATCATGGGTATACCCTCCAAGGAGCCCGAGTGATTTTGTCCAACATCGATTCCAGGTACCGTGGAGACTTGCCCCTCCATAGTCACCTTGTGTAAGACCCTAAGAATATAGGCTACTAAAGTTACCACAAACAAAAGTGATTCATGGGGAAACAGTCGATAGTCTGATCCACAGGCAAGGGCAGGGTATCGAGCCCAAAATCAACTTGAGAGTCTTCCACTCATCATTGTGGGTATACCTTCAAGTGACCCCCATAATACGTGCAATCTCTACACTGAGACCAATAAAGTAGGGTGAGTAACTCTGCCAATCTCAATGCGACCTCAGGTTTGACCCTTGTGTGAGAAGGGCTTCCTAGGACAAAATGTTGCAAATGGATTTGAAAACTCCTTATCACAAGATACTATTGTTTGTTTTTTTCTTTGGAGAGTGTGTCTCACTGCTTATTCCAAAGCTCTAGCCTAGCTAATGTTGGTGTAAAATATCCCTAGAAAAAGATACTAGTTAAATTTTAGAGTTTCGCAATATTATTAAAGGTTGTTTTTACTCAAGAGGGAGACGGGAATGAAACCAATGTTGTGTAAGACTTTGACTCAATAACGTGAAAATAGAAATGAATGATGCACACTTTCGTTCGATGAATTCTATCTATATTAGGGAGAAAGTGTTTTTATGGAACACGTCAAACTATGATGTACAATTCCTTTCTTTGAATGTAGTACCGAACAATCATCAATGCCAATATTTTTTGTATAAATGATTGTTTAAAATACTAAAAAGACTTCATTTTTTCCCTTTCGAGAAACCAAAACAGGGATGGAACTAAGAAAGGGTAAGAAATAAATGAAAATAAAACACTCAACAAACACCCAAATCGATCTTTCAATGGAGATAAAAATAAAAATTGACAAAAAACAATTCTCTTCAAATATGAATAAGAAATGTTTTTCTGATCATTAAGAAACCTAGAAGGTGTAACCCACCTACAAATCCAAATCCAAACCAATACCTTTAATCGAGCAAGCACTCGACGCAAGGCCATAGATTATATCCTTGTCGATCAAGATCAAAAACAAAGAATGAAAAAAGATCAAAAGAGAGGTGTTCGATCTCCGAAACCAATCAAGATCAAGCTGAAACAATCAGAAGAAGTCAAGAACTAGCTTTAACAATCCTTGCCCAGTTGACTAAAGAAAAACTGAACAAGAGTAGAGGTCAAAACTTAAACCAATTTTTTTTTTGAAACGCCGCCGCAGGCAGGCTGTATAACACAGTGCGTAAATGAATGATTTCTGTGAGCCAGAAACATGCAGGGTGCGGAAATCCTGCGCTGAAACAAACCACCAAGGTGCAGAAATGAATGGTTTCCATAGGCTATCTATAAGTTGTAGTGCGGACGTGTTTGAAAAATCAAGAAATTTGGGGAAAAAGAAAAAACATCTAGGCGGACTTTTAAACCCAAGCAGACTGAATGGGTCTCCTAGACACTCAGAGATTGATATCCAGTAAAAAGAATAGGTCAAAAGAAAATGGCCAACAAAAAACCACAATCAAGTTGTCTTCCCCAGTAGAGTCTCCAATTTTGTTATTGGGTAAATCAGTAGATGAAAACATGAACTGATCCCCCTAGGTCCACCTAGATTTAGAACAAAACAAGACAGAACAAGACGCTTTCCCTAAGTTACAATCATTGAGTTTACCATCCAAATAGGAATAGATAACATAATTTATGAATCACTTCCTTATATCTTTGCTATCTTTGCTTCACTCTGGTGCTCTTGTAGAATCAAATCTGTGACAACACAAACCAACCAACATGAAAGCAGTGATAGTAGAATTCAATGAAAACCTAAACATGTGATCAAGGAGTCATGTAATAAAACACTAATCATTTTATGGGAAAGAGACGTGCCATCGTATTAAATTAATGAAAAGTAGAAGATACAACTGAATTGCCTTGATGTCACAAGTTCCCTTTTAGTGGTCCTTTGTTCCAACACACACATACACTTTCTCTGAAATTTGCATGAAGATAATCCAAAAAAGATTGATGGACAAATGGAGGCCTCAAGAATCTGTAAGAACATGATTCTTCACACAATCTTCAGCCTATTCTTTCATCAACTCTCTGCTTAATATTACTTCTTCTTTCTTAACCTTTTCCATGAGAAGCCTATGATTATATAGGAGAAGGTGAAGTAGTTAAAAGGATGAGGATGATCCCACCAAATCAGAGAAACCAGTAGGATCGCAACCATACAGATGCCACCTCACATTCTAGAATATTCCCCTTATAGAAACTTCATGAAACCTCTTTCATATTTTAGCTTTGGAATGTTGCCGCACCCTGCCTATGTAACAAACTACAAAAATCCCACAGGCCAGCCATAGAGCATCCTATGGAAATGATAGATTTCTGCACTGTGTAGTATGGGAAGCCTGCAGACCCTTTCTAAATAACATCCTTGTAGAGGAGGAAACACGTTTCTTTTCTTAGGAAAAAAGTCATGTTGGGATCCTGAAAACATGATTGTGATATCATCATTAGAATGACCAAAATAATGTTTAACAGTATTCCTAAAAGTCTAAGGAAAGGATCATTATTTTTATCCTAAGTCTCATGGAAAAGAGAATGTATTACAAGTGGAGAGAACCAAGATCCTTGAGAGCCGCATATTTATGTGGATGATTTTCCCATTCACGGGGGCATCCTTCCACATTCACTCACACATTCACTCACTCAGACATCCTCTCTCCATCAGTCGACCTGGGCATCATTCACACACTCTAGGAGTATGCACACACTCTAGAGCCATATCCCGTACTTATCCTTTTATCAGTAGAAAATTGTATCCTTCCTTGGAGGCACCATTCACCTGTATCTACCTGAACCCATAATGAACCATACTTGAGCTCATAGTATTCCTCACCTAAATGTGATTGATGCCAACACCTATTCCATACTCGTCTTTTGATGTTGTTTTCACCTGAGTCTGTACCTGGATGACTAGAGAGATGGATTGAAGAAATGGGTTGTCAGGCTCGTGGGATTGAAGAGGTAGGTTTTTAGGCCAATGAGAAACTCTCTCTAGGTGAGAGAATTGCAAAGGAATTGATTTCTTAACAGGGACCAACTATAGATATAGAGCTATGAGACTTCCTATCTGGCCTGTTGCTTAAGCCTTGGAAGGGAAATGGGGTAGCCAAAGGACTATTGAGCAGAGAAGGGGCACACTTCCTGGGGTGGGACATGCATATGGGGAATGAGAGACTGTAGGCTGGTAGTTTGAGTTGGCTCCTAGGGATGAAATACTTCATGTTGATTATGTAACCTCAAAATAGATAGGAACCCCTTTACCTAGGTGGATTTTAGTCCCATCTCGGGGCTGAACCACTACTGAGATCTTTGAGTAGTGTGGTTTAAGGCTAGGAGGTTTTTGGAAGGTCTGCACATAGTTGGTGATCTTCTAGAAAAGATAAGTATCAATTGTGTAATAGTTTTCATGCTATGTAATTATACTTGTGTTAATGTTATCGGTTTTTCTTATGTATGTTTTATGTATATCATTACTATATTTCTGCATGATTCCTTATAAATGCAGAATATATTGTCTATTAGAGTTATAAATATAGTTGCATTTGAAAAGAAATGTAATGTGGCATAGCCTAGTGGCCTAAGGTTGGGGATGCTACATTTTGGTATCAGAGTTTAGTAAGAGTGTTCTTTGGGTAGCAAGGTCTGAATTGGGTAGCTGGGGATGTTACAAATTGGTATCAGAGCTCCAGTTTTCAATATTGGGCATGGATGGGCCGTGTAAGTGGAAATTGAGGAAACTTTTTCACAAAGAATTGTGTTCTGAAAAGACAAATTTCGAGTTACAAAGCATCCATGAGTGCAAGGAAGGCGTTGAGAGCACACCTTGGCCTTGTTTGAAAGATTGGGAGGTGTAGAGGATCAGGAAACCACAATGACCATTAGATTTGTTTGAGAGGGAAATAAATCCCTCACAACCATCATATCTAGAGAAGATGCACATACGTTAAGCATTGAAGTTATTCAGACTTCGCCCCTCCAACTTTTTTAAGACTTTTTGTCGAGAAGGAGGAAAAATATTTGAAGTCCCAGACCGAACCCACACCATAGATCATTTGGGAGAAGGTGGACCATTGGATCCCCCAATTCATTTGGTAGCTCGACGTTCAGGGAAATTTGGTTGTGGTTGGGTGGAGTGGGGTTTTTTCCGAACTCTAGAACCAAGCCGGATTGTTCATGTTCGAGGACACATGTCTGAAGATTAGCAAGTGTTCATAATTTTAGTGTTCGATAGTTTGGGGGTGGGCTGGTTTTCAATAGAGAAATCGTTTGAATCCCAAAGTTATGAAGTCCCGGAGCCCCGAAGTTCCAAATCTCTGGGGAACACCTATTCGAAATCTTGGCATTCAAGAGTTATAAAGTGAGCTGGTGTGAGATATTTTGAATCTTGAAGTGTCGAAGTTCTGGAGCGTAGGAGTGACGCAACATGATGACATCACCAAGGTTGACATGAACTTGTTTAGAAATTTGGCATTCAAGAGATGTGTTGTTTGGTACTGAGAAGTTATCCAAAGTCCCTGAGTGACATGGCATAATGATGTCACCTAGGGTGACATGGACCCACATATGCATTCCATGTGTCATCTTGTTTCAGTATTTTCATAGACCATTTGGGCCAATTAGAACTTGACACGTGTCACCCATAGATTGGTCCATGTGTCATCTCTATATTTTCAACACATAGAAACCCCCCTAGTGTGTGATTGTAAATGAGACTTCGAAAGTTCAAAGAATTCAAAGTTTTGGGATTTTCATGTATGTTTTTGTAATATCTTCCAAATCCCAAAGCTCTGAAGCCTGGGAGCACCAAATTTGTTCGCTAGTTCGATGTTCAGGGAATTTTTCATGTTTTGTGGTACAAACTTCCAAACTTGAAGCAGTGGAGTGCCAGAGTAATGAAACATCGAAGTGCAGCCAAGAAATTTGGAAGTTCAGAGTTGGGGAGAAATAATATGTAAAGGTATAAAACCTCCAAAGTCCAAAGCTCTAGAGCACCAGAGTATTGATGCTCTGAAGCATCACTCCGTGAGTTCACCAGTTCGGAGTTTGGAGGGAATTTTGTGTGGTATAGGAGGAACCTACGAAGCCCAAATTTTTGGAGCCTCGAAGCTATGAAGAATGGTTTGTTTGGAAGTTCTCCAGTTCGACATTCGAGGAAAATGAAGTGTGATGAAGGCAAAAAACCCAAAGTCTAAATTTCTAGAGCCCCAAAGTCTTGAATCTCTATATTAGTGCACATTAGCTAAGAACGCAGTCATAGCCCTTGGTCCTATGCGACTTTGGTCAAAATAAAAAAGGGGCTAATGCATGAATTAATGTTTTCAAAGATAGAAGGGGACTAGAAGAAGGATCTCGTGGGAGGATTTTGATTTGTACAGACTTGCACCTAAAGAAGTAAAGAAGGCCTATAAACCTGAAGAGAGGATCCAAGATTCAATTTGGCTCTCAGAAAGAAAAATAAGTGTATAGGGATAACCTCCTAGGAAGCACAATTGTTCAAATATCCATAAGTTTTTTCTCAAAATGCAAAATTGAGCATGTAAGCAAGCATTAGAAAGTTATGGAAAACTAGAATATAACTACTTACCTAGAAAAGTGAATTGAACAGTAAAATTCTCATAAAATCAGAGGAAAGAATTCTAATATATTATTGAACTATAATGGTTCAAAATTTCATGAAATTGTTGAGATAGTTAGCTTGACAAAGTCCTATTCGCTACACATTTTGCAGAAATAGAAACAACTAGATTATCTCAACATCAACACAAAGTGTAGAGGGATGGATGATACACAAGGGGATTATAGCCAGGAATGAAAGATCGAAGGGATGGATGTGAACTTGGGTAATGAAGTTGCAAACTCAATTGGACACAGAGAAGGAAAGGAAGAAAACATGAATATGGTAGAGACCATAAAAAAATTTCAAAAGGATGTCCAAAGTCATAAAGATGATAATGAAAGGCTTATGAAATCCAAGTAGCAGTGGGAGGAATTCAAAAGGAAGTTAATGAAGATCTTGAATAGAATAGAAAATAAATTGAATAAGGAGAGTGGCTCAAGAAAATCAAGAAGTCATAGGTCTCCTGATCAGAAAAGAAGAACAAGAAGTGTTAGTAGACATCACCATCACTCCTCGAGGCATTCCAATAGGAGAGAACCCAAAAGATATAGTTCATCCCCTATCAGGAAGCATCAAAAGAGGTCTGGGGTGGATGAATTGAGAGGGGAAATGAACAAAATCAAACCGATTACATTTGATGGTGAGCACAAGAAGGATGGAATATGTCGAGACATGGTTTCTAGGCATGAGAAAATGTTTTCAATTGCACAATTATTCTTCACATGCACAAGGAAGAATTGTTATCTATAAGCTCAATGGAAATGCATCCATGTGGGGGGATCAACTTGTGCAGGTGCAAAATATTAAAGAGAAAAATGTGACTTGGAAGGAATTGAAGAAGTACTTTGAAAAGAAATACTTGACTAAGAGATACTATGACAAGAAAATGAAAGATTTCTTTGAACTCAATCTTGGAAGTATGACCATTGATGAGTATGAAAGAAGGTTTTTGGAACTGTTGAAGTATGTCTCCTTCATCAAGGATGAGACAGTTAAGGTTCATAGGTATTTGAGTGGGCTGTCATCTTTCATTAGTGATAATATTCAATATGATGATCCCAAAACTTTGGAGGAGACATAAGGCGAGCTAAATGCCTATATGATCAACATAAAGGAAAGCCAACTTTCCAAAAATCTTGCGAAGACAATAATAAGTTCAATATGGAATAGAGGGAGAAGGGGATTAAGCCACCATTCTATATAAATAGTCCTCAGGGACAACCAACTTCTAGAGAGCTTAGAATGACTGAGACAGGTGGGTAAAGGCCAAGGCAACCACCTATTCAATGTTGGGGTTGTAAATGAGATCATATGTATAGATATTTTCCTCATAGAAGTGACAAAGTGAGAGTTGTCCACAATGTACAACAAGATGAAACAATGGAGGACTTGGGAAAATTTGTACCAAGGATCTATGCATCCCTGGACAATAAGCAAGAAGAATTTCACTCACATATGATTGAAGTGGAAGGTATGATCAACAACCAAACCATTTCAATTTTAATTGATTCAGGAGCTAGTCATAGTTATCTAGATCCTAATATGGTGGAAATATTGAAATTTCCAAGAAGAAAGCATGGAAAATATTAGTTGGTGCAGCTGGATACCGAAGCCAAAAGAAAAGTTAATGAGATGGTTAAGTCATATCCTATGGACATGAATGGACTGAACACCAGGGCATATTTGAACATATTGCCTTTAGGTTCCTATGACTGTCTAATTCGGATGGATTGGTTGGACCAACACCATGCTATCCTAGACTATCATAACAAGGCATTTAATTTCCTATATGAGGAAAGCAACCTAAGGACAGTTCAGGGAATTTTTAGGGAAATAACTATCAGAGAAATCTCAGCAATGCAGTTGAAGAAACGTTACATGAAAGGGTGTCAAATATTTGCAGCGCATATGGAAGAGACATCTAAAGATAAGGTATCGAATCTTGAAGATTATGTAGTCATAAAAGAATGTGAGGATGTATTTGAGGAAATAATAGGATTATCCCCTAGAGGAGACATTGATTTCTCCATAAATCTAATGCTTGGAGCAGCTCCAATATATAAGACTCGTTACAAGATGAGTACACCAAAACTGAAGGATTTGCAAATGTATCTTGAAGAGCTTCTGAAGAAGGGGTATATATTCCCAAGTGTGTCACCTTGGGGTTCTCTAGCTTTATTTTTGAAGAATAAGGATGGAACCTTGAGACTTTGCATGGACTTCGGATAGTTGAACAAGGTAGCTGTAAAGAATAAGTATCCTTTGCCAGGGATTGATGATCTCTTTGATTAGTTGAAGAATGCAAAAATAATCTCCAAGATTGATCTCATGTTAAGCCCTAATATTGGCTCATTACCCCTTAATTGGGGCATATTATATTATTAATGTTATTTTATTTATGTCGGCTTTAGGCCATTAGTTGTAATTATACCCCCTAGTCTCCTATATATACCAAGGAGACATTTTCATTTTGAATCATCTTGTACTTGAACATTTAAGTGGGATAAAAGGAGGTTTCCTTCTTGAAGAGGCTTATTATCTAAAATTATCTATTTTTCAAGGCATTGATTACTTTTTCTGAGGTTTTTCAATGCTATGTTGATATTTAGTTCTTAACATATGGTATCAGAGCTCAAGGTCTTGGGGTTTCACTGCTACATCTAAGACACCTTGGAATTATCCCTATAACTTTTTTTCTACAATGTTTCAGAAGGAACGTATTGGAGGATATTTATTAGATGGATTAAGGTACATTGGGTTCAAAATTTATCTCTTGAGGCCTTATACTTTTGGAGATATAGCCTGTACAAGATAGGGTTCTAGAATCATCTTGAACTGAGTCATTGCGGAATTTTCGCTATAAAATGTTTTTTGTAATGTTTCAGACCCCAAACTCTGGAGGATATTCATAGAAATTAGTAAGGTATCTGTGGTAAACATGTTAGCTTATGGGTCATCTTAAATTTGTATATACACCCTGTGTAAGATAGGGTATCTAACTAGTCCTATTGACTAGTCTCAAGAAGGTGTTCCAGGTAAAACAATCATAACTTTTTCCTAGAGTATCCAAATTGAGTGGGACTAGTTTCATTAGATCATGGACAATCTGTAGTATTTTTGGTGTGAGTTTCATAATTTTATATCAATTATTTTGTGTAGGGCATGCTATACAAGTGAGATCTTCTGGAAAGGCCAATTAAAAATCGACAAGTTGTGAAGAAGTTACCGTAAGTTCCACTTGGAACATCCAATTTTGATCAGACCTATGGCATTGAAGAGAAGAAATATCAGAGAACTACATAAAAGAAAGTTTCATACCCAGAAGGGCTGAAACTTGGGAGACACAATAGAAGAAAGATTGTCTAGCAGAACCACCTCAAAATCAAAGTTCAAAAGTGATACTTGGCCAACATGCCACCCAAAAAGGGAACTTCTACACCAAATAAGCCTCCAAACAATCCTA
>JZKD02S1776757.1:98358-136007 GCA_000966675.3 Picea glauca
AAAATGGCGACTGTTATGTCATGTAATGTTTTAGATATCGCCCATTGATAGCGGTGTTGAGGACTTCTCCGTCGAAGTTTTCCAGCAGGAAAGAATTTTTTCCTTCTGGAGCCGAGACCCTGAATGGTCCATACCAGAGGTGGTCGAATTTACTATGCTTCGTTGCTTCCTCCCTTCTCGCATCCCATATTAGCACTAAGTCACCTGGAAAGAACTCTCGGTCCTTCGCTTTTTGGTCAAACAATGCTTTCATGTCATCTTGGTACTGTTTCATCTTTTCATCTACTTTGGCTCTCTACTGTTGGACCTCAATCAACTGATTAATTCTCCTGGTCATAGGATTGGGTTCTTCGTTTTGGTCTTGCCACAACTTCATCACCAGTAGTGCTAGGTTTATGGGTAGAATGACGTCTGTCCCATAGACCATTTGAAAAGGCAAAACGTCGATAGATATTTTAGTGCTTATGTGGTTTTCCCACAATGTGTATTTCAAGTGTACATGCCAATACCTCTTATTTTCATCCAATACCTTCTTGATAATGTTTACCAGGCTCTTATTAGACGACTCGGCCAACTCGTTCCCTTGGGGGTAGTATGCAGTGGAATGGCCGAGAATGATGTTATACTTTTGACAAAAACTGATCATAGCTATAGATTTAAAGGCCTGGGCGTTGTCAGTAACTATCTTTCGGGAACAACCGAATCTCGACAAAATATTTTCCTCCAAGAAATTGATTACCACCGAGTCTGTTGCCCTCTTGGTTAAAATGGCTTCCACCCATTTAGTAAAATAATCCATGGCTATTAAGATCCACCTATGTTGAGCACTAGAGTGAGGATTAATCTCACCTATGAAGTCCAGACCCCATTGCTGAAAGGGGGCTTCAGTTTTAACTGGGACTAGGGGCAGTGCAGGGAGCTTTTGTTTACCTGTGAATATTTGACAAGGGTTGCATGCACGCACTTTGGCATTGACGTCTGAAAATAGTTTTGAACAATAGTATCTGGCCCTCAAGATCTTGTAGGCTATAGCTCTCCATGCATGGTGTCCTCCACAGACTCCTTCATGAAATTCCTCTATAACCCATGGAGTTTCCGACTCAACCAAACAGACTAGCAGGAACCCGAGTGGATCCTTCTAGTCTAGCTGATTTTCGGTGATACAATATTTTACAGCATGGAGTTTTAAAGTTCTACATTTGGCTGGTGATAGTTCATTTGGGAATTTCAGGTTTAACAAGTAAAACACTATGTCTTTATACCAGCCTGATGATATGAAATTTTCTTCGACCTTATTTGGATCTGTTTGGTCATCCGACTCGTGCAGGTGTGTGTCTCCATCTTCTTCTTGCAAGCAATTAATATCAAGAGCTCTAAAATTTGACTCAGCCAAGAGTTTGGCCAGGCCTTGCCCCTTTATCAATTTAGTCGGCTTAACTTCCAGATCGAATTCTTGTATTTTAGCGAGCCATCGCCCTCTTTTTCCATCATTGTCTGGATGTACCAATATGTCTTTTACAGAACTGGTAGGCACATACGCGATTATTTTTTAATGCAACACATAGGTTCTAAATGCCTTTAATGCCTTTACCATTGTGTATGCTTGTTTTTCTATTATGTCATATTTCAGTTCTGCATCTCTGAGGATTTTGCTAAAAAATGTTATCGGCTATTCGAACCCCTCTTCATCCTTCTGCAAGAGCACCGTGGCGATAGTATGTTCAGAAGCAAATGAGAAAATGAGAAAATATTTCAGATAATCTAGACTTGCTAACACAGGTGCTTCGCTTATAACTTTTTTAATATGCGTGGACGATGCCCTGGCCTCGGTCGTCCAATTTACCCCACTATCCTTCTTCAACATTCCTGTAATCAGTTTGACAATCTTAGTGAAATTGGGAATGAACCTTCGTAAAAAATTTATCTTTCCTAAGAATGATTGAATTTCTTTTATATTTATGGGGATAGTGATAGTATCTATCGCTTCAATCCTCTTCGGATCAATCCTGATTCCTTCCTTAGACATGACATGGCCCAAAAGCTTACCGTCCCGCATAGCGAAATGTGATTTCTTTGGGTTCAAGGATAAGTGAAACCTGCAGAACTTTTCGAAAGTCTGTTTTAGATGCATCAAGTGTTCTTCGTCAGTTTTAGAGAAAACCGTCAGATCGTCGAGGTAAATAACTACGAACTTGTCCCTTTCTCCCATGAAAGCGATGTCCATAGCTCACTGGAAAGTGGCCCCTGCATTCATCAAACCAAAAGGCATTTTTTCATACATGAAAGTACCCCATGGCATGGTGAAAGCAGTTTTTTCCCTGTCTTGTTCATTCATAGCGATCTAATTATAACTAGAGAAACCATCTATCATAGACATTCGATTAGCTCCAACAACCTTTTCTAAAACATGGTCCATCTTAGGCAGTGGGTAATTATGTTTGATAGACGACTTGTTTAAGTTTTGGAAATCCACACACAGTTTGATTTCCCCATTCTTTTTCCTGACTGGGACTAGGTTAGCTACCCAGTCCGAGTATCTCAGAGGTACGATTATTTTCACGTCCAAGAGTTTTTTAACTTCCTTTTCTATCATGGGTAATAGAATGGGGTTAATTTGCCTAAGCTTTTGCCTAAACGGTTTGACCCTAGGCTTCAAAGGTATCTTATGATCAATAATGGAAGTGTCCTACATTTTCAATTCATCATAGGACTAGGTGAAAACATCTTTATATTGTCTGAGTAAGTCTTTATACTCAACTTTCACTTTGGGAGGGAGGAACTTCGATATTTTTACCATCCGAGGTTCTTTTTCAGTTCCTATATCACAGTCCTCCACTTCTTCTGGTTGAGGCTGGAAAGTGGACTTTACAGGTACATCGTTCTGATCAAAAAGTCTTTCCAAAGGAATCAATCCTTTGGGAATCTGATTTCTTTTAAGGACCAACATATAATGATCCGCAATTTTTTCTCGGAAGATTTCAGGTTCCTCTCCTTCTTGCATGATCCACATCGATTCATTCTGATTTTCTTGGTCAACATGAGTTTCATAGAATTCGCCTACTGCTGTAAGGAATTTCTTAATTTGTTCGTCATCTTCAAAGACTTGCCAGTGTCGGATATTGTCTGGTATGGAGGGTTTGTATCTGATTTCAATGTGATACTTCAGTTTGAAGGTCGTGGGAGGAGAGAAGGTTGAAGTTGCCTTTGCCAATGCATCAACATGTAGATTCTCTGCACGAGGGATAAAATGGATATTTACGGATGAGACAAAAAATTCCATGAGATCCCAAGCACAATTTCTATATGCTCTTAGTCTGGGATGCTTGGCTAGGTACTGTTGGCTCACTTGTTTGACTATTAATTCTGCATCACCATATACCTCCAAGTTTCTTATATTTATCTTTTTGGTAGCCTCTAATCCTAAGATCAATGCTTCATATTCTCATATGTTATTAGTGTAATCTATGTCCCACTGCAAATGGTAAGATAAAGGAACAATGAACTTACCTTTAGGTTCCACTAAAAGCACTCTCGCACCTGCCCCTTCAGAAGATAAAGCACCGTCAAAATACATCTTCTAGACACTAGTACTACACAGATCTTCTGTCATGAGGTTTAACTCTTTTTGCTTCGTATCAATTCCCTCTGGACAACCATCCAGACCATCATCAAAAGACAAGATGCAATTTCCCAGATCTTGGTCTGCAATGTAAATAGGGAAGTTGTTTGGGTTTTGAGGGTCACTGACCGTATATGCTAATCTTGTTTCTCTGTACAACTGAGTGAACTAACCACCAAACACAGGGATTGTGGCATAAGTCATGTCCAACTATAGAGAACCCCCCAACTTGGCTCCCCATGACCTAGATAACAGCATGCCATACTTAGGGGGAATATCTACGATAACCACATCCACCAGGACACTCTTAACTAGGACCTGCGCCAGGGTAACCACCAGATCTTTTATCATGCCCATACATTTAACCTTTCTTGAGTCAAAAGAGTACAGATTTCCATAAGGTATTGTGATCTGGAGACCCAAATTTTCCATTATAATCTTGGGCATAACATTATGGGAAGCTCCGGAGTCTAACATACAATTATGTAGCAACTGATCATATACATTTAGGGTGATATAAAAGGGAGCGATGTTGTCTTTGGATCCTTCAGAATGGGGGCTGAAAGTGATGTTAGGTCTATCATCTTCCAAGTTTATAACATCAGACTGGCTTTCTAGTTCAGAGACACCTATCATTTTGGTAGTTTGCTTGCAATAAACGGGGTTTTCACTAATTCCACCAAAGGGATTGGTATCTTAATTTTGTTTAACTCATTTTCAAAACTGAATGCTCCTCTCACCTTGTCTGTTTCTCTGGTTGGGACTTCTGAATTCTTTCTTTCCGACTTATTTGTCTGGACAACTTTAAAATTCATGGTCCTAGTTGAAGATGTAGTTTTATTTATGGGTTCGGTTTCCTGTGTTTGAGTTTCAACTTTTTCCACCTCGGACTCTTGAGTGCTTACTGGTTTAGTTTTGTTGTTGGTTGATAAGGTCTGGTCCGAAGGAGGCTCATAATCTTGACCTCTTTGAAGAATTTTCTTGGGTTGATTCGTTGAGTTGGGCTTACTTTTAGATCTTAAATTGTACTTTGGTTGAAACTCAACCATCGTCATTTCTGTTTCTGGTTGGGATTCATAGATATCAGTGTGATCACCCTCTTCACTCTCATTTTATGGTTGCGACATATTTAGAGACTTTTCATAGTCTTCGCAAGTCAGATATGGTTGAGTACAGTCATCACCGAAGTTCGTGACATCATTATCTGAATCCTTGAAGTCTTGAAAATCGTTAGCTCCTATAAAATTTTCATTCTTTAAGGGAGCTTGTATTTTTTTATCTTCATTTTTTATATGTCTTTGTTGGTTTGGGGGGTTTGGGTTCTTCTTGAAATATTTTTTTGGTTAAGAGCCAGCCTTAGCCTATTTGAGTTCCATTCGGGCTATTTTATTTGATAACTCTTTAATCACTCTAGACATGTCGTCCACCCTATCATCCGAGGATCTATTGGACCCTGAAGGACCTACTTGTTCTCTAAATTGCTTGGTCTCTCGGTTTCCAGTCTCTAATATATCCTTAAGTTTACCCGAAGCCATCATATTCGATTCTATTTCTACCGCATCGTCCTGCATACGGTTTAAGGTGGCTCCCCTTCTCTCTTGCAAAAGTAGTGCGAAATCTGGCTCGAAAGCTCCAGCGAAAGTCACTTTGGCTGCAGGTTGGGATGGTTTGACCTCAGCTGGGATTTTATTGTACTATTTGTTGAATCTCTGAATGAATTCCATGACTGTTTTTGGGTTCTTTTTCTTCAAAGACCTAAATTCGGTTAGATAATAGAGATGATCTTTTCGCTCACCCCATTGTCTGAGGAAAGCATCTTCCAAAGCATCATATGATAGGATAGAGGTTGCGGGTAGGCTCCGAAACCAAGTTCGGACCTGACCTTCAAAAGTTTGGACAAGGATTCTTGAATATACATCCTCGTGCTCAATACTGAAGATATCTGCGAATTGGTCGAAAAAATTAATATGTTCGGCCACAGTCAAATCCCCCTCTCCGGTGAACTTCGGTAAGTTTTTTATGTAATTTTCTAGAAGATCGTGTAGGGGAACGGGCAATACTAATGGAGCGTATCTGGCTGCGACTTTCGTGAAAACTCTAGGAGGGGGGGCAGGCCCTTGACCTCCACCTCCTCTTAGAGGGACTCCTCCTCCACCTCCTCCTAGAGGGACTCCTCCTCCTCCTCGTCCGACAAACCCTCCTCCTTCTCCTATAAACCCTCCACCTCCTCCTCTGGAAACTGCCATCATTGTTTGTGGGAAGTTATAAAGGGGGTTTTGGAAAATAAAAAGGGAATCTTTATTTTCTTTGCAAAGAGGAAAATTCAATGAGGAAAGATAAGGAACGCGAGGAATCGGTTCCTCGGATTTGCAAGAGACGGAATCGGGAAAACCGACGGGCATGAGAAATGAGTGTGTGACACACTCTTCAGAATTTGGTGAAGTCAGAAAATTCAACTGAAGAAGAGATGGTATTTTAAAATTCGACGAACTTTCAAGAGGGCCTTTTCCCTTGTGTGCTAAGGGGATTGTTGGATGAATCTCACTCTTAATTTCAGAGCAAATTGGTGTTGAATCTTTAGCGTCAAAGCAAGGAATGAGTGAATTTGAGGGTTCGAGAGGACTCTCATCCTTCAGTGATGGGGTTTCAAGTTTGTAAACTGCAGCGGTTGGCTTAAAAGAGCCTCTTGTCTTTAGGATTTTTTCGGGATCGGTAAAGGGCGTAATCTGCTTACCATCCAGGTTTAGTCTGGTATTCCTTCGACCGAATGCTAGTTTATTTCTTCATAGATTCACCAAGTGAAAGATAAAAAGCCTTAAAGGGTGTGTACTCTTTGTTCACTATCAAAGTGTAACACTTTCAACGAAAAACAAATGTCGTTTTCCCAGGGAAAAAGATTTCGTAATTTCGCTCCCCGACAACGGTGCCAGAAAGATGTTGTTCCTGAGTCTATGCTTAAGGCTTAAAATTACAGTGTCAAGGCATCCGAAAGTGGGTAATAGGTGTAGAAGAGGGAAGAGTAAACCTTCGGTAAAGGAAACTAGGGGAGATTCCTACATTGGCGTTGTCTAGCTTCCAATTGTTCCTGGATAGTTATGTCTCGTTCAATCGCTGTCCATGATTGTTCAAGTTCGACCCGGTTAGTTGCCATTTTAAGAATGGAGTCGAAGAGGTTTAAGGCAATGTGCATTTGATTCGATAGTCCAGGTTCAACTTTAGGTTGATTTGGTACATGAACTGCCATGGGGAACAGTAAAGGTAGGAGAGACTTTAAAAGAGATTAAGTGATGTCTCAGTTTGGTCGTATAAAAGAGAACTTACTATTGCAGAAATAAAATATGGATGCAAATCTAAGGCTTGTTCCCATAACTGTATTATATTTTAATAAAAGGTGTGAAATGGGAGAAAAACATTTAGCTGTATTTAACGCAAGGCTCTTGTCAAGGGAAATCTCACATATAAACAGAAGAGGAAATTAGTAAGGAAATAACTGACGTAGCATAGAATATATGTAGAATTCTGAAAATGCAGATTGGTCTTACACCCGTTGATAGCTGGTGCAGAGGAAAGACAATAAACAATTACAGAAAACCAAAATTCATTCGCTATAGTAGTGGTCGTACTAAAGTATAACGAAGCACATCAGTTAAGAATATGAAATGCAATGGAAAAATGAGATACAGAGAAGCAAACTTGTAATACAGCAGTGACGGAATTGAGAATCTCCAGATCTACTTGTATTAACTCTTAATGTAAAAACTCTATTACAAACGATTCCAAAAGATCCAGCCTGGTTTATTTCTTACTGAGATATATTTATACAATTTTTTACAAAGCATGTAGAATCTCAATAGTCACAAAATTTCAGTTATGAAAGAGAAGAGAGAAATCGCTCCATTTCTCCTAGTCTGTCTTCAGTTAGTACCAGGTTTTGGTCATCGCATGGACTCGGTACAGGCGATACATCTTTCCACTAGCTGGGATATGAGCCGTGATGGTTCTGCTTGATAGCTGGCCTCGACGAAGTAACATTCTCGTGCTAACTGCTGCAGCTTGTCCTCCATTTGTGCGTCGATGATGTCGAGGGCACTTGGTTGCACACTGGGTTTGATCATATACTTATCAACTCGGACTATGTCTACCATATCCATCTGAGAGATATCAGTCGAATCTCTCTCATCCGTATCTTTCAGATCAAGTGAGATCTGTTCCACATTCGTTTGCTTCAATGCTTCGGCATCGCCTCTGCTTTCAATACCCAATAGCTCGTCATCTATAGAATTGAAGGCTTCTTCTAGAGAATTGGTTACCTTTTGGGCTTGCTCCTTGCCCAGAGCGATGTTGTGCTCCCAATCCTTCAACAAAATATGTCCTCGGGTTTTCTCCAAAATGGTGAACCTGGGAGTACCTGTCAAAACCCGGTTGTTCGTGGGTATTACCACCTCCTAGAAGGTGACCCAAGCCGCTCCTGCATCCCTTTCTCTGGTCGATAAGTTCTCAGAAACCTGATTGATCAATAGACAGTTTTCCCGAAAAGATTATGCTCTGAATCTTGATCGCTCGGGATTTAAATATCCTGATGTCTATCATTTTGTTCTCGGTGATCTCTACCCGAGCCTGCAGCTGTTCAATTGAACTCCTCTGTTGGCTCGCCTGCATTCGAACATACCGGACCACCAACTGTGCTTGCTCCATCTTAGCTTTGAGCACCTCTATTTCATTTTTGTTGGCCAATCTGGCCTGTTCTATTTCCATGCTCGCCTGACCTTTAGCATTCTTCGTGGCTATGGCAAATACAACTTCAAGACTCCTGATTAGGCGATTCTTTCTTTTAAGTTGGTTCTTCAAAATCCTGACTGAGAATTGATTCGCCGAGGCATACGCTCCTAGTGTCCCTGCGATCTCAGTGGCGAATTGCTCGTTCTTTTTATCTTTTCCATCTGTCATAACTTTATACTTTTTGGCAGTCGAATCACCTTCCTGGTAGAATTCTTTTTTTACGACTTCTTTTCTCTTTTTATCAAAGAAAAACTCATTTGGAGGGAGTTCTTCTGCTCTTATGGGCCTCAACTCCTCATTGAATATCCATCCTTCTTCGATATTTCCCTGCGTTGACTGCAAAGGGGTGACAGATGTGATGGGCTCTCTGACTTGTTTCACCAATTTTCTTGGGGTGTCGACCAGGTTCTGTTTCTTCGATTGTTCTGGGGTTTTTATCTCTGCCTCTGGATTCTATTTCTTAGGTAGGTCCAGAGTCTTTTACTCTGCTTCTGGATCCTTTGTTTGCTCCTCCTTATCCTAGTATTTCCCTGATTCGGGAATTGCATCCTTAGAACCTTCAGCCTCCTTTTGTTTTTCCTCCGAAATACCCGGACCTTCACCCCGCAATACAGTAGGGAGATAGCTTCGTCGGTGTTCTTGGAATTTCAACACCTCATCTCTATCCTCCGGTGCCAAGGATTGGATCCAAGCCAGAATTTCTTTGTAAGACCTCGCTCCTCAGAAAATGTCATCCAAGGGTGAATTCTCATGCTCAAACCTTTTGAGCCCACAATTAGCCAAATGATTGCTTACGACCCTTTGTGGATCGTGTTTCTTATATTCGATGGAGACCAAATTCAGGTCTTCCAGGGCTGCAGCCTCGGCTTTGGCATGCCCGAAATCTAATAAAGAATAAAAATTCAAATGAATGGGAAAAGATGACCAAACCTTCTTCGAGTACCCTTTGAGCTCTTTAATTACTCCGCCAATTACCATCTGGCGGGTGACCTCACGACAAGCCAGCTTGTCAGGAATGAATAATGGCAGTGCATGCGGGGGAATAGAAGCCTTGAAAACTCTGAAGTATGAAAATTCAGCCTCCACATACCAGTCCGCTATGCTACAAAGATTTGTTGCTATGCTGTCCGAGATATGAGGTGGCGGGTGACCAAAGATGGCGACATGCAGGGGTACCATCACCCAGTTAAAAATTTCATACGTGAAATTTTCTGCTTTGTTCTCCCATAGTTTGTCATGATATACATGTATGGGTTTTTCTTGGGCTGGAGTCCAACCCCAGCTCATCAATGAAAATGGTGTCATAGAACATATTGTGTCCATGATGTATGCAGACATGAAGAACAATGACGCCTTCCCATTCTCCTTCTTCTCCCGATACTCTGAGACCCGATTTGCCAAGCTATCCGAAAGCAGCTTTGCCCAATTAAAAGAGCAACCTTTTGCGACCCAAAACATAAGAGGCACCCACGCAAGGAAAAAATTCCATGTGTCCTCTCTCCCATATAACCAGCATGTCATCATGGCCACATATTTATACTGCGGCTCCAACGAAGCGATTGAATAAACGTTGTGGTCATTATCTCTGAACTTCGCGGTGCGTGAAAGCCAATCCTTTATCAAACTGGACATGGTTTTATCATACTGTGTGCACTCCTTCTCCTTGAATTCCTCCAGGAACTCAGTGCCATATGTGTAGTCGAATGTCGTGGGTAGCTTATACATGGTTTGCATATGCTCAGGCCTAAAATTCCCTACGAAAACTCTCTGTTCGTTCATGATAGTCCTGGTTGGTATGTCTACATGATCTAACGCCCATCGGACCATGTTGTAATATGGAAACAACCATGGCCTAGCTGCTACCCTATGCATTCCGGATTGGATGAATATTTTGTACTTGGTGTTCAGATCATGTCTTTCGTTGTCGTCAGAGTCGTCTGAATAATCCACCAATTCAGATTGCAGAATGTCTGAAAAAAATGACCATTTAGGGACTAAGTCGACACTTCGGGGTGAAGTATCGGAGACATTATCTGAGCCTTGTCCTGCAACCTCGACATTCACCTTTGCTGCTTTCCGCGGAGCCATGGCTGAAGCTTGGGTTTTAGCTCTTCTGCGATAGAACTGCGTATACATACAGAAGTTAGTTTACTTAGAAGTGATGAGCTCTGCGTGCTATGGAAAATGCATAATGAAATGCAACTCTTACATATATTTGAAAAAATAGTACCTTTCAAAACAAGCCTGTCCAATCATATTTAGAATTAAATTTTCGCCGTAAAAGTCGATCTTATATTCATAGATTTACCCTATTTCCCCATTAATGTCATAAATTTTGGCAGTTTAAAAGTCAGTTGGCGTATGGAGTGAAAAGGCTTCCTCGAGAATCGTGGAAGCATCAAGACGCGGGATGTGTCTTGATTTAGTTTAATTACTTCAATCTCGCCAACGGTAATTAATATCTCGCTACTCGTTATATCGGGGATTTTCCTTTAACAATTCGAGTCTCCAACTCCCGAGACTGCGAGGATCGATTTTGGTTTAATTAAAGGTAATCGCGATTTGGGGCTTGATTAATTTTATAATTATCACCTTCGCCATATCGCGACTCGAAACTTTGAGGATAATTTTCTGGGAGATTTATATGCCGAGTCGCGAATCCGTGAGATTGCGATAACAAGACTTAATCAAGGGGAAGATAATCTTGAATTAAATGACTAATTAATCATGTTATAATTACATCGTGACTTTGTGAGTCGGGGTTTAGAAGCTGAAACTTTCGAAAAAGATAGTGCCGAGTGGTGAAATGTCGAGAACAACTTTTACCATGGTTAGCTTTTTGCCTTTAATCCTTGACATGGGTTATTCAGAAAGGACCTCGTGTTCTCGGCTCTCGGGGCTATAAAAATAAAAATTCGGACTTGGCGAACGCTGAGGCGTGAAACCCTAATGACATATAATCTAAAATATTTTACCCTAATTATTGCCTTGAGTGAAAATTTAAAACGACTTCGTCGTTTCATGACTTGGGACATGTGAACTCATGAATTATAGTATCCGACCTGCGAGATCCCAAAGTAGAACAAAAAGAGGGAGCATTCTTACAAAAGGTAGGACTTGTTTCGAGAGTATTAAATCATCGTTGCTCACGTGACAATGTTTTAGAGGTCTCAATATCTCAGAGGGAAAAAGAAAACTATCTTTAGATTTCAAGCATCAAAATGAAAATTGTGATAGGCTAAAAAACAAGGGTGGCTCCAACATCTCCTATATATACCAAGGAGACATTTTAATTTTGAATCATCTTGTACTTGAACATTTAAGTGGGGTTAAGGAGGTTTCCCCCTCAAAGAGGCTTATTATCTTAAATTATCTCTTTTTCAAGGTGTTGAGTACTTTTTCTGAGGTTTTTCTATGCTATATTGATATTTGGTTCTTAACATCTCAGGTCAGGTTATCACCAGGTAAGAATTAAATAAGAAGACATCAACAAGACTACTTTTCGAACAAGGTATGGCCATTATGAATTCACAGTGGTTCCATTTGGGTTATCAAATGCACCAATTGTTTTTATGTGTTTAATGAATGGAATTTTCAGTGAATACATGGATAAGTTTGTCATTGTCTTTTTGTATGAGATTCTTATATATTCCATATTGGAAGAAGAGCATGATAAACTCTCAAAGTTGGAAGAAGAGCATGAGAAACACTCAAATTTGGTATTTTAGGTATTAAGAGAACATTTGTTGTATGCCAAATTGAGAAAGTGTTCATTTTACCATAAGAAAATTCACTATTTAGGGCATATCATATATGAAGAGGGGATAAAAATGGATCCTAAAAATATTGAGGCCATTAGAGGATGGTCAACACCAAAGAATGTGACAAAATTTAGATCATTCATGGGCTTTGCAGACTACTAAAAAGATTTATTGAAGGATTCTCCAGGATTGCACACCTAATTACTTCCTTGGAAAATAAGGGAGTGAAGTTTCAATGGAAAATAGAATGTGAAAAGAGTTTTTATCACTTGAATAAACTATTAACAAGTTCTTCAATACTAAGGATCACAGATCCAAATGAAGACTATGTTGTATGCATTGATGTACAGAAGGACTAGGTGGATTCCTCAGTCAGAATGGATATGTTGTATGCTATGAGTTAAAGAAGTTGAATGAACATGAAAGGCACTATACTACTCATGATTTGGAGTTGGAAACCATAGTGAATGCATTGAATATGTGGATACACTACCTCATGGGGAAAAGTTTTGAGTTGAGGAAAGACCACAATGGTATGAAATATTTATTTGGACATCCAACTCTAAATGTTAGGCAAAGTAGGTGGTTAGAATTTCTCAGTGAATATGACCTTTATGTAACACATATCAAAGGGAATGAAAAAAAGGTGGAGGATGCACTCAACATGATACTACATGGGTTGCATGCTACAAACATTAGCATGTATCAAACAAATTTAAAGGACTAAATCTTGGAAGCTGCAAAATCATATTTGCAATACATGGAAATAATAACAAAATTATAGCAAGGCATTTTGCAGCAAAAAGTCGATTACTACAAGTTGGGAGATGATGAAGTTCTCAGGTATAGAGGCAAAACCTATGTACCAAATTCTCAAGAATTGAAAAATATTATATTAAGAGAAATGCATAATGTACCTTATGCTAGGCACCCAGGGTATCAAAAAACAATTACAATTGTCAAGACCCAATATTATTGGCCATGCATGAAGAAAGAAATTGTTGAGTACATTGCCAAGTGTTTGGAGTGTCAAAAGGTCAAGGATGAGCATAGGAACCCAGTTGGGTTTCTATAGAAATTACCCATTCCTTAGTGGAAGTGGGAAGTAGTAACAATGAATTTCATCACCAAGATGCCCAGAACAAACAAACAACATGATTCTATCATGGTAGTGGTTGACAAGCTTACTAAAGCTTCCCATTTTATTCCAGTGAAGCTCACTCACAAGACAACCAATGTTGTTCATATTTATATGAGGTAAATTGCTCGACTAAATGGTATTCCCAAGAAAATTATGTTTGATAGAGATCCAAAATTTACATCAAAATTATGGAAAGGATTATTTAAAGGTTTTGGAACAAATTTGAATTTTAGCACAACTTATCATCCAGAATATGATGGACAAATAGAGAGAGTGAATCAAGTGATTGAATATATGTTGAGGATGTATGTGATGCACAAACTAACAAAATGGGAAGACTACCTACACTTGGTAGAGTTTGCTTATAACAATGGGTACCAAGAATCTCTAAAGATGAGCCCATTTGAGGCACTTTAGGGCAGAAAGTGAAACACACGTATAAGTTGGGACAACCCAGCAGATAGAGCAGTAGTTGGGATAGAATTACTCAAGGAAATGGAAGAGCAGGTGTTGAAAATAAAACAAAATTTAAAGGCTACTCAAGACCGGAAGAAAAACTATGATGATAATGGAAAAAATCACAGGGAGTTTAAAGTGGGTGATCATGTATTCTTGAAAGTGAAGGCCAAAAAAAGTTCCCTGAAGTTGGGAAATTTTTCAAAGTTCGCAGCTCATTTTTGTGGTCCATTTGAAATCCTAGAAATAATTGGGCATGCGGCATATATGCTTGCATTTCCTACATCAATTTCAATTCATAATGTATTCCATGTATCATTGTTCAAAAAGTATATACCTGATGTTAATCATGTTATTGACTGGAATGTAATTCAGGTGGAGCAAGAAAGTTCTTTTTAGGTGCATCATGTGTGCATTATAGATCGAAATATCAAGTAGCTTCGAAATCAAAACATAGATATAGTAAAGGTACAATGGGCCTAGTACGGTCCTGAGGATGCAACTTGGGAGTACGAGAATGCTATGCGATCAAAATACTCAACATCTTTTTGAAATTTTTTCAAACTTTTGGTTGTACATGTAAATAAGATGCACTAAGGATAGTGCATAAAATAAGGGGAGGGGGATGTAACAATCCAAGATTGAGCCCCAGTTTTAAATGTGAATATGTTTTGTAGGCTGGTGAGCGAGTTTATTATAATCCAGAAGGATTATGTGATTTTTAGGCCGAAGAGACTAGATGTTAAAGGCTAAAGAGCCTATTTTTGTATATGTAAACACTCATATCATTAATATTATACATCGTTGTGTGTAGACCAACCATGATTAAAGAGTATGGGGGGATTAAATCCACTAGGAATGGAAAGGGGTGGAGGATAAGAGCCTAGGAAAGGGGATAAGCTAGAGGACTTGTCTCTAAGAGCATATTATATTAGTATTCCTAAAAGTATAAGGAAAGGATAATTATTTTTATCATAAGTCTCATGGAAAAGAGAATGTATTACAAGTTGAGAGAACCGAGCTCCTTGAGAACCATGTTTCATCAAGGGCACATGCAAATTTATGTGGATGATTTTTCCATTCACAGGGAATCCTTCCACATTCACTCACTCATCCATACTCTCTCCATCAGTCAACCTGGCCATCATTCATGCGCCCTAGGAATCTTCACACACTTTGGAGCCATATCCCGTACTTTTCCTGGTATCCAAAGAAATTGTATCCTTTATTGGAGGCACCATGCACCTGTATCTACCTGAACCCATGTTGAACCATACTCGATCTTGTATTGTTCCTTACCTGAACATGAGTGCTTCCAACACATGTTCCATACTCATCTTCTGTTGCTATTTACACCTAATTTTGTACCTGTATGACTATAGAGTTGGATTGAAGAAGCGGGTTGCCATGCCCATGGGATTGAAGAGTTAGATGGTTAGGACTATGAGAAAATATCTCTAGGTGAGAAAATTTTGAGGAATTGATTTCCTCAGAGGGGCCCAACTGCAACTACAAAGCTCTGAGACTTCATGTCTGGCATGTTGTTGAAGCCCTGGAATGGAAGTGGGGTAGACAAAGGAATTTTTAGTAGAGAAGGGGCACACTTATTTGGGTGCGATAGGCATATGGGGAATGAGAGACTGTAGGCTGGTAGTTTGAGTTGGCTCCTAGGGACTCTTATCACATGCTAATTTGTATTAATTTTTCCAAAGCATCTTGTCCTTGTGTGATCTTTTCACTTAGATTTTAAAACTTTTTCACCATCTCCGTCAAGCTCCCATCACCTAAATCCTTCACTCGATTAATCATCCAAAATAGTCATGTCCTCCATGATTCAAAATTGGTAAATATCCCAAACCTATATCTAGCCTTAATGCTTACCTAAAATCCCTCGGTTCCATCACTTCATTCATCTTTACCCTTATTATCATCTTCCCGTTGAAAATTAAAAATATTCATTTTATTAAGCTTAAGCTCCCTTATCCTATCGACAAAGTCATGTGACGAGTCTCATATGCCCAAATTCCTTAGAAAAATGGAAAAGGGTTTATTATTATTAATGTAAATATTTTTTATATTAAAATATTTATATTAATATTTAATCCAATTTTTTACTCATGACCTCACGTCAAATCATGGGCACAAATCTCAAACTAAGTGGAAAATTCAAAGGGTGGATGGAGGGCGCATATACATTTCGTGGGTTGAAAGTAAAAGTAGGTTCATTATTTGAAGTGGTCCCGAAATCCAAACCATTATTTTCGTGTTGGAGCACGTGTTCTTACGTGATGCATTTTTGGGGTAAAAGTGGTGTGGGTTAAAACCACTCCTCCCAAGTTCCGAAATAATATTACAACCATTTATTATATGGTTTGGTTTCATAAATGTGTGACATATTTTCTAGGAGTGTGTTTCAATACTAATCATGGAATTTCCAATAAATGAAATTCTTCCTCGCGGTGAATTTTTTTTAGAAAGGTAAAAATTAAATTTTACAGAGCAGAAAGATTAATGTTTATTGCTATGGAAAAGAATCATAAAGAAGAAGATGTACATGAACGAAAGATTTGGACAATTCATTATCCAACTAAAAGGGGAAGATCAAGGGATATTTTCAGAGTTTACTAAGATAGTTTCTAAGACACGGTTTTCAAAACCACGGGAAACAAACCAGTAAATAGTTTTCACAGTGAAATGGTAAATTGGGCAAAACAAGACATGGTTTTCAAAACCATGGGAAGAAAACAATAAAGGGTTTTTCAAAACCATGGGCATGAATTAAAATATGGAAATTTAATTCTACAGGATAAAAGAATATTTGGGAATTATTTTTATTCTAATATATTATTCCCAAATATTTAAGGAGAATATGGATAAATAAAATTAGATTTGAAAAAAGCACAAGTGACATTTCAAAGAGGATGTGGCAGTTAGTTTCTGTAGCAATTGAGACTTACAGGATGATTTCTGGATGAACCAGAATGAATTTTCAAAATTCAAAGGAGGTTATTGTCAAGCATGGACCCTAGAACATTAAGCTTGTTAATTTTTCACACATGTGTCATGGATTGGGATATTCGAAGGAATATTTGAGCCATATTTTTCAGTTATGATTTCATGTTCAAGACGTGTTTTTGTGACATGTATTCTGGCCAGTTGGAGATGAATTTCAAGAAACTGAGAGAGGATGTTTTTTAGAATGATCTTATCTACAAAAAACATTCTCATATTTTACACAGTTGTTACGGTTTGAGAATTACAGGTGGAGTTTTGAAGCCTATTTTTTCTCATGAAAAGAAGCAAATCAGTTAAAATGTGTCATGTTCTATTTGTAATTGTTCCTATTTTGGGAAAGGGGTTGGAGTTCGAAATTGTGATATGGAAAGGGGCCTTTAGTGTTATATATTTCATTATAAAAGAGTAGAGAAGGGGGGGGAATTTCAGGCAGGAAGGCAAATGGACTGTGTGTAAATTTATTAGAATATCCTTATGAATTAATATAGTAGTATAGTGCTTTTGACAGTTGAGATTCATCACGGTGTATGTTTTTCTCCAGTTTATATTCATTTCACTTCTGTTATTTCTTCTAAGAATAGCTAAGAGCATATGATTGGAATTCATCCTTGATAGATGCTCCTTTCATATGATTAATGTAGTTGTTGTGTTTAATGATTACAGGTCCAGAATTCACTGTCCTTTAAGTGCTATGTTCATTGTAGTCAACCTTATGTTATTTCTTCTAAAGTTACAATTGAGAATTCATCCTTGTTTGATTCTCTCATTTGTAATGGGATTTTCTCTTTTCTGTCTTTCCATCATCTGAATATTATTTATTGCTAAAGGATATGCTTACTTTACCTCTGTTCCCTCGGGAGTACATTATTTGTATTAATATTCATAGTATATTTCAGGATTTGACCCCATTGCCTAATTTTTTATTCCTCTTCTTTGTCCTACCATCCCTTTCAAAAACCTAAACAAACCTGTCCTATTGAAAAATCTGATCTTTGTGTATCCATTGCCAAATTGTTTTGAGTATTTTCAGTCTCTACAACTTTTAGAGAGCCCTCTCTAGTTGGAAGGGTCAAAATCCAACCTAAAGTTGGTTTGTGGGTTACCTCTGTCATTTGTTTTATCAGATGAAAAAAAATACAAAGTGCTAACATTTTGGTGTCATTGTCGGGGAACAAAGGTGAAATATTCCCTGGGATAAACGGAAAAAGTGCAGATTTGAGTACTGATGGTGAAAAGTATTCAGAAACATAAAGGTTGTTCATCATTCACCTAGAAACACCATTTCCAAGAATCTAGAATTCAAAATTTTCATGGCGACTCCACTGTCCAAAGACTCAGTAGCATAAAGATTTTATCGATAACTCCACTTCTTCAAGTGGATTACAAATATGCAAGTTATGCTCCAATGAATCACTCTTATATTCCTGGCTTTCCAAATCGTATTCCTCACATAGATTGGAAAACAAAAATCCTAAATTCAAAGATGGGAAAGGAAATGATGTTGTCTTGCACTTGATTAGATTTCACATGCACATATGTATGATGGGGGTTAAATTTTATGAGGATTGTTTGATGAAAATGTTTATGGCTAATCTAGAGGGGAAAGAAAGATTATGGTATTAAGGTTTAAAGTCAGTCGTCTTATACTCTCTTAAGGATTTCCACATAACATTCTTTAAGCATTATGGAGAATATAATCCTTCATTCTTGTTGTTTGAAGATTGTTGTGAATTTTGTGAACATTTCATTAAGTACCTTGAAACTATTTTTGGTAACGAAGAGTGTATGAATAATGAAATCATAGAAGCCCTTTATGAATATTCATCCCAAAAACAAATAGTATCTTGTCCTTTGGCTGAAGATAAAGATGATAAATAAATTTTTGCTAAAAGTCATTTTCTTTTTCTTGAACTTGATGAAGATATTCAACAAGATTTCCAGCAAGACAAAGTGCTTCAAAGTTGCCTTTCCTCCCCTGTGAATGATGTAGTTGTTCAAATTTTAAGTGGCTTAGACATGGATGAGAATTCTGAAACTGCATCTATGGAGACTTCAAGAAGTGAACAAAAAAATGACATAGAGTTTCAGAAAAACAAAAAAACAATGTATGTCACTTTTCAATCATAAATAAATAAAGATAATGAAGAGACAGTTGTTTTATTTAATTCCTATGAAAATCATAGTTTTGAAAATGCATCCATGGGAACTCTAGATTGTGAAATAGTTCATGTTGTTAGCTTTTCGCATTTGTAAGAATATTATGAGTAGGAACTTATTTCCATTCATTCATTTGAAAGTGAAAATGATAGTCCTCAAGCAAATTTCCAGAAGGTTAATAAAACCAAATTAGAATTGTTTGATGAACAAGAGGATAGCCTTGATGCACATAATATGGATGTCATATTTGAATATGTTCAAGAATGTATGAATGTTTTTATTGATATCATGGAAGAGTAGACAAACCTATTGCTGCCATTTCATTTGAAAATGTTCTCAGAACTGAAGAAATAGAGTAAGAGAAACAAACTCTTATGAAAGAGGATTGTCTTTTTGTTTTTGTTCATCAAGAAGAAATGATTTTTCATGGTTTTCAAGATCCTCTGGCCATCCTATTGCAGTCATCAACGAAGGAGGAATTGTTTTCATTCATATGCTCATATTTTGGATTCAATTTTTGTTTTCATCTACCATCTTTTACATTTATCTTCCTGCTTAAGAAAATTGTGAGTGGAGAACGAGGAAGCCATTTGCTTGATTGGTTGCATTGGCACTTTAGCATCACCTGATTGAGTATTCTTTTCAGTAGTTTTATAGTAGATAGGAGTGTGCAAATAATCTTGATGGTTAAGCAATTTTTAGTTTGGGTTTTCAGCAGTGTGTACATTTAGATTGTAGTGGTGTATTTAGCATTCATTTTTCAATTGAGAGCAGTGTACAGACTTTGGTTTTCAATGGATACTAATGATAGGTCAGAGTAGGGTACAAACACATTTTGGGAGCATCCTAATGGATCCGGCACCGAGTCTACAAGTTTTTTTCTACCTCACTGCGAGGATATAATCCCTGTTGGAGCCAATGTTATTACATGCTAATTTTTATTAATTTTTCCAAATCATATTGTCCTTGTGTGATCTTTCCACTTAGATTTAAAAAAAAATTCACCATCTCCTTCAATCTCCCATCACCTAAATCCTTCACTCGACTAATCATCCAAAATAGTCATGTCCCCCATGAGTCAAAATTGACAAATATCGCAAACCTATATCTAGCTTTAATGCTTACCCTTATTATCATATTCCCGTTGAAAATTAAAAATATTCCTATTATCATATTAAGCTTAATCTCCCTTATCCTATCCACAAAGTCATGTGATGAGCCTCATATGCCCAAAGTCCTTAGAAAAATGGAAAAGGGTTTGTTATTATTAATATAAATATTTTTATATTAAAATATTTATATTAATATTTAATCCAATATTTAATTCATGACCTCAATTCAAATCATGAGCACAAATCTCAAACTAAGTGGAAAATTCAAACGGTGGATGGAGGATGCATATACATTTCGGAGGTTGAAAGTAAATGGAGGTTAATTATTTGAAGTGGTCCCAAAATCCAAACCATTGTTTTGGTGTTAGAGCACGTGTTCTTACGTGATGCATTTTGGGGGTAAAAGTGGTGTGGGTTAAAACCACTCCTGCCAAGTTTCAAAATAATATTGCAACCATTTATTATATGTTTGGTTTCATAAATGTGCGACATACTTTCCACGAGTGTGTTTCAATACTAATCATGGAATTTGCAATAAATGAAATTCTTCCTCATGGTTAAACTTTTTACAGAGGTAAAAATTAAATTTTATAGACCATAAATATTAATGTTTATTTCTATGGAATAATCATAGAGAAGAAGATGTATGTGAGTAGAGATTTGGACAATTGTTTATCCAAGGTTTTTACAGAAGTAAAAGGGGAATGTCAAGGGATATTTTCATAGTTTACTAAGATAGTTTCCAAGACATCATTTTCAAAACCTGGGAAACAAACCAGTAAATAGTTTTCACATTGAAATGGTAAATTGAGAAAAACAAGACATGGTTTTCAAAACCATGGAAAACAAGCAATAAATGGTTTTTCAAAACCACGAGCATGAATTAAAATATGAAAATTTAATTTTACACAATAAAAAATATTTGGGAATTATTTTTATTCAAATATATTATTCTAAAATATTAAAAGAGAATATGGATAAATAAAATTAGATTTGAAAAAACCACAAGTATCATTTCAAAGAGGATGCGACGGTAAGTTTTCACAACAATTGAGACTTACAGGATGAATTCCCGTTGAATGAGAATGAATTTTCAAAATTCAAAGGAGGTTGTTGTCAAGCACAGACCCTGAACATTACCCTTGTTCATTTTTCACACATGTGTCATGGATTGGGAGATTCGAAGGAATCTTGGAGCCATATTTTTCAGTTATGATTTCATTTTCGAGACATGTTTTTGTGACACATATTCCAGCCAGCTGGAGATGAATTTAAAGAAACTGAGAGAGGAGTTTCTTCAGAATGAGATTATCTACAAAAACTGTTCTCATATTTTACAAAACTGTTATGGTTTGAGAATTACACGTGGCATTTTGAAGCCTATTGTTTCTCCTGAAAAGTAAGGGATCAGTTAAAACATGTCATGTTCTATTTGTAACTGTTCCTATTTTGGGAAAGGGGCCTTTAGTTTTATATATTTTATTGTAAAAGATTAGAGACGGGGTGGGGGACCTTCAACCAGGAAGGTGAAGGGACTGTGTGTAAATTTCTCAGAATATTCTTATGAATTAATATGGTAGTACAATGCTTTTGACAATTGAGATTCATCACGGTGTATTCTTTAGTGTGTTTTCCTCTAGTTTACATTCATTTTGTTTTTGTTATTTCTTCTAAGCATAGCTAAGAGTACATGATTGGAATTCATCGTTGATAGATGGTCCTTACATATGGTTAATGTAGTTGCTATGTTTAATGATTACAGGTCCATAATTCACTCTTTGTTAAGCGATATGTTCATTGTAGTCATCCTTATGTCATTTCTTCTAAAGTTACAATTGATAATTCATCTTTGTTTGATGCTCTCATTTGTAATGGGATTTTTTCTTTTCTATCTTTCCATCATCTGAATATTATTTATTGCTGAAGATGCTTACTTTTCCTTTGTTCCCTCAGGAGTACATTAGTTTTATTAATATTCATAGTATATTTCAGGATTTGATCCCATTGCCTAATGTTTTCTTCCTCTTTTTTGTCCTACCAACCCTTTTAAAAACCTAAAAAAACATGTCATATTGCAGAATCTAACCTCTGTGTGTCCATTGCCAAATAGTTTTGAGTATTTTTAGTCTCTACATGCTTGAGAGAACCCTCTATGTTTGGAAGGGTCAGAATCCAACCTAAAGTTGGTTTGTTGGTTACCTCTATCATCTGTTTTATCAGTCGAACAAATTTACAGAGTGCTAACACTCTAGCACCATTATCGGGAAGAGAAGGTGAAATATTCCCTCGGATAAACAAAAAAGTTTATATCTGAGTACTGATTGTAAAAAGCATTCAAACATAGAAAGGTTGTACATCATTCACTTGGCGACTCCATTGTCCAAAGACATGGTAGCCTAAATATTTTATTGATGACTCCACTGCTTCAATATGGATTACAGATCTACAAGGTATGCTCCAATGAATCGCTCTCATATTCCTGGCTTTCCAAATCGTATTCCTCACATAGATTGGTAACAATATTTTTCTAAATTCAAATATGTGAAAGGAAATGATGTTTCCTAGCACTTGATTAGATTTCACATGCACATATGTAAGCTTGGGGTTAAATTTCATGTGGATTGTTTGATGAAAATGTTTATGTCTACTCTAGATGGGAAGGAAAGATTATGGTATGAAGGTTTAAAATCAGGCATCTTATACTCTCTTAAGGATTTCCACATAACATTCTTTAAGCATTATGGAGAATCTAATCCTTCATTTTAGTGTTTGAAGATTGTTGTGAATTTTGTGAACATTTCATTAAGTACCTTGAAAATGTTTTTGGTAATGAAGAGTGTATGAATGATAAAATAATAGAAGCTCTTTATGAATATTCATCCCAACAACAAATAGCATCTCCTCCTTTGGTTGAAGATGAAGCTTAAGAAATTGTTGTGAAAAGTCATTTTCCTTTTCCTGAACTTGATGAAGATATTCAACAAGATTTCCAGCAAGACAAAGGGCTTTAAGGTTGTCTTTCTTCCCCTGTGAATGATGTGGTTGTTCAAATTCTAAGTGGCGTAGACATGGATGAGGATTATGAAACTGCATCCATGGAGACTTCAAGCAGTGAACAAATAAATGACATAGAGTTTCAAGAAAACAACAAAATAGTGTATGTCACTTTACAATCATAAATACAGAACGATAATGAAGAGACAATTTTTTTATTTGATTCCTTTGAAAATAATAGTTTTGAAAATGCATCCATGGGAACTCTAGACTATGAAATAGTTCATGATGTTATCTTTTCATATTTGTAAGAATATTATGAGCAGGAACTTATTTCCATTCATTCATTTGAAAGTCAAAATGATAGTCCTCAAGCAAATTTCCAGAAGGTTAATAAAACCAAATCATAATTGTTTGATGAAAAAGAGGATAGCCTAGTTGCACATAATATGGTTGTCATATTTGAAGATGTTCAAGAATGTATGAATGTTTTTTTTTATATGCATGGAAGAGTAGACAAACCTATTGTTGTCATTTCATTTGAAATCGTTCTCAGAACTGAAGAAATAGAGTAAGAGCAACAAACACTTAAGAAAGAGGCTTATCTTTTTGTTTTTGTTCATCAAGAAGAAATGATTTTTCATGGTTTTCAAGATCCTCTGGGCATATTATTATAGTCATCAGGGAAGGAGAAATTTGTTTCATTCATATGCTCATATTTTGGATTCAATTTTTTTTTTCATCTTCCATCTTTTACATTTGTCTTCCTGCTTAAGAAAAATGTGAGTAGAGAACAATCAAGAAGCCAATTGCTTGATTGGATGCATGGGCACTTTAGCATTACTTGATTGAGAATTCATTTCAACAGTTTTAGAGTAGATAGGAGTTTGCAAATAAGCTTGTTGGTCAAGAAGTTTTGAGTTTGGGTTTTCAACAGTGTGTACATTCATATCATAGTGGTGTATTTAGCATTCAGTTTTCAGTTGAGAGCAGTGTACAGAATTTTGTTTTCAATGGATACTGGTGACAAGTCAGAGTAGGGTACACACATGTTTTGGAAGAAACCCAATGGATCAGGCACTGGGTCGACAATTTCTTTGCTACCTCACTGGGAGGATAGCATCCCCATTGGAGCCAATGTTATCACATGCTAATTTGTATTCATTTTTCCAAATCATCTTGTCCTTGTGTGATCTTTCCACTTAGATTTTAAAATGTTTTCATCAGCTCCTTCAAGCTCCCATCACCTGAATCCTTCACTCGAATAATCATCCAAAATAGGCATGTCTGCCATGAGTAAAAATTGGCAAATATCCCAAACCTATATCTAGACTTAACGTTTACTTAAAATCCCTCGGTTCCATCACTTCATTCATTTTTACCCTTATTATCATATTCTCGTTGAAAATAAAAAAATATTCATTTTTATTAAGCTTAATCTCCCTTATCCTATCCAAAAAGTCATGTGATGAGCCTCATATGCCCAAAATCCTTAGAAAAATGGAAAAGGGTTTATTATTATTAATATAAATATTTTTATATTAAAATATTTATATTAATATTTAATCAAATATTGTATTGGCAAAATGGATGGAGGATGAAGCTCTGAAGGGAGGAAAACCCTAGTTCAGTCCGAAACAACTCTTTGCTTGATCGGATTAATCCATCGCATAGCAAACTCTCTACCATGACTAGACGTAGACTGTCTCCTACCTAACATGCCAGAATGCATTCAGAAGAGGGGGGGAAACCCCCCTCATACGGAAATGTCATGGCCAACGATCGGTCATGAACAAGGGAAAAATGCCCATCATTTGAGCCGCCACTGCAACTGCGTGACCAACTTCTCTCTAGAGAGCAAGGACTCAGGAAGGAAATGGATGTGGAAGCCAGTACGTCCCATCCAACAATACCTCGTGGATGGGAGCCCAACAAATGCATCCCACAAACGGACAAGACGTCGTGATACCTCATGAGCTCAACAAGAGTAGGGGAACACACACAATTTATGAGCGAGCATGCCCTCATTGGCAAATTTTTGGGCCTGTGGCCATCCGAATGGGATCTGAATAGGTGGATAAAGCACTGGTGGAATCCCAAAGGGGACTATGAGGTCCAACTCATCTCCAAGGGTTTTTTCACGATCATTTTGTACAACCCAGAAGATAGAGATCGAATCTTTGAGAATGGGTCATATTTCTACAACTCAACAGGGTTATTCCTGTGTTTTTGGACAGAGAGATTCAGCCCAGACAAGGAGGACTTCACAATGGCCCCCATCTAGATCCGCCTCTACTTCCTACCACAAGAGTTTTGGCTAGAGGAGATCCTCATGGGAATAGGAAATATAGTGGGCCAATATGTCAAAACCTCAGAAGCTACAAAGCAGAGGAAATACACCTCATACGCCCGAATCTGTGTTTACATGAACATATCCAAATCCCTACGAGGAGCAGTAACACTGGAATACTAGGACGAAGACTGGCAGCAAACACTGGACTATGAACACATCCCTTTCCGCTGCAGAAAATGTCACGAACATCGTCACCTCTTTAGAGATTTCCCTCTGAACAAGCAAGCTACCAAAGTAGGTGACACCACACAGCGAGATGGCTTCACCACTATCACGACTAGAAAGAAAAACCCTCCGAGAAAGAAGAACCCAGACCCCAAATCGCAGATCTTGACCAAAAACACCTATGAGATCCTGAACCAGCTACCGGAAGATGAAGCCATCCAAGACCCACACAAAGAGTTGCATCAGACCAAAGGTACGAACCAAAACTCAGCCCCTCCTGATCCAAATCATGAACCCTTCCCAGACGAGAAAGGGGATGCAGATGGAGACATCTCAATGCAGCTTGATGATAGAGATCTAGCAGGCATCGATTTAGAAAAACTTGAGGAGGCCCTCAACCAAAAGGATCTGCATGCACTTTCTGAAGAGAAACTTTGAAAGGTCCACAAAGTCTTTCTTGACTCCTCGGCAGGATCCACATCTCATCTAGGTATAGCTATAGACTCTGGTTCAAGCTCAAAAAAAGTGTCACGAGAGAATAAAAGAAGAGGGTGGAAACCAGTACATCAACTCATCAAGGAGGTGGGTAACCTCATGATCAACTCAGGGAAGATTCACAAGCTCTCAGAGGGGTACCTCCACCCAACCCCACCCACTTAATGATGAAGATCATCACCTAGAACATTAGAGGACTCAATGGTCGATCCAAACAAAGGATCCTCCAAAACTGCATCAAAGCAGAAAACCCAGATATTCTAATGTTACAGGAAACAAAATGTGCAGGGGCAGAAGCTGAAACCATCTTCCAATGCATTTGGAGAGGATGTGAATTTATTCTAACAGACTCCACAGGGGCCTCAGGGGGTCTGGCCATTTTATGGAACCCTTTCAATGTCTCTTTGAGCAGATCATTTTCCACCATAGGCACAATAACGTCCCACTTCGAGATCACAGGCTCAAACAAGATGGGGACTATCACAAATGTTTACGGACCCCAAAGTCAACAGAAAAAAGACAAACTTCTGGAATGGCTAATCTTCATCAAAACCTTGTTGACCACTTCCAAATGGATCTTAGGAGGCGATTTCAACATGATCCTGTTGCTTGAAGAAAAAATAGGAGGGAGCAAATGACTTGAACAAGACAGCAGTAAGTTCAAAACCCTCATTGACCAATTAAAGCTAGTAGACATTGAAAATAGCAATGGAACCTTCACCTAGTCCAACCATAGGTCAGGAAATCAGCATATTGCTTATCATCTGGATCATTTCCTCATGGATGAAGAGCTAATGGAAGAATCCCCTTGCATGGAAAGTCCCATTCTCCCAAAAGCAGGGTCAGACCATTGGCCAATTGCCTTCAACCTAGAAACAGGGGCAACACCCAAATACAAACCCTTTTGGTTTGAGAAATTATGGTTCTCACATCCAGACTTTCACTAACTTGCAAAGTCCTGGTGGGCTCAGGTAGAAATAGATCATGGCACAAGCATGTACAAATTTCAGCAATGCCTCAAAAACTTCAAGCAGTCACTGAAACTCTAGAACAAGAACACCTTTGACAATATATTCCAAAGTATGCAGGACATAGAGAGGAAATTGATGGAGATACAAAAAACCTTCATCTCAGGAACTCAAATAGTTGAACTAATGAAAGAGGAGGAGGAGATTCAAGTGTAGCTGGAAGAGAGGAAAAGGCAAGAGGAAATCTTGTGGAGACAGAAGTCCAGGGTTCAATGGCTCAAAAAGGGGGAAAAAAACACAAAATTTTTTCACAGAGAAATGGTACACCATAGACATATTAACAGAATCACTCAGCTGGAGGATGGCCAGGGTAATCCAATCTGAGAGCATACCCAAATAGAAGCAGAGCTCAACAACTACTATCGGGATCTCCTAACGGAAGCCATGGAGGATAGGACTGCAGCCATCAAACGAGTAACCATACATATACCCTCTATGGTGATTCCCAAACAAAATGCAGCCCTCATGTGACCTATCACCCAAGAGGAGGTAGATCAAGCTGCAAAATCCATGCCCCCAGGGAAGGCCCCAGGTCTGGATGGTTTTACCACCGACTTCTTCCACCATTGTTGGGATCTAGTAAGAATAGAAGTTTGGGAGGTTGTTGAGGAATCATGCACCTCAGGCCAAGTCCTTCCGGCCCTCAACGCGACCTTTCTCACCCTCATACCAAATAAGGAACGGATCAAAAATCCCAAATAGTTCAGACCTATTGCTCTCTACAACGTGATCTACAAAATCATAACAAAAGTGGTGGCAAATCGCCTTAAACCCATTCTGACCTTTGTCATCTCCAAGGAACAAGCAGGATACGTGGAGGGAAGACAAATTATGGACAAGGTCATTCTTTCTCATGAGGTCATCCATTCTCTCAAATAAAAAAAAACTCTAGGTATGTTAATCAAACTTGATCTCTCAAAATATTTTGACAAAGCAAGTTGGTAGTAGCTTCAAGCCATCTTAGACTCCTTTGGCTTCAATCAACATTGGGTGAACTGGATCTTAAACCTTACCTCCTGTGCCTTCTTCTTAATCCTAGTTAATGGGGTTCCTTCCCAGCCTTTCTCTCTATCCCGGGGTATCATACAAGGTGACCCTCTTTAGCCCTTCTTGTTTGTGCTTATGGTGGAAGGTCTAGGACACTACATCAAAGCAGCAGTCATAGAGGGATATCTCAAAGGTATACCACTGCACAACATCCAACCAACACCCTCACATAGTCAATTTGTTGATGACACTCTACTCATGAACTCCCCAACAACCAGAGAGGCCAACAAGCTTAACTCCATCCTTTCAGACTTCACAGAGGCATCTGGAATGACTCTCAACCTAGACAAATACAAACTTTACTTCTTCAACACTCCAGTAGCAGTCCAGTTTCATATCTCCAGAATCCTAGGAATACCCAAGAGCTCCCTTCCATCCAACTACCTTGGCATTCCTCTTACGGGGGAAGTAGCAAGATCCATCTCCTGGGACAACCTTCTTCTATCCATCTCCAATAGGTTGGGCAACTAGACTTTCAGACCGCTTAACATCACAGCCAGGTTGGTCCTACTCAAGTTGGTTCTTCAAACCTTACCTACCTAACTCTTCACTACACTAGCAGCCCCCAAGCAAGTCATCAGAGCCATCCAAAACTTCTAAAGAAACTTCCTTTGGCACGACCATCAACCCAACAAGAAATGGGCGTTGGTAGGGTGGGACAAAATATGTACACCAAAAAGCATAGGAGGGTTGGGGCTTCGCGACCCTGTAAAACTCAACCAAGTAATGGGAGCCAAAATTTAGTGGAGATGGTTAAAAATTCCAACATCTATATGGGCACAAATATGGAAGCATAAGTATGCCCCCCTCACACCAGAGAACTAACTCATTAGACACAATGCCAGAATACAAGGTTCTAATATTTGGAACATAGCTTGGAAAAACAGAAACCTGGTACAGAATCATGCTTTTTGGGAAATCCAAAATGGAGAAAGCGCTATGTTCTGGCAAGACTCCTAGCAGTAACTCAAACCCCTCAGTGACCTGGAAGAGATAAACCCCCTAAGACAGGCTCTAAATCAGGATACTCTTCTAAAGGTGAAATACCTTTGGAAACTTCAGGAACAGGGTATGAGATGGAGTCTCTGGAAAACCTCTAATCAGGATCTAGGGACCCCGGGGAACCTATACCTGCAATCCTGGCAACAATATGCTAGCCAATGGAAAATCCCCTACAGAGAAGGCTTGGATATCCTTAGATGGGGACACTCAACAACTAGCAACTTCTCAGTCAAGGAAGCCTACTATCTACAAGGCAACTACCAGAATCAGATCAAGGAAAACCTATTGAACAAGGTTTGGAACCCTGCACTCTAGCCCAAAGTGTCTACCTTCCTATGGCTAGTCGCACACAATAGAGTCCTAACTTGGGATAACCTCAAGAAAAGAGGCTTCATCGGCCCCTGAATATGTGTCTTATGCCACCAACAAGAGGAAACCAAACAACATATTTTCAACAGTTGTCCCTTTATTCAGAGGATCTGGGACCAAGGAGCTCAAATAATGCATCAAGCCAATCAAAACAGGAGCAGCATTAGTGATACGATTGAAAACTAGGACTCGATCACCTACAACAATCCTCTATTGACTCAAATCTGGCAACTTCTCCCAGAATTCATTCTTTGGTAAATATGGAAAGAATGAAACAAAAGAATTTTTCATTCCAAAGCCTTTACACCAGACACAACTTAGGAAAAAATAGTTTCACTGGTCAAGGAAACAGTTAGAAGTAAATCCTGGAAAATAGAGGACTCAAACTGCAATATAGAATATAAACATATACTCCAAAGATGGCAACCCAGCCTGATCAATCAAATGACAATGAAAACATCCAAATGCTAGCACAGCAGCCCAATCACCTAGACCCCTCCCCCAACAGACTTCATTAAAATCAACTTCGATGGGGCCTCCAAAGGAAACCCGGGACCAACAGGATATGGAGCCACACCCAAAAACTCCAATGGTGATATCCTCTATCTAGTAGCAAGTTACTTGGGGGAAACAAAAAACAATGTAGCAGAGCTAACAGGCCTCTTGTGAGGCCTCCAAATAGCAATTGATAGACATTATCACAAGCTAATTTTGGAGGGAGACTCACAAATCGTCCTTCAGGTAATCACCAAGATCCTCCATGACGAGCAACCTATGAAAATATCACCCAATTGGCGACTCTCGGGGCTGTTAGAGGACTTTGAAAACCTCCTTAGCACCAACCTCATCATCACACCCTCCCACGTGAAGAGAAATGTAAACAAGGTAGCGGACTGCCTGGCAAATGAAGGAGTAACTAAGGAGATAGACAACTTCTACTGGGAAGCTTGCACATCTGAAGACTCAGACATCTCATATCGATGCCAACCTTTATCCAACAAAGATCTCCAACCCTCAGATGGGGTGCCACATCGAGCAGGTAGGCCAAGTGGAAATGAGTCAGTCAACGCCATAAATAATGGCCACCACCTCCCATCTCCTCACCATTAAAGATGGGAGGGTGCCTATGCAATCATAACCAGCTGACGAGTCCCCTCAAGCGCACGAAGGGAATGACACACTAGAGAATTAAGCACTCAGCCTTAATGGTCGGCACTGTGACAATCAACCTCACCCTTATCAGCTGCCTGGATGGTTATGTGATGCATTTGCAAATTCAACCTGTGGAGTGCTGGAGCAGGAATAACCTCTCCGTCAATATCTCAGCCATATCTCAGCTCCTCCACATGCCAAGAGCACGAGGACGACCTCACAGAGGCACGGCGTGGTATGCCTACAACTCTCGCAGGAAGTGATAGAAGAAATTTGAGCGAGCGTTGGCTCAGACAACCAGGAAACATGGGGGACATAGAACGCCACCCATGACATACATGGAGGAGACTGTTCTAGACGAACCCATATAGAATTGTCTAGAACACCTCCTTTTCACCATCCCAGACAATTGGAATCCCCCCACGGCATTTGGAAATAAGACCAAGCTTCCAGCTCTCAGAACCTCTCACAGACGTAGGCAAGAAGAACAGGAAGGGGACTTCACAATCTGCTACGTCCAGGAAGAATTGTTAAGTAGCAGTGACAAGAAGGCTAACCCAACAAGCGAACCACCTCTAGGGACAACAAATCAACAAAATAGTCAGCCAGCAGGCCAACTTAGCAGAGCCAATGAAAAAAAGGAGGGAACCCATGCCCAAGGGCCAAATCCCCTCTCCACTATTCAGGAGGAATGGGAGGACCAACCTCCACACATCAATCTGGGCTATCTCGAGCTACTCTTTGAAACTCACAATATGGTGGATGACCAAATATTCAAAGCTATTCAAATCGGCCACCGCCTCCACATGATGTATGCAGCACACTCCAGAGCATCCCCATGACTACAGTGCCCTACGTGTGTGCAAGCCTATGTGATTCCAGCAGGATGGCGAAAGAAGGATGACCATGGCAAGTCATCTAGTTAAAAGGTCACGTGGATGTTTCTAATTTGCAATTTTCTCTTGTTTCGAACTAGGACTGTAGATCATAGCTATGTTAGCAATAGGATGTTAGAGACTGGACTGAATCCATTATGGCTACGTGTCCTGGTTTCCTTCAGGCAGGAGGACAGCCTAGCAAACTTTTTCTCGTTTGAAAACAGGTGGCATCATAAGGCCAACTGTCTCAGTTTCCTCTTTGGAGGCGGGACAGTTGGCGGCACTACAAGATTATGTAAACATGCAATCGTAATATAAACAGGATCCTCCCCTTTTTTACTTAAAAAAAATATTTAATCCAATATTTAATTCGTGAACTCAAGTGAAATCATGGGCATGAATCTCAAACTAAGTGGAAAAGTCAAAGGGTGGATGGAGGGCGCATATACCTTTCGGGGGTTGAATGTAAATGAAGGTTAATTATTTGAAGTGGTCCCGAAATCCAAACCATTGTTTTGGTGTTAGAGCACGTGTTCTTACGTGATGAATTTTGGGGGTAAAAGTGGTGTGGGTTAAAACCATTCCTCCCAAGTTCCAAAATAATATTTCAACCTTTTATTATATGGTTTGGTTTCATAAATGTGTTGCATACTTTCCAGGAGTGTGTTTCAATAGTAATCATGGAATTTCCAATAAATGCAATTCTTCCTCATGGTGAAAACTTTTTATAGAGGTAAAAATTAAATTTTAAAGAGCGTAAAGATTAATGTTTATTGCTATGCAAAATAATCACAAAGAAGAAGATGTACGTGAATGGAAGATTTCGACAATTGTTTATCCAAGGGGTTTACACAAGTAAAAGGGGAAGATCAAGGGACATTTTCATAGTTTAGTAAGATAGTTTCCAAGACATGGTTTTCAAAACTACGGGAAGCAAACCAATAAATAGTTTTCATAGTGAAATGGTAAATTGAGCAAAACAAGACATGGTTTTCAAAACCACGGGAAGCAAGCAATAAATGGTTTTTCAAAACCACAATCATGAATTAAAATATCGAAATTTAATTTTACAGGATAAAAAATATTTGGGAATTGTTTTTTAGTCAAATATATTATTCCCAAATATTAAAGGAGAATATGGATAAATAAAGTTAGATTTGAAAAAACCACAAGTAACATTTCAAAGAGGATGCAGCAGTCAGTTTCCATAGCAATTGAGACTTACAAGATGATTTCCCAATGAACCAGAATGAATTTTCAAAATTCAAATAAGGTTATTGTCAAGCTCAGACCCTATAACATTAACCTTGTTCATTTTTCACACATGTGTCATGGATTGGGAGATTCGAAGGAATCTTGGAGCCATATTTTTCAGTTATAATTTCTTGTTCGAGAAATGTTTTTGTGACACATATTATGGCTAGCTGGAGATAAATTTAAAGAAACTGAGAGAGGATTTTCTTCAGAATGAGCTTATACACAAAAACCGTTCTCAAATTTTACATAGTTGTTACGTTTTGAGAATTACAAGTGGTATTTTGAAGCCTATTTTTTCTCTTGAAAAGAAGCAAATCAGTTAAAACATGTCATGTTCTATTTGTAACTGTTCCTATTTTCGGAAATGGGTTGGAGTTTGAAATTGTGAGCTAGAAAGGAGCCTTTAGTGTTATATATTTCATTGTAAAAGTGTACATAAGGGGGGGGGCGGGGGGGGGACTTTCAGCCAGGAAGGCGAAGGCACTGTGTGTAAATTTCTCAATATATCCTTATGAATTAATATAGTAGTACAGTGCTTTTGACAACCGAGATTCATCACAATGTATTCTTTAGTGTGTTTTCCTCTAGCTTAATTTCATTTCACTTCTATTGTTTCTTCTAAGAATAGATAAGAGTACATGATTGGAATTCATCATTGATAGATTCTCCTTACATATGGTTAATGCAGTTGTTGTTTTTAATGATTACAAGTCCATAATTCACTCTCTGTTAAGCGCTATGTTCATTGTAGTCATCCTTATGTTATTTCTTCTAAAGTTACAATTGATAATTCATATTTGTTTGATACTCTCATTTGTAATGGGGTTTTCACTTTTCTATCTTTCCATCATCGGAATATTATTTATTGTTGAAGGATATGCTTACTTTTCCTTTGTTACCTCATGAGTACATTAGATGTATTAATATTCATAATATATTTCAGGATTTGACCCCAATGCCCAATGTTTTCTTCTTTTTTTTTGTCCTACCAACCCTTTTAAAAACCTAAACAAACCTATCATATTGCAATATCTTACCTCTGTGTGTCCATTTGCAAATCATTTTGAGTATTTTCAGTCTCTACATGTTTGAGAGAGCCCTCTCTGGTTGGAAGGGTCAAAATCCAACCTAAAGTTGGTTTGTAGGTTACCTCTATCATTTTTTTTATCAATCAAAAAATTTTATAGTGTGATAAAACTCTGGCATCGTTGCTGGGGAGAGAAGGTGAAATACTCCTAGGATAAATGAAAAAGTTCAGATATGATTATTGATGGTGAAAATTATTCAGACACAAAAAGGTTGTACATCATTCACCTGGTGACTCCATTTTCAAGAATCTAATATTCAAAATTTTCATGGCGACTCCATTGTCCAAAGATTTAATAGCCTAAATATTTTATTGATGACTCCACTGCTTCAAGATGGATTACATATCTGCAAGATATGCTCGAATGAATCTCTCTCATATTCCTGGATTTCCAAATCATATTCCTCACATAGATTGGAAAGAAAATTTTCCTAAATTCAAACATGGGAAAGGAAATGATGTTTCCTTGCACTTGATTAAATTTCACATGCACATATGTAAGTTGGGGGTTAAATTTCATGAGGATTCTTTGATGAAGAATTTTATGGCTACTATAGAGGGGAAAGAAAGATTATGGTATGAAGGTTTAAAACCAGGCAACTTATACTCTCTCAAGGATTTCCACTTAACATTATTTAAGCAATATGGAGAATCTAATCCTTCATTCTTGGTATTTGAAGATTGTTGTGAATTTTGTGAACATTTCATTAACTACCTTGAAATTTTTTTTGGTAATGAAGAGTGTATGAATGATGAAATCATAGAATCCCTTTATGAATATTAATCCCAACAACAAATAGTATCCCCTCCTTTGGTTGAAGATGAAGTTGATCAAGAAATTGTTGCTAAAAGTCATTTTCCTTTACCTGAACTTAATGAAGATATTCAACAAGATTTCCAACAAGACAAAGTGCTTCAAAGTTCTCTTTATTCCCCTGTGAATGATGTGGTTGTTCAAATTAAAAGTGGCCTAGACATGAATGAGGATTCTAAAACTGCATCTATGGAGGATTCAAGCAATGAACAAACAAATGACATAGAGTTTCAGGAAAACAACAAAATAGTGTATGTCACTTTTCAATCAGAAATACAGAAAGATAATAAAGAGACAATTGTTTTATTTGATTACCTTGGAAATCATAGTTTTGAAAATGCATCCATGGGAACTCTAGAATGTGAAATGGTTCATGTTGTTAGCTTTTCACATTTGCAATAAGATTATGAGCAAGAACTTATTTCCATACATTCATTTGAAAGTCAAAATGGTAGTCCTCGAGAAAATTTCCAGAAGGTTAATAAAACCAAATAAGAATTGTTTGATGAACTCAAGGATAGCCTTGATGCACATAATATGGTTGTCATATTTGAAGATGTTAAAGAATGTATGAATTTTTTTGTTGATATGCATGGAAGAGTAGACAAACCTATTACTTCCATTTCATTTGAAAATGTTCTCAGAACTGAGGAAATAGAGTAAGAGCAACAAACACTTATGAAAGAGGCTTGTCTTTTTATTTTTGTTCATTGAGAAGAAATAATTTTTCATGGTTTTCAAGATCCTTTTCCCATCATATTACAATCATCAGTGAAGGAGGAATTTGATTCATTCATATGCTCAGATTTTGGATTCAATTTTTGTTTTCATCTGCCATCTTTTATATTTGTCTCCCTGCTTAAGAAAAATGTGAGCAGAGGAAAATCGGGAAGCCAATTGTTTGATTAGTTTCATTGGAACTTTAGCATCACTTGATTGAGTATTCATTTCAGTATTTTTAGAGTAGATAGGAGTGTGCAAATAAGCTTGCTAATGCAACATTTTTCAATTTGGGTTTTTAGCAATGTGTACATTCAGATTGTAGTGGTGTATTTAGCATTCAATTTTCAATTGAGAGCAGTGTACAGACTTTGGTTTTCAGTGGAGACTGGTGACATGTCAGAGCAAGGTACCCACATATTTTGGGATCAGCCTAATGGATCAAGCACCAAGTCTACGAGTTCTTTGCTACCTCACTGGGAGAATAACATCCCCATTGGAGCCAATGTTATCACATGATAATTTGTATTAATTTTTCGAAAGCATATTGTCCTTTTGTGATCCTTCCACTAAGATTTTAAAATTTTTTCACTAGCTCCGTCAAGCTCCCATCACCTAAATCCTTCACTCGACTAATCATACAAAATAGTCATGTCCTCCATGAGTCAAAATTGGCAAATATACCAAACCTATATCTAGCCTTAATGCTTACCTAAAATCCCTCGGTTCTATCACTTCATTCATTTTTACCCTTATTATCATATTCCTATTGAAAATTAAAAATATTTCTTTTATTAAGCTTAATCTCCCTTATCCTATCCACAAAGTCATGTGATGAGCCTCATATGCCCAAAGTCCTTAGAAAAATGGAAAAGGGTTTATTATTATTAATATAAATATTTTTATATTAAAATATTTATATTAATATTTAATCCAATATTTAATTCATGACATCACATCAAATCATGGGCACGAATCTCAAACTAAATGGAAATGTCAAAGGGTGGATGGAGGGCGCATATACATTTTCGGGGTTGAAAGTAAACGAAGGTTAATTATTTGAAGTGGTCCAAAAATCCAAACCATTGTTTTGGTGTTGGAGCACGTGTTCTTATGTCATGCATTTCAAGGGTAAAAGTGGTGTGGGTTAAAACCACTCCTCCCAATTTTTGAAATAATATTGCAACCATTTATTATATTGTTTGGTTTCATAATTTTGGACATATTTTCCAGGAGTGTGTTTCAATACTAATCATGGAATTTCCAATAAATGAAATTCTTTCTCACAGTGAAATTTTTTTACAGAGGTACAAAGCAGAAAGATTAATGTTTATTGCTATGTGAAAGAATCATAAAGAAGAATATGTACCTGAACGGAATATTTGGAAAATTATTTGTCCAAGGTTTTTACAAATGTAAAAGGGGAAGATCAAGGGATATTTTCATAGTTTACTAAGATAGTTTCCAAGACATGGTTTTCAAAACCACGGGAAACAAACTAGTAAATAGTTTTCACATTGAAATTTTAAATTGGGAAAAACAAGACATGGTTTTCAAAACCACAGGAAGCAAGCAATAAATTGTTTTTCAAAACTATGGGCATGAATTAAAATATGGAAATTTAATTTTACATGATAAAAAATATTTGGGGATTATTTTTATTCAAATATATTATTCCCAAATATTTAAGGAGAATATGGATAAATAAAACTAGATTTGAAAAAAGCACAAATGACATTTCAAAGAGGATGTGGTAGTCAGTTTCCACAGTAGTTGAGACTTACAGGATGATTTTCGAATGAAACAGAATGAATTTTCAAAATTCAAAGGAGGTTATTGTCAAGCACAGACTCTAGAACATTAACCTTTTTCATTTTTCACCCATGTGTCATGGATTGGGAGATTCGAAGGAATCTTGGAGACATATTTTTCATTTATGATTTCCTGTTTGAGACATGTTTTTGCGACATGTATTCCAGTCAATTGGAGATGAATCTCAAGAAACTAAGAGAGTCTTTTCTTCAAAACGATCTTATATACAAAAAATGATCTTTGATTTTACACAGTTGTTATGGTTTGAGAATTACAGGTGGTGTTTTGAACCCTACGTTTTCTCTTGAAAAGCAGGAGATCTATTAAGATGTGTCATGTTCTATTTGTAACTGTCGCTATTTTGGGAAAGGGGTTGGAATTCGAAATTGTGAGATGGAAAGGGGCCTTTAGTGCTATATATTTCATTTGAAAAGAG
>JZKD02S1776757.1:136025-156981 GCA_000966675.3 Picea glauca
AGAAGGTGAAGGGACTGTGTGTAATTTTCTTAGAATGTCCTTATGAATTAATATAGTAGTAGAGTTTTTTTGACAGCCGAGGTTCATCACAGTGTATTCTTTAGTGTGTTTTCCTCTAGTTTACATTCATTTTACTTCTTTTATTTCTTCTAAGAATAGCTAAGAGTACATGATTGGAATTCATCCTTGATAGATGCTCCTTTCATATGATTAATGCAGTTGTTGTGTTTAATGAATACAGGTCTAGAATTCACTCTCTGTTAAGTGTTATGTTCATTGTAGTCAACCTTATGTTTTTTATTCTAAATTTACAATTGAGAATTCATCTTTGTTTGATGCTCTCATTTGTAATGGGGTTTTCTCTTTTCTATCTTTCCATCATCTAAATATTATTTATTGTTGAAGAATATGCTTACTTTGCCTTCGTTTCCTCAGGAGTACGTTAGTTGTATTAATATTCATAGTATATTGCAGGATTCAACCCCATTTCCCAATGCTTTCTTCCTCTTGTTTTTCCTACCAACCATTTTAAAAACCTAAACAAACCTATCCTATTGCATAATCTGACCTCTATGTGTCCATTTCCAAATTGTTTTGAGTATTTGTAGTCTCTACATGTTTGAGAGAGCCCTCTCTGGTTGGAAGGGTCAAAATCCAACCTAAAGTTGGCTTGTAGGTTACCTCTGTCATTCGTTTTATCAGCCGGACAAATTTATAGACTACTAACAGCGATAAAATCCTTCTTGTTGATTGTGTAACCTTAGACTAGATAGGAACCCCTTTACCTAGGTGGAGTTTAGTCCTAGCTCAAGGGTGACCCAATGCTGAGAGATTTGAGCAGCGTGGTCTAAGGCTGGGAGGTTTTTGGAATGTCTGCCTGCAGTTGGTGGTATTCTACAAAAGATAATTATCAATTGTGTAATAGTTTACATGCTATGTAATTATAATTGTATTAATGTTTATGGGTTTTTCCTGTGTATGTTGTATGTATATTGTTACTGTATTTCTGCATGATTCCTTATAATTCTATAATATATTGTCTATTAGAGTTATAAATATAGTTGCAGCCGAAAGTAAATGTAATGTGGAATAGCCCAGTGGCCTAAGGCTGGGGATGCTACATTTTTGTATCAGAGTTTAGTAAGAGTGTTCTATGTGTAGCAGGGACCATCTTGGGTGGTCGTGGATGTTACACCAACTGGCTCCTCTTTACAATTGTTAGTTAGACATGTTTATCTATAATGATGAAATTTCTTTTTAATTGTGGGTTCTACACTTCTGGGGTTATCCTGAAGCCCTACACATCATCGAAGGGAATATTGGGGGTCGTCCACCTATTCTGACTGGCTTATTTTGCAATTTTTCATGTCAGTACATCTTTCTATACTTCCAAGGTCGTTTTGGGGCCCTAAAAAGTGTTTTTTTTTGTCTTTCCAAAGTCAAACTGTAGACAAAGCTAGATTTTGATGGAATAATATGTATTTATTGAAATGAAATTTCCAATGGGCTATCAAATGTGTAAAATGAAGGTCGTATGCAAACATTGCGACCCCGAGAAGTTGAGGTACCAACTTACCCATCGGGGCCCACATAACGTTTGGAATTTCATCTCCTAGGGTTAGGTTTTTGGATGTATAGGGTTTTGGCATTCATGAGTAATGTTAAAAATGGCTTTGGAGCCTCATTGTAATCATTTTTCTCAGATGAATGTACATAGTGGCCACATCTTTTCTCAGAGATAGCTACCACCATTCGAGCAATTTTTTTTCAATTCTGTAGTTTTACAGTTTCAACCTATTTCATTTATTTAATAGAAGTTATTGTTTACTAGATATTTGTTGTTGTTCTTTGTATCTTTGTGTTATTTTATTCAATCTTTTATTCTTTTCATTCCGCTCATAAATCCATATCAGTGGTATCAAAGTGGTCTACTCTTCGTTTGTTTTTCTTTGTGCATGTCCTCGACGAGATATTGGTACAATAATTTAGGACTTGAACCAGTCGATCCTTTTCAAGACCGGTTGCATCAAGCCTAGGGATGATTTTAGGGGATAAATTTCTCTCATGGGCTAATTTTCCATGCTTTTTCCAAAAAAAAGATTCTCTTTTCTAAACTTTATTAGCCAAAATTCTATAGAATAAAATTATCTTACCTTAAAAATAGCCCAAATTTTATAGAAGATATATAAAATCCTTATAAATTTGAATATTTTTACGAAAATATTGCCAACATTTTATAGTTTTCATATTAAAGACTAGTACGATTCGCCAAGGTTTCTACATTTTGAGATAAATTTCCATCCTTAAAATTATCCATGGTCTGACTCGAGCCCGACAACAACTCATGGGGGACGAGAAAAAAGATGACAAAGAAGGAGATCCTTTCAAACTGTTGCTCGAGGAAGCACTTGCACAACAAAGGAAGAAAATGATGGAAAAATTTGCACAGATCCTTAGGTAGCTTCCCATAGAGGACACATATTCATCAAGTGACCAAAATAACCCCCTTCAAGGTACAAGTAAATTTTGATATTCCATTATTTGAAGGATTGATAGATGCAGATGTTGTAGATAAATGGTTGAATATGCTCGAAGGGTATTTTTCGGTCCAATTTTTTTCCGATAGGGAAAATATTACTTTTTCACTCCTCAAGGCTATCCCCATGTTAAGGAATGGTGGGATACTTACTCTAAGCAAAGGGCCACAGAGGAATATACAATATTTTTTATTTCCCCGACATGGGATTCCTTCAGGGATTCCATTAAAGAACAATACTACCTTGTTGGAAGCTACGAGTACTAGTACATAAGATGGACACCACTGCGTTAGGAGAGGTACTAGAAAGTACCATATTTCACCAATATTTTCCATACCCCACCAAATTGGGTATCAAAGACTCTGAACGACATCTAGCACTCAAATAGCATGATTGTTTGCATAGATAAATTCAAATTGAAATGGATTTTATGGACATCGCATCATTAGGTGAGGCTTATAGATATGTTATCAAGATGGAGCAAAAATTTAAGAAAAAGAGGCGAGATTTTGGATCTGCAAACACCTCACAACCAAAGTAGAGAAAACACAACCCAAACCCAAAAAATAAGGTACAGAGAAAAGATGGCCACTCCCAATACAACCACTCTGAGCCACAACCCAAGAAGGGTAATGAGAAGTCAAAGAAGGACATGGGAAAATGGTGTGAATACCATAAAATCCCTTGGCACAACACCAAATAATGTTGCTCCAAGCAGTCACTGGTGGCCAAATTGAAATCTTCTAAGTCAGAGGTAGATTCTAACTTTGAATCAAATATAGAAGGAGGGAAGCGGATTATCGATGTCGAACCCAACACCATTGTCGCTACCACCAAATCCCATCCAAGTAAACCAGAAGAACCATAGGAAGGGAATGCCTCTTTCACTCAAAGATGTGGGTAAAGGGGGATCTACTTCATTTCATTGTTGATAACATCATTCAAAAGAATATGATCTCAACAGAGGTCAGCGAGAGGCTGGACCTACTAGTGACACCACACCCGCATCCCTACACCATCAGTTGGCTTTGCCAAGGAATAGATTTGCACGTCAACAAACGGTGTCATTTTTCCTACGACATCAAGCCCTTCAAAGATGAGGTATTGTGTGATATTTCTCCCCTTGAAGTTTGTGATGTTATTTTAGGTCAACCATATTTGTGGAAGCGTCATGTTTTGTATGAGTCTAGACCCTGCAATGTTATTAATTCTTGGGGTAGACAATCATACATGATACCAAAGGTAGTGCCACCTACATCTACTTCTTTAATCTCTGCTAAGTAATGTAGTAATGTCATTTCACATAATGGGAAGTTCATCTTATTTGTGATTTCTGCTCCCAGCAAGCAAACATTTGTCACCACATCTGTGACCTCTACACAAAGCTTCTCTTTGTAGCATAAGAAAGTGGACGGGATCATGGAAGAGTACAAAGAAATCTTCTCCTCACCCACCGGGGTACTGACACACTGCCAAGTCAAGAATCCAATTGATCTAACCCCTGATGCACCTATGCCTAATGGACCAGTCTATCATCTCTCCCTGATGGAAAATGATGAAATAAAGCATTAGATCCAAGATCTACTTCAAAAGGTTCACATCAGACCCAGGTCCTCCCCTTGTGAAAGCTCAATTGTACTGGTGCAGAAGAAATATGGGACCTGGAAGCTTTGCATTGATTACAAAGAACCAAACAAAATCAAAGTCAGGAACAAGTACCCAATTCCCTGAATCGATGACCTTCTTGACCAACTGAAGGGGGAAAGTTTCTTCAGCAAGATTGACCTAAAGTATGGCTACCACCAAGTTCCCATCAAACCGACTGATGTATGGAAGACAAATTTCAAATCTAAAGAAGGTCTCTTTGAATGGTTGGTGGTACACATGAAAATTACTCATTTCAATGATGACCTATTGTCATCATTACAAGCGTTACAAGTGTCACATTTTAGCCATAAGTGTTGCAAGTGTCACATACATCATACAGTCATCTTCCCTATGTCATGTCTCGAACGACATCACAAGGACACTTCCAAGACACCCTCAAAGACTGGTTTAAGAAAGAGAAATCACATGACAAAGAGTACAAAATCTTTTAGCATGAAAAAGACCACTTAAAATTCATTTTTGAAGGGCAGCGCTCCCCTACCCACTGTCAAGGAGTGTCAGTGTTCCATGCCCTCATTTGGTGAAGTTTTGCAACACTTTGTGCTCCATTCTGGAGGAGCATTGGGCTATTTGAGGAAATCTTGGGTTGTTGAGGAAAATCAGGGAAATATCCCCTTCATCTCTAGACTCAGTTGGATTTGAATCCGAGGTCACGGTTGGATCTTAGGGAGGATCGACAACTGATGGAGAGAGATAATAAACCTATCCCAAGAATCTCTCAAGTGGTTAGGCCTCTCCAAGCCTATATAAGGAGGCCTCTTCATGGTGAAAAGGGAGGACATTGAAAGCATCAAAATTATGATCTCATAAGGGAGATAATCAGTGAAGCATAGTTATTTTTGTTTGTGGATCATTTGAGCAAGGGGTTGGACAATGAGAGCTTGTTGAGGCTATTGCATCTACATAAAATGTTTGTAAGTGTCTCTATTGAGTTCTCATTAATACATGTGCTTGGCATGTTTCCTTCAAGATTGTGTATGCCTACATGAACTTGTCTTTAATGGATAGATCTAGTTTCAGACTAATAATAGTAGAATGGGAAGCATGATTTGTCTTTGATTGGATTGCAGGACTTGTTGAAGAGCTTGTGGATCAGAGCTCAACTTGGAACTGGGTGAGGACAAACATCCTAAAAAGGTACATATTCTTCATCTTCTATATATATTAGTTTCGCTAGGTTTAAAGGGATGTCAGTGACCAAAGTTATCACCTTTCTGTCTTGATATTAGAGATTTAGGGTTCAAGAGGGAATCCACTTGTCTACAGGGGGATTTTCCTGTAACATAAATTGGCAAATCCACTAGGGATCAAAGCTTTCAGTTTTGGTTTCCTTCCTTGGTATTGGTTTTGGCCTTTTCTCGGATTTAGATCTTATTCATTCTTTGTCTATGATTCTTAGATGTGTTGTTGGCTCTTGGATTCATTACATACACACTCAATTTCTAGATTTCCTAAGCTTTTTTGAGTTCTGGGAAATATTTTATTCTTCTGAGAGCCCAACGCTCCCCTGCCTCTACCACCAGAGTGTCGGCACTTCCTTGCAGGCTCTCACATAGCGCTACAACGCTCTGGTACCCTTGACACCAGAGCACTGGTATGTTTCTGCTAAAAACCTTTTTAGGAGTTGATCTCTGAGTCTAGTTTTTTCTTTTTCATCTGCTTAGGTATATTACCATCTCAGTGTATCCTTGTTTTTGGCCTCCAACATTTTGGTTTCTAAGAATTGATGATGTTTTGTTTGGGTTTTTGACATCTTTCTTCTTTACTTTGAGTCACTCTTTTTCCCTACGATTTGGAGTTGACCCAATGCTTTTTCACTTATCTGATTGAATGAAAGTTTTTGTAAGGAAATTCGGAGATCTATGCACCATTCCATTTGATTTTTGAGGTCATTTTTCAGACATTTTCTTCTGTTTTGAGATATTTGGTTTTCTTTTTGCAAATTTGGTTTTCTTTTTGTTTCTTGTTTGATCACAACAAGAGTGTGTTTTTGTTTATGTGAAGTTTGCTTTCGATTTCTTAAATCTCACAGATCTTGAAGTCTGAATGACATAGGAAGCTTTACATCAAACTGATTATCAGTCACATTTGAAACAAAAGGATACATTGTCACGATTGGTTTTTGGATATTGGAACGAATTTCTGAATATTTTAGGATCATATCGGATTCTTGATTGAGAAATAGTTGCATAAGTGTATTTCAACTTAGTGTTTAACAATGAAAGGAAATTTCCTTCTTCTTCCCTTAAATAGAAATTCATTGAAAGAAAAGACTGGTTATCATTTCTTGTTCATTTTTTGGGAATTGAGTCATATTATCATCAATTTCACTCTCATACACCCCTGAGTAAACAAGAGATACAAAATCAACACTAAATAAAATTGATCTAGAACTTTTTGTTTTAAGAATCTTCCACCAACATTAGACTAGGATTAGCACTTTGGATTAGGCTATGAGTACAACTCTCCAAAGCATTCAAAACAAACATTAGCATGTTGTGATAGGGAGAGAAAGTCCAATTTTTGTATACGATTTTTGGGATCCCCCTCTCACACAGGCGTTACGCACGAGTTTGTGTTTAGGAGAGTTACAAATATTATCCCTCTGTGGTTCAACCGTTTGTAGTAGTCAGATCGTATGTTGGGGGTTCTTCTTGAGGCTCAATTGTCTTCATTTGGTCTCGGTGCTTCATGAATTCTGAATCTGTTCGAGGTCCTCTGGAGTTCTACCGGTCCACATGTCCTTAGTTCTCTCGAAGGATTTCAGACTTGTTATCCTGCCCATACATTCAGACTAGACTGTCGACTGTACCCGTCTAGGGGCTGACTGCGAGTTGGTGTCCTTAGTAGCCATAAACTGTAGGGTATTTACACAAGGTGATGGTGAAGGGAAGTCTCTGTTATACCTAGAACAAACAATGGTCAAACTCACTCGAGCTCCTTGGAGGGTAAATCCACAATTCCTGTGTGGAATATTGCACCAAGGCATAAGTCTGTTAAGTAGGTCGCCATAGTAATTGTTCCACCCGCCCATATCCTAGCCCCTCCTAAACTTGGTTACACGACATTGGATTTCATCACCAACTAGTATGACCATCGAGAGAAGGTTTTGTTTGCTTGGTTTGATTCCTAGATTTGATTAGTGTATGTTGTTTCTTTGCTTTAGTTGGCAATAGATTTTTTTCATAAAATTTTTGGTTCCGCCAACATTGACCCTCCACACCATTCGCATAGGGTACTGGTACTTCCTCCAGAAAATATGGAATATTCTATCCCTCTACCTCATTCATTGGAGGTATCTCCTCAACAGAGCAAGGTCCAAGACATTATAACCTCACAAGAGGAAGGTTCTGCCTCTTTAGAAAAATTTTGAATTGTTTTTTATTCTCTAGAGGCTTTCCGCATGCCTCTTGGATATGAGATACATATTCTCCAGCTGAATTCAATCGGAGAAATTGTTGTCATTGAAACCTCTTCAATTCCCACCAGACCCCATTCAACCCCTGGAGTTGGGGGCCCCCTTTGGACTACCAAAATAATTAGAATCCCACCACGCACGGTGCAGGACCTTTACATCTTAGGGGTAGGTTCTAATACATTTGTTGTATCACAACTGCCTGAAACATCTATTAACTACATGATACCATTAGATCATTTTTCTGTTACAAACATTGGTCCAAACACATAGCCTGTCGATCCAAATATGCAATTAGTTGGTCCTAGATCGACTCTTTCTCTCCAGATGACCCATTCTACTATGGTCCCTCACGTTTTGACTATTCCCACTGGGAATGTGGTGGTTAAACAAGATCCCATTGGTACACCACTTTCATCTAGACATCCTTCATCACTTCCCCTTGGGTATAGATCTCTGAATCCTTCCATTTCCAACACTACCCAAGTTACACCCAGAAGTTCTATACCTACACTATTATTCATAGGAACTAGTCTTGGTGGCTCTAATCCAATCAGAAGCACCTGTCAATTGTTCACGTCTAGTTTCCAAATCCCTCTAGGCACTGAACTTCATGCTGGGGGGAAACCTCAATTTGGGAGTCAACCTCAAATTGGGAAACAACCTTAGTTTTGGGGGAAAACTCAAACTAGTGTCCATCATCCATTATACAGACAAAATGCATCTACAACACCGAATCCTTGGCACATTTCTTTCCCAGTGAATCCACTATTCTCTGGGGAACAAAATCCTCAAGGAAAACAACAACCTTCTCTTTCCCATGGGACTTATGTGAATCCTCCCCATGGAAAAAATGTTTACCCCTCTTATGGGAAAACCCATCATCTAACTTATAATCCTCATAACCCATAAGGTTACCCTCTGTTTTCACATGTTTCTCAACCATCATCGAATCCTGTTTATTCTGGTCAACAACAACCATATGTAGGAGGACCTACTAGATACAATTATCCACCTAACCCAGTTTACGGCCCTACTAGTGTCCCTATGCCACACTAGTATCAACCTCAAGTTAACCGACAACTACTGTTTCTTGGGACTCTGGATCTCCCAGACTTGTCTCGGTTGACCAATGATCCTATATTACACTATCCCTTTTGGCCAGTGATTCCTGCTAAATTACTTTGTGATATTCCAAAATTTGATGGTAACCCTAGGGAAGACCTGAACAATCATGTGATGAGTTTCCATTTATGGTGTTCATCGAACTCCTTAATGGACGATTCTATATGTTTACGTCTTTTTATGTGAACATTCATGGGCTCTACAACCAAGTGGTATATTGAACTTCAACATGGTTCATTCGAAGATTTCAACTCCCTTTCCATGTCCTTTCTCATGCACTTTCAACTACCCATTCGATATGAGATGGGTATCAAACTCTTGACCTCCCTTCATCAAACTAACTCTGCACATATGTATGATCATATTTATGAGTGGAGATGACGATGAAGGTTGATCAAAGCAATCATTCCTAACTAGTTATTGGAGGAATGGTTTACTAAATCACTGTTACCCCCGATTTCTCGTGATGTCCCCATGGGTGGTGTATTCACCAAGGAAGAGTGCTTGGGCTCAGTACTTAGATTTGGTCTATTCACAATTTGGTACTTTGTATGAGTTGATCCCAAATGCTACATGTGCCACTACCAATCCATCTAAACCTTCATCCACGTCACATGCGGATGGAGTTATCTGCTTCATCAAAACCCAATATTCTTTCGAGTCAACTGGAATGAAAAATTGATCTTCTTCGGCACCCACTCCCAGTTTGACCACACACTCCTCTACCTCCCCCCAAACTCAAATATCTGAGGTGAATGAAGTTAAATCTACCCCTTCACAACAATCTAGAGGTAATAAGAAGACAAAGAATAAACCCAAGAAGAATAATAACAATGAACAACCCAAAGCTCAAAACCCACCACCTGCTACCAAAAAGCAACCGCATCGGAAACCAAAATTCCCATGTATTATTTGTGGTCATGATCACTACACTCGAGACTGTCCACATCGTGATGAAGTGGAAATTTTTTTTAAGGGGAATTCCCAACCCGCCGTACTTACTCAGCCTTTTCCTCAACAACAATCTATGGTTGCTCAAAGCCCCTCTCCGAGGGGACCAACCATTATTTTAATGATGAAGCCTCGACATGTGCCCATTTTTATATGTTCAAAAGGATTGATTTAACCACTCTCTCTACAACCTGCGACACGCTAGCTAAACCTAACAAAGGAAAATTCACTAACGGTACTTGATCGGATCCATCACCATCCTTTGTTAGTCCTACATCTATTAGTCCTCTGTTTGAATCACTTCAGATAGATAAACCTATGTTCAAATCTATAATACACCCTCCCAAGAGCATTATCCATAAATCTACTTTTAATCCTAGTCCACCTGCCCCCCATAACTACAACATTGTTGAAGATTTGGCTCAAGCACCATGTGTTATGTCTGTGTTGGAAGTTCTACAACACTGCCCAAGTCAACGTAGAATGATATTGGATTCTATTGGCACTTTTGATCCTATTTCATCCAACAATATCATGTTTAACCTAGAAGATTTTACATCTCGACTCTCCCACCAAATTGCTTTTCAAATTGATGTTGTTGTTCACAATCAACAAATTCACCACACTATCTTAGATGAGGGAGATTAAAATCACTGTCATGTCTTTATATTTTTGGAAAGGCTTAAAATAACCCACACTTAACAAATCCCCAACAATATTGCGTGCATTTGACAGACAAGGTTTTCATCCTCATAGACTCTTACAGTCCCTATCCATCCAATTGGAAGGCAAAACCATCTTTGTTGACGTCGATGTGGTCGATGCTCCCCTTGATTACAACTTGTTACTAGGAAGAAGTTGGTTTTATGCTATGACTGTTGTCATTTTGTCCATGTTTCAATGTGTCCAATTTCCTCATCAAGGAAAAATTGTCATTATCGATCAGTTAGATTTCTGTACACCCGATGCTCGCGCTCCGGCTACCAACAATATTCCTTTCTTGGGAGATCACAAGATCACGTATGAAAGTGTTGGTGTAGGATTGTTAAAATATTCCACCCTTATGGGTACCTTCCCTGCACCACTCCCTCCTACCACACATCATATTTCCACAGTCAATATGATTTCAACTATGACTTATCAGTCTTTGGAATCATCTTATCCCTAGATTGTACCTAGTCCTATAGAGTTCGATGCACTAGGTGACACCATGCCACTTAGTCCAGCCGAGGCTTCATACACTACTATTCAATCAGCCTCTCCTTCCTCAGATGAACAACATCTTTTGGCACCCGACACTTATTCAATGCCATCTTGGTTGAATTCCTTGACATCTTCCTTTGAATACATTTCCCAAATATTTCCGTCCGATGAATCTATTATGGAAAGGCTTAGCATTGATGACATACCTTGGTATGATAACCATCATCGATCCTCTTTTCTTCCATCTCTTGAAAATATACAAGAAGATATACACTTTATCTTCCCCCCCACCCCCCAATGTTGTCGACTTTCCACAATTACCCATACTTACACAAGATACTATTTCTGAGGGGAATTTAGGCCACATTTCCTCTACGGTTGTTATTGATATTTTGATCAAGGAAGGTGTCATGGAAAATATTAATCTCGGTGCTAATTGTTCGCTCGAGGAAGTGGTTTCATACACCGCTTTATTTAAAGAATTCTGCGATGTTGTCTCTTGGAGCTACGAAGAAATGTGAGGGATCCATCCTTTGATCATTGTGCATGAGATTAAAACTTACCCAGATGTAAAACTTGTTCAACAGAAACTCTGCTCAGTCCATCCTAAGAAGACCGCGACTATTAAGGCATAAGTTGAGAAATTATTGAAATCCATATTCATCTATCCTATCCCTTTGACAGAATGGGTTTCGAATATTGTTCTGGTCACTAAGAAGCAAGGGACCACTCGTGTCTGCGTTGATTATAGGGACCTCAATAAGGCTTGTCTGAAAGGAAATTACTCTACTCCCTTCATTGACCATATCATTGATAATTGCGTAGGTAGTGTGATTTTCTCTTTCATGGATGGTTTCTCAGGGTACAACCAGCTTGACATTTTACCCACTAATCAGCATAAGACTACCTTCATCTACCCACGGGGAACTTTCGCTTATCGGAAACTACCATTTGGACTAAAAAACGTTGGTGCTACATTCCAGTGAGCCATGTCATATGCTTTCCATGATATCAAACATATTGCGGCACCTTACCTCGATGATTTACCCGCCCACTCATCCAGTCGATCAAACCATTTTGGTCATCTTCATGCTTTTTTTCTTCAATGTCATTTCTACCATATTCGTTTGAACCCACACAAGTGTATATTTGCTATCGATTCGGGTCGACTCCTTGACTTCATTGTTTCCAAGGACAGGATTCGGGTGGATCCCTTACAAATTAAGGCTATCCTTTCTTTACCTCCACATAATAATTTGACACAACTCCAAAGTTTGCAAGGGAAAGAAAACTTTCTTCATCGTTTCATTTGTAAATATGTTGATATTATCAAAGGATTTATGTGATTGTTGCAGAAAGACACTCCTTTCATCTAGGATGACACTGCTCAATGATATTTTGTTGCTCTTAAGAATGCATTGACCAACACACCTCTGTTGCATCCTCTGAATTATACAAAGGAATATATCCTTTACTTAGCAACCTCTACTTCCACTATTGCAATGTTGTTACTTCAAGAGGACCATAATGGTGAAGAACATGTGATATATTATTTGAGAAAAAGTCGATCTAGTCCAAAGCTCCAATATTCACATGTTGATAAGTTAGCTCTGGAAGTCATCATCACTATCTAGATATTTCATCATTACATTTTTCTATGCACCGCCACAGTTATCGCGGATTCTAACCCCATGTATCACATTCTGACACGTCAAGTTCTTGGGGGAAAATATTCCAAATGGATCGTCATCCTTCAAGAATTCGATCTTGAGTTTGCTAAGTCGAAAGCCAAGAAATCCTTGGTGTTTGCGGAGCTCACCTGCGATCTTCCCCATGCTAATGAAGACATTGAGCCTAGAGATTCTCTCCCCAATGAATCTCTATTCCTCATTAGCATGTCTAATCCTTGGTATGGAGACATCCTTATTTATCTCCATACCCAATATTTTTAGCCTGATATCTCTCGTGAAGAACGTCATTGTATTCACCATCGTTCTCGCCACTACCTTATCATCGGTGATACATTGTATCGTTGTGGTATTGAAACTATCCTACGACAATGTTTGACTCATGAAGAGGATGAAGGCGTCCTTAATGAATGTCACCGTGGAGCCTGTGGCGGTCATGTTTCTAGGATGGCTACAACATAGAAAATATTACGTGTTGTCTACTTTTGGCCATCTATATTCAAATATTGTATCGAGGCCGTCAAAAAATACCCACCCTGCCAATTTTTTTATAAAAAGGCACGCACTCACCCTACTTTGTTGCATCCCATTATTTCCATCGCCCCCCTTTCCAAATGGGGCATTGATTTCATGCAGTGTAAGCCTACCTCAGTCAGGGGGCACGCTTATATCATCATCGTCATTGATTACTTCAAAAAATGGGTTGAGGCTATGCCTACCTTTTTGAATGATGGTTGTACTGTAGCTCTTTTATTCTTCAACCACATCATCACTCACTTTGGTGTTCCACAAGCCATTGTCACTAATCATGGTCCGCACTTTCAAAACAAGATGATGAGTGAGTTGCATGCCAAGTTGGGTTTTCTCCATGGGAACTCATCCCCGTACTATCCTCAAGCAAATGGAAAAGTTGAAGCTATCGATAAGGTTCTTAAAACCATGATTCAACATATGGTATGGGAAAACAAGACATCTTGGCACCTACAAATTTTCTCCGCTCTCTGGGATTATCATACTTCAGTGAAAACTACTACTGGATTCACTCCTTTCTAGTTAGTATATGGTATAGAATATGTTTTACCAATCGAGTGCGAAATTCCCTCGTTGAAACTCTAAGTAGAAATCCTACCTCACACTTCTACTGAAGAAGAACGCTTCTTACACCTGACCAGGTTGGATGAAACATGTCATGATGTCACTCTTGTTAATGAGATGTACCAAAAGTGAATCAACAATCAATATGACAAATCTGTCTATCCTCGTACTTTTGTAGAAGGAGACCTAGTCCTTGTTTACAACCAATCTCATGATAAGTTAGGGATGGGAAAGTTAGAACCTCTATGTCATGGTCCTTACATTGTGAAATGTGTTTTACATAGAGGCACCTACGAGCTAGTTGAATATGATGAAATATCCCTGGGTGAGCCCCAAAATGGGATTTACCTTAAGAAGTACTATGCATAGGACATATAGCATGTGTTCTTTGCACGCTATTGTATTTTTACTTTGGTGTGTCTTTTTCTCTTGCATGAATGAGTTTTTCCTTAGCTTCTTATACTTTGTCTTGTGTTTTCATGTGCAGATGACATCTTACATTCCTATCTTTGTCAGTTTTGTGAATGGCACTAGTCGACACACCCAAAACATTGCCTCTACAACTTGGGTCATTTACCACTCTGACGAGTTGGTGAGTTTAGGAGGTATTTTCTTAGGATCGGAAACTAACAACATGGTAGAATATCATGCTATCATAGGACTTTTAACTGAAGCCTCCTCCCTAGGTATATATTGTATGATCATTAACCTAGACTCTCAACTTGTGGTCTGTCAACTTAATCGAATCCACACTATTCACAATCCTATCCTATTACGTCTCCATCTACGAGTTCGTCGTCTTGAAAGAATGTTTGATTTTATCGAATACAGACACATACTAAGAGAAATTAATACAATTTCGGATTCGTTATCCAATTACATCACGGATCAGTATCTCGCACATAGATGAAGTTTCATAAAGAAAATAAATCATACATCACATGTAAACAAAAAACATCACAAAAAGACATCATTATTTGAAAACATCATTTGGCATCATAAAAACTCATATATGTATATATATACAACGTGACAGAAAATGTTTGATTACATCAAAAATAAATAGAAGGGAAAAATGTTGGGTCCTCACGCCCATAACATTTTCATACAAACTATACAAAAAACATCAAAGAGGTCCTAGTCCTCCTGCATCACATTGTGCTCTGAGTAGCACACTACCTCACGGGTTACTCATCCCAGTAAGGAGTTAATACCCTCAGGGACTCCCACTATATGTCTTTGCAGATGCAAGGGTATGTCCTGCCTCATAAGAGGAGGGACACCCATTGTGAGACCATGAAGGTTTCTCTCAACCTCCTGGATACCCCCTATCACTACCTCATGATCTACTACTATATGAGCATCTCCATGGTGCCCCAATTCTAGTATCTCTGTCAGACATGTTCCTCCCCTATCTGCACAATGAAATGATACGTCTGTTAAAAACTCTTCTAGGTACCCCCAAAAAATAATAAAAACTTTAAAATCAAAAAGCACTTGACAATATTGTTTTGGTTTCTCACCTGACGCATCCCAATCCATTCCATCTGGAAGAACTAGGTCCATGCTCCCTCGGAAGTCCACTCCGACATATGGGAAATCCTCTATAATGATCAGCTAGTGTCTCAGCCAAGAAAAGAAGTCACCTGTAAATCTGAACTCTGACTTTGTTCCCAGCCTTGGAGACATACTTGTCCACCGTTCCATACGTGATTCACCCGTCGGTCATACTGCAAGTGAAATCTATGGTTGCATCTGAAGAATGTGTTCTAGGAAGAATGAAACCAAAAACAAACCATATCCAAACTGATTTTGTTGCCCCATCCGACATCTCAAAATATGCTCCTTCACATTTTGAAGGAATGTTTCACTCTAGTTAAACACAGTTGGCTCTAAACACTGTAAACCATAAGCAACCTACGATATTGAAACCAAGTGCAAGATGATATTCCCTACTAAAGTTGTGATGGAAAATAGAATTGATCAAAGAGGTATATCTCTGACATCGTTTATTGCAATTCTACCTCCCACCAATATCGATCCTGGGACATAATGATTTTCCAAGTATTCTTCTACAAGCACGGGAAGTGCCCTCTGTCTAGATAAGATGACAGGAGCCCCTCTCTTTGAGAGGTCGGTCAGGAAATACACATCCTCCAACTCGATGGTAATCAATTGTGTCCCAATTTGGAACCCCTATTCTGCAGTGTTCCACAACCCAATCATGTACTCGAGAAGGAGAACTTCCTTTTTCATCTTTTTCATCTTAAAGAAATTGAGGAGACTGCAGTTCCTCAATGCAGCCCTTGATCGTGGACTTTGCAAGGAATCCACATCATTGAGATCATGCTATTTTTATTTCTACTCGATCATGACTTTCACCGAATTTACCTACAATCATCATCAATCAAAGATCATTAGTCATGTTACATTGACAAAAATTTGGGCAATAAAAACTTTAAAAATCATTTTTTTCTTTTTTTATGTTACCAGCGCTCCCTTTAATCTCCCATCAAAGCACCAACGCTCTTATAAAAGGCTCACCAGGGTGTTATCATTTTTTCATAATGCTCCCCCTAACCTTTTAGAGGAGCATTGAGGTTTTTGGGCATTTTATGTTTTTTGGGAAGCGCCCCCTTCACTCCTTCAATAGAGTGCTAGTGCACCTTCACTAGGCTCACAGGAGCATTGGAAAATTAGGCAACACTCCCCCTAGCATTCTAGGGGAGCTTTGAGCCTTTTTCGGTGCTTGAGACCTCCCAAGGCATCATTTTTAAAGCCCAATAATTACCCAAAAATAAAATGTAAACCATACAAATTGAATGAAAGAAAAAAAGGACCAAACTGATCCAAACGATGACATAAATAGATGACCGTAGCTATAGCACACATGAATGTAAGAATCACCCTCCAAATCCTAATTTTATCCACTACAAAAGTCTTAGCACACATGAATTGGTAAAAGACATTTTTACCCTATTTCATTATTATAAAATTTCATTTTTGCTAAAACCATAGTTATTTTGGGTTTTTTGAAAATCATTTTGGAGGCATTATTAATACCGTGGTGTGCAGTTTTATCATTATTGGTAGGTTTCAGAGAAATTTATTTCGATTTTTATCTTGTCGCATTAACGAGCATGATCTTCGTTCGTTCTCATGCTCGAAAAAACATGAGAACACATTGAATAAACTTTTATCTCTTTTTCTGACTCGCATGGATACACAAAAAGGAACCCCTGGAGATGTCTTTAAGATCTTTTTAGACTCTCTAAAAATGAAAATATTTTCGAGTGATCTTACTTCCTTTCTCACTCGTTAAAATGTTTGAAAGGACATCTTTCCAGTGATAATTTATCTCGTTTTCGGCCTCGCGAGACTAACATTATGAAAAAGGACAACCCTGGAGTTGTCTTTAAGCTCTTTTCAGACTCTCTAAATGTGAAAAATCACCGATTTTACGTTCTCTAGACTCACTAAAAAAATCATACATTGGAGGGCCCATATGGGACCAAACCCTTACTTCTTCCAATTCTTTAAACAAAGAAAAAGGGAATTACCGAAGGTGAGTTATATCGAGCATGTGTTATCCTCCTCAAGCTTGTTAAAACAAAAAAAGGTACTCATCTATCTGTATGGGGGAAAAATTTGAAGGAAGCAAGCCAAAAAGTTTTTGAAAACATCATCAGTCACTCTTACAATCACCCTTGAACACGACACTTTGTCTTTGCATAAATTTTAATCCGCTGAATCTCTGCACCGAACCAATCCTCTAAGTTTCTTTACTCCTTTGGGTCACCCGATGAAAGTCACAGTGTCTATTGCATCATCATGTTTTGGTCCATGTCATGTTTCTGCTGGTGTGCCTCAGTGTTCAAGGGAAGTATCTTCCTCGAGAGTCAACCATCACAAATATCTTGTTTCAATATCCATGTCAGTCCTTGTTCATTTGGTCTACCAGTTTACATGTTTGTGTCAGTTTCATGTTGTTGATGGGGGATACATCAAGGCCCTCCTGCGATGAGTCTGTTCCTGTCAACTTCAACACATTATCCGAGAACTAGACTTAGAAAATAGTTAGTACCTTGGGACCTCCATGTCTCAATGGTAGGCTTCCTTACTTCTGACAGTGGGTTTACATCATTAACCCATGATCGTATGATTCCAGGAATGTTTGACTTCAACTCATCTATTCACATTCACTGGAATGTACTAGGGTACCTTGGGAATCATTGACATCAATGGTGATTTCCCTCCCACTTGTTAATGGTTTACCTCATTGACCGGTAATCGAGTGGTTTCTGCCATGTTCGACATCAGAATATCTATTCACATGATTAGTCTCGTACCACATCAGGATCGGTAAGAAGACCCTAGGTTGATTTATCACTCTGGTATGTACTTTTCCCAGGTCGCAACAGAATTTCTCTTGAATATTGACACATATATTGTCACATAGATCCACTTTGTATTGTCCAGTGGCCATGTCTTGTCATCTCATAGATCAACTATGTATTTTTCATGGCTACGATTAGTTCATGTCATGGAAGTATAGATCCACATTGTATCTTGGGTGGCTATACCTTTTTCTTAACACAATCATGGATCTGTAGTGTATTTTATGGTGGCCATACCTTGCAAGTCTTTATCACCCAAGTATACGTATGCCTGCCTTGGGTTTGAAAAATATCATAATATTTGTTTGATGGCTGTGTGATTCTTCTACCAAGTTCTCCAAGTCCATACCCTTGCTCGAAAATGTCTACAAAGTACTCCAGTCATCATGTCTTCCAACTTCGCACTTTGGGGGGGAATCTGTTACACATCAAAATTCCTCATTTCAATGATGACCTATTGTCATCATTACAAGTGTTACAAGTGTTTCATTTTATCCATAAGTGTTGCAAGTGTCACATACATCATACAATCATCTTTCCTCTGTTGTGTCTCAAACGACATCACAAGGACACTTCCAAGACACCCTCAAAGATTAGTTTAAGAAAGGGAAATCACATGACAAAGAGTACAAAAGATTTTACCATGAAAAAGACCACTTAAAAGTCATTTTTGAAGGGTAGCACTCCCCTACCCACTGTTAGGGAGTTCCAATGCTCCCTTCCCTCCTTTGGGGGAGAGTTGTAACACTTTGTGCTCCATTCTGGGGGAGCACTGGGTTGTCTGAGGAAATCTTGGGCTGTTGAGGAAAATCAGGGAAAGATCCCCTTCATCTCTGGAGTCAGTTGGATTGGACTCTAAGGTCAAGGCTGGATCTTAGGGAGGATCCACAACTGATGGAGAAAGATCCTCAACCTATCCCAAGAATCTCTTAGGTGTCTAGGCCTCTCTAAGCCTATATAAGGAGGCCCCTTCATGGTGAAAAGGGAGGACATTGAAAGCATCAAACTTATCATCTCATAAGGGAGATAATCAGTGAAGCATAGTCATTTTTGTTTGTGGATCATTTGAGCAAGGGATTGGACAAGGAGAGGTTGGTGAGGCTGTTGCATCTACATCAAAGGTCTGTAAGTATCTCTATTGAGTTCTCATTAATACATGTCCTTGGCCTGTTTTCTTAAAGATTGTGTATGCCTACATAAACTTGTCTTTAATGGATAGATCTAGTTTCAGACTAATAGTAGTAGAATAATAAGCATGTTTTGTCTTTGATTGGATTGCAGGACCTGTGGAAGAGCCTGTGGATCAAAGCTCAACTTGGAACTGGGGAGGACAAACATTGTAAAAAGGTACATCTTCTCTGTCTTCTCTATAGATTAGTTTAGCTAGGTTTAAAGTGTGAGTTTTAAACCTGTGAAGTAAAGCAATGCATATAGACTGTTAAGAAAAACAAAATTTAATCGATGGCTCATACACAAACTACACAGAGATTTTATACCGAAAACCTAAACCGAGAAAACCTTTCTTATATTCATTATGTCAAATTTCACCATTCACCATACAATATATACAATGTTTTTAGGTATTCCGTAGATACCAAAACCCTAATCCCTTAATCTAGGATTAATTTAGTAAACCACTAAAAATAGCAAAAATTGCCCAAAAAAAAAATTGGGGCACTCCCCCGAACATTGCACGTAATCAGAGGGGGCATACCTGCCCCCCCCCCACGGGACCCCACTAGGAAAGTGCTTGGTTCACATGACACAAAAAACACTACTACGAGGGATCGTCAAATGCAAATGTTGAATCTGATGTGCCCACACACACACATGTGAAGAATATAACACATACCCAACATTCTCCCACTTGTTGTTTTCTTAATTTTCATCCAGGGATCCACGGGAATATATATAGTCAACAATCCATGGCTACAATGACCATTGTTACTCTACACTAGAAGAAATTTTCTATGCTCACAGACTTTGTCAATGAATCTGCAACATTCTTCAAAGTATCAACCTTTTCCAGTAACACCTTTATTTCCTCAACCATGTCTCTCACAAAGTGATACTAAACATAAATATTCTTTGTCTTCGAATGATAAGTTGGGTTCTTTGCCAGGAATATTGCACTCTGACAGTCACAATATAATATCATTGCTTGTTGTACCAACCCAATACCTGAACACAATCTCTGTAATCGTATTGCTTCCTTGCTTGCATGAGTGGCTCCCATGTATTCGGCTTCTGTAGTTGAGAGTGCCACTACAGCCTGTCTTTTGCTCATCCAACTAATTGCTCCTCAAAATAGGTTGAACACATACCCACTTGTAGATCTTTTGCGATCTAGATCTTCAACCCAGTCTGCATCAAAAAATCCATGTATGTGCACCACTTTGTCCAATCTTGATCCTCCTTGGTATCACAATCCATAATTGGTAGTGCCACGCAAATACCTAAAGACCCTCTTTACTGTTGTCCAATGCTCCTTCCCTAGTTTTGACATATACCTGCTCAAAACTCCCACTGAATGTGCAATGTCCAGTCTAGTATAGACCATTGCATACATCAAACTTCCAACTACATTGGCATACAGAACATGGGACATGTCCTCTTCTTCTTCCTGTGTCTTGGGACACTAATCTGCATATAACTTTACACCTATAGGAATAGGAACCTTGACAGGTTTACTTCCATGCATATTAAACCTCTGCAATATCGTCTCAACATATTTTCTCTATTCAACCAGAGTTTCCTGTTCACACAATCTCTTTTAATTTCCATTCCCAGAATGAAGTTAGCAGCACCGAGATCCTTCATGTCAAATTTGGAGGATAGTTGTGATTTCACCTCCTTGATAACATCCATGTTATTTCC
>JZKD02S1776757.1:157031-193935 GCA_000966675.3 Picea glauca
TCAAATTTGGAGGATAGTTGTGATTTCACCTCCTTGATAACATCCATGTTATTTCCTACCAACAACATGTCATCAACATAAAACACTACATAAATGAAGTGATTACCAACCTGCTAGGAATATACACAGTGATCAGCCTTGCTTCTCACAAATCCCAATCCAAGGATGTATGTATCAAACTTTTGGTACCACATCCTAGGTGATTGCTTCAGACCATATAGTGACTTATTTAGCTTACAGACCAACTCTTTCTTTCCCTTCACTACAAATCCTTCTGGATGCTTCATGTAGATTTCTTCTTCCAAATCCCCATGTAGGAATGTTGTCTTCACATCCATCTGTTCCACTTCAAGATCAAAAGAAGCAACAATAGATAAAATAAATCTAATAGAAGTTAACTTAGCAATAGGAGAAAAAATCTCAACAAAGCCAATTCCATCTACCTGGGAATAACCTTTTGTTACTAACCGAGATTCGTATTTCTCCACTTTACCTTGTGCATTTCTTCTTAAACAACCATTTGCTACCAAAATATTTTCTTCCAGCTGGAAACTCATCTATATCCCATGCCTCATTCTTATCCAAGGCATCCATTTCTTCAATCATGGCCTTCTTCCATAGTTTACTATCCTTTAAATTCACTGCTTCCCTGACGGTTCTAGAATCATCATCAGTAATAGATAAATCAAAATTGGAATGAAAATCAGGTGGACTATAACTTTCTGTTTTCCTTCTTTCTCTCACCGATCTCATCAAAAGCAGGGTATAAGGTTCTTCTTCTTATGATTCTGCTTCCTCTTCTTCAGATAATTTAGATTTTGCATCATCCAACTCAAGCTCTATTTTCTCATGTTCTTCTTACGTTGGTAGGAATTCCTGTTTGGACACATCTTTTACCTCTCTGAAAACAACATCTCGACTGTAAACAATCTTCTTGGTTTCTGGGTTCCAAAGCTTATAACCTTTCACACCATCTTTATAACCAATAAAGATACACTTTTCAGCCTTTCTATCTAGCTTACTCCTATTTTCCTTTGGAGCATGTACATAAGCATCACAACCAAACACTCCAATATGTTGAAGAGAGGATTTCTTTCCAGACCATACCTCGTGTGGAGTTTTACCATCCAATGCTGATGAAGGTGATCAATTGACCAAGTAACATGCTATACCCACTATCTCTGCTCAAAATTCCTATCCTAACTTGGCACCACTAAGCATGTTCCTTGTTTTTTCCATGAGTGTCCTGTTCATCCTTTCTGCAACTCCATTATGCTAAGGAGTGTATGGAGTAGTCTTCTTGACGTAGTGAGAAAGTCGCGACCGCACCCGTTGCACTCTCCTGATCACAGGATCGTTCAATTCCACTCTTTCATGAGCCAAATTAGCTCTTTGGATTCCCTCGGGAATCACTACTGCAAAAACCCGATCCAGAGGTCCTTCTTTACCCTTCACAGCCTTCTACACTTAACCATGGTTATCCTCGACTCACTATCGGGGTTCAGGATTTCCTGCTTCCTGCTGTCGAGAGTCATTGTCCTCTCTATTCCCCGATTGTCGATGAGCTCCTTCCTTGGCCTTAGCCCCTCGGGCTATACCCTTTGGTCCATACGACCATTCTCCATGATACCATAGCCTTACCTTCCTATCGTTATTTTGGGTTCCAGTTTCCCGATGAGCTCTTTGTGCGCTAGCCCTCCTGGCTAGGCCATGGTCCACGTGACCGCTACCATATGACCTCAGTCAACCTCCCGTCGGGACTCGCGATGCCAAAATGCACAAGTCCACGGGACTCGCAATATGCCGAATCCCAATTTCTCTTGCCACCTGTCCTCTTCTCGCGTGACCTCCCCAATGGCCCCACTTCCTAGAATTTGTGATGTGTCGAACTCTGACTCCTCCTGGATCCTTGACATGCGTCCTATCTGAGATCCACAACTGTGATCTCTTCTTGCAGCTCCGGGGTTACACAGGCCTCGAAACCTTAATATTGAAACTCCCAAATGCCGATGACGCTCAATCCTTTGCCACCTGTCCTCCACTGACTCCTGGGTGGCCCACACGCTCCATCACGATTGGGAAATCGTGTATCACGAATTCACGATTTTAACTGTCAATGTTCATGGGACTCGTAATACTCCGATTCCCGATTTCCCGACTTTCGTCCGATTCCTGACACCTGTCCCACCGAATGGACAGTCCAGATTCTATGTCGGGGTTCCACTACTAATTTCCCCGATCCTTTGTCCTCAGGAATGCCAATTTCTCGATACACCAAAGTGCCAATGGCGCTTGATCTCCACCACGTGTCCTTTGCTAACGGACGGTCCAGATCCAATCGTTGTTTCGAGACCTGAGGGGTCCCGATTCTTACGTCCTCAAGAACTCCGATTCTCCGATGGTCGATGTTCCGATATCCCGATGCTTATCGGACTTCTTTCCTCTTGTTCACAGGTTTAACTCCCGTGCAACTCCTGCAGACCCGACGGTTGTCGGGGATTCTGAGCAAGATCTAATGTCTTAGATCCTTTTCTCCTGTGCGCTCCCCCTCGAATGCTTCTTGGCCGTGAACAACAACGGTCCAGATTCTATCGGCTGATCCAAGGGTCGATGTTGCTCCTCCCTGAGCTTCCTTTCTCAAATCCTTAAAGGATTCCAACGTCTGCACTCCTGAAGAGTCTTCTCATGCACACGCTGGTGCTACCTCTTCTGAGCTTCTGCAACCACTCAGACCTCTAAGGGATTTTACCTTTCTCCTCCCACAGATGGAGAATAAAATGCCTTCCTAGCTCTCTGCTCAAGCAACCTCTTCTGAGTCTTCTGGGTATTTAGTAACCCAGTGAAGATCCTTAAATGGAATCTTCCTTCAAACTACAGAACCCAAAAGAGTCCTCTTCTCTTGTGCTGTCTACACAATATCTCTATGCCCTCCTGGCAGAGTGTCTTCCATCCACAGAACATTCAACAGTTATGTTCTCTTGTGCACTTATGCACTCACTCGATGCCCACCTGGCAGAGCTATCAGAATCCTCAGTGATTCTGCTTCTTTTGAACTCACAACAGAGTTCCTTCAACTGCACCTTGTGCATATGCTCAATGCCCACCTGACAGAGCTCTACAGAACTCCTTAGAGATTCTATCTTTTGTCTTCAAACTCTCGCAGAGTTCTTCCTCCAGCACCTCGTGCTTACGCTCAATGCCCACCTGGCAGAGCTCCACAGAACTTACAGCAAAGTTCTGCCTGCAACTGTGTTCAACCACACAGCCTTGCCTCCTGAGGTGTTCAACAACCTCAAAGGTCTTTCTCCTGAGTTGTTGACTTCAGCTTCTGTGCCGCAGCACGTCTTTGTCTGACTCCGCAGAGTTCAAAAGTGCATCCATGCACTGGTATTCAGAGACCACAGCACTCTGTCACGCCCTCATGGCATGAAACCTCAAAGACCTTCATCCCTGAAATCAAATGAACTCCTGCAGAATGCATAACACACATACATTCACAACATATACAAAGAACACACACAGACATCCATACAACACAAAATTGCAGGAAAAACTGCTCTGTTTATATTAATGGCAAATGCCTATATCTTTACAATGGTGTTCCTGAGCTCTCTCTGGCTCCTCTCTTCTATGACCATACTCTAACTCAAAATGAGATATGAAAATCTCTTTTACCCGAGGGGCTCATCGAGCGCTTCCCTCCAGGTTCACCTACTCTATTAAGTTACATTCAATGGCTGTCTAGTCCAGCATCTGGATCTAGATCTCAGTCGATCTATCATTAAAGCCGATCCTATCTACAGCCTGCACAAAGGCACAGCTTCCATGGATCACCAGCCTAAGACATTTAATTACATTCAATTTCAAATTTAAATGAGGTTGCGCCTCTCTTCATCTTTGAATGCATGCGCGTTGACGTGGCTGGCTGGCTGGATGATGTGGAGAGATGCTCCTGCATCATACTCCTCAGCTGCAAAATCATGAGCTCCTGCTCATGCGCTTCCCCTCTAAACTGTTGGAAATCCTCCTGGATCCCAAACAAATATCTGGAGTTGTTCATCCGCTCCATCCTACTTCTGCTACTACTGCTTTTGCATTGCTATTGCTGCTTCATTTCTGCCCAACCTCTCCCTATTGGTATTGTCTGCTGACTTCAATATCAACTCCATGATCTCCTCGATCACTGTATCCAGCTGCTCCCTTGGCTGGTCCTGTTCATGCAGTCTCCTCAGCTGCAAATTTTTTTCGCCATTGGGTAGATCATCATGATCTCCCACACCTTCTTCATCTGTTTCCAACTTCACCTGTTGGATGTGCACGCTCTGCACTTTTACCCTTTCTTCCAAGGCTTCAAATTGATCCCACAGATCAGTAAAGCAAATGTTGTCTGCTTCTTCTTCTTCTGCTCCTGCAACTTCCCATGTTGCAGTCTTTTCAGCTTCTTGGCTGAAAATGCTGAGCCATTCCTTAGAATGCTCATCTTCTTCTTCTGCTTCTGCTTCTGCTTGGGCAGTCTCAAACACCTACTCCAATTTCCTTTTGACAGTCATAGCTGATTGTTCCCTTGCTATTGTTGTATCATCTGCAACAGAATTTTCTGCCTCCTTCTGGGCACATGGTAGGAATATCCCAATTCCCCCAATCATCAGAAGATCATCCTGATCGTCCACCTTTGTCAGCTATATCTGCTGATCCAAATTCACCTTTGAGCTCACCTACTCTGTTAGCTCCCCTGGCTAAATCCAACTCACTTCTGAGTTTATGAGACCCACAGATAGTCTCATCTGCTCATCCCTGCCCACCTGGCAATATGGGATGTTTCCGCTGCTTCCCTAGTAGACTATGAGATCAACCGATCCCATCTTCATCAGCACTCCTTGCTGAATTGAACTCTCCATTGAGTCCATGAGACCTTCAGATGGCCTCGAATGTTCATCTCTGCCCTCCTGGCAGTCTTCGATGCTTCCGCTGCCCTCCTGGCAGTCTTCGAGATCCCGCAGTGATCTTTGATCATTGACCAACTGGCAATGCAAAGTTCCTTGACTGTCCTCCTGATAGTCTGTGAGATCCTCAGCTGATCTCAACTAGTTGCCCTCCTGGAAATATGGAATTTCTTCTTCTCTACCCTCCCAGCAGTCCTTGAGATCCTCAGCTGATCCCAATTCATCTTCTTCATCTTCCCAATCATCAAGACCTCTCCCAGTCTCTGGTTCGCAGTGAGAAATTATCTCTTCCTCTGTGGCCTTGAGGTTTTTAGCATACCTCAACCATCTCTTCAACAACCTACACTATCTCATGACCATCAGCTGCTTGACTGGCCATTTCGCCTTTGCCTTCTCCATGGGAAATTCACGCATCCGTCTCCTCCTCCTATCCTGCCGCATCCGTAGTTCGAACTCCTCTATGTCTGCTTTTAATTCATATAGCTCTCTAGTCTTTTCTTTATCCCATTCCGCAAGCTTTTCTTCCTTGATTTTCTTCCTATGGCCTTCAGTATCCCTCTTGTTGTGTCTATCTGCCTCCCTGACATATCTGTTGCTGTCACTCTGCATCTTGAGTGTGTCCAGCTTCATCTTCTCACAGTCCTGCTGAATGTCTATGGACTATTGCCTACCTGCAAATAAGTCCTTACAGAGTCCTCAGTAACTCTGTCTTCTTTCTCGCCTCTTCTGTCTGCAATATACAAACAAATTCCCACTCTGATACCACTTGACGCAGTGAGAAAGTCGTGACCGCACCTGTCACACTCTCCTGCTCACATGATCATTCGATTCCACTCTTTCATGAGCCGAATTAGCTCTTTGGATTCCCTCGGGAATCATTGCTGCAAAAACTCAATCCACAAGTCCTTCTTTACCCTTCACGGCCTTCTGCACTTAACCGTGGTTATCCTCGACTCACTATCGGGGTTCAGGATTTCCTGCTTCCTACTGTCGAGAGTCATTGTCCTCTCTATTCCCCGATTTCCGATGAGCTCCTTTCTTGGCCTTAGCCCCTCGGGCTATACCCTTTGGTCCATACGACCATTCTCCATGAGACCGTAGCCTTACCTTCCTATCGTGATTTTGGGTTCCAATTTCCCGATGAGCTCTTTGTGTGCTAGCCCTCCTGGCTAGGCCCTGGTCCACGTGACTGCTACCATATGACCTCAGTCAACCTACCATCGGGGTTTCGAGGTTTTCGATGCCAAAATGCACAAGTCCGCGAGACTCGTGATATGCCGAATCCCGATTTATCTTGCCACCTGTCCTCTTCTCGCGTGACCTCCCCGGTGGCCCCACTTCCTGGAATTTGCGATGTGTTGAACTCCGACTCCTCCTGGATCCTTGACACGCGTCCTGTCTGAGATCCATGACTGTGATATCTTCTCACAGCTCCGGGGTTCAATAGGCCTCGAACCCTTAATCTTGAAACTCCTGAATGCCGACGATGCTCGATCCTTTGCCACCTGTCCTCCACTGACTTCTAGGTGGCCCACACGCTCCGTCACGATCGGGAAATCGCGTATCGTGATTTTGCGATTTTAACTGCCAATGTTCACAGGACTCGTGAAACTCCGATTCCTGATTTTCTGACTTTCGTTTGATTCCTGACACCTGTCCCACCGAATGGATGGTCCAGATTCTGTGTCGGGGTTCCACTATTGATTTCCCTGATCCTTTGTCCTCAAGAATGTCGATTTCCCGATACACCAAAGTGTCGATGGCGCTTGATCTCCACCACGTTTCCTCTGCCAAGGGACGGTCCAGATCCAATCGTTGTTTTGAGACCTGAGGGGTCCCAATTCTTACGACCTCGAGAACTCCGATTCTCTGATGGTCGATGTTTTGATATCCCGACGCCTATCGGACTTCTTTCCTCCTGTTCACAGGTTTAACTCTCGTGCAACTCCTGCAGACCCGACAACTGTTGGGGATTCTGAGCAAGATCTAATGGCTCAGATCCTTTTCTCCTGTGCACTCCTCCTCGAATGATTTCTGTCTGTGAACACCAACAGTCCAGATTCTATCGGCTGATCCAAGGGTCGATGTTTCTCCTCCCTGAGCTTCCTTTCTCGAATCCTTAAAGGATTCTGATGTCTGCGCTCCTGCAGAGTCTTCTCATGCACACGCTGGTGTTACCTCTTCTGAGCTTCTGCAACCACTCAGACCTCTAAGGGATTTTGCCTTTCTCCTCCCACAGATGGAGAATAAAATGCCTTCCTGGCTCTTTTCTCAAGCAACCTCTTCTGAGTCTTCTGGGTATTCAGTAACCCAGTGAAGATCCTTAAATGGACTCTTCCTTCAAACTACAGAACCCAAAAGAGTCCTCTTCTCCTGTGCTGTCTACACAATATCTCGATGCCCTCCTGGCAGAGTGTCTTCCATCCAAAGAATGTTCAGTAGTTCTGTTCTTCTGTGCACTTATGCACTTGCTCGATGCCCACCTGGCAGAGTTCTCAGAATCCTCAGTGATTCTGCTTCTTTTGAACTCACAGCAGAGTTCCTTCAACTGCACCTTGTGCATATGCTCAATGCCCACCTGGCAAAGCTCTACAGAACTCCTTAGAGATTCTGTCTTCTGTCTTCAAACTCTCACAGAGTTCTTCCTCTAGCACCTCGTGGTTATGCTCAATGCCCACCTGGCAGAGCTCCACAGAACTTACAGCAAAGTTCTGCCTGCAACTGTTTTCAACCACACAGCCTTGCCTCCTGAGGTGTTCAACAACCTCAAAGGTCTTTCTCCTGAGTTGTTGACTTCAGCTTTTGTGCCGCATCACGTCTTTGTCTGACTCCGCAGAGTTCAGAAGTGCATCCATGCACTGGTATTCAGAGACCGCAGCACTCTGTCATGCCCTCATGGCATGAAACCTCAAAGACCTTCATCCCTGAAATCAAATGAACTCCTGCAGAATACATAACACACATTCATTCACAACATATACAAAGAACACACACAAACATCCATACAACACAGAAATGCAGGAAAAACTGCTCTGTTTATATTAATAGCAAATGCCTGTATCTTTACAATGGTGTTCCTGAGCTCTCTCTGGCTCCTCTCTTCTACGACCATACTCTAACTCAAAATGAGATATGAAAATCTCTTTTAACTGAGGGGCTCATCGAGCGCTTCCCTCCAGGTTCACCTACTCTATTAAATTACATTCAATGGTTGTCTAGTCCAGCATCTGGATCTAGATCTCAGCCGATCTAGCATTAAAGCCGATCCTATCTACAGCCCGCACAAAGGCATGGCTTCCATGGCTCACCAGCCTAAGACATTTAATTACATTCAATTTCAAATTTAAATGAGGTTGCGCCTCTCTTCAGCTTTGAATGCATGCACGCTGATGTGGCTGGCTGGCTGGCTGATGTGGAGAGATGCTCCTGCATCATATCTTCCTTGCTATACCACACTTCTTACAGAATTCTTCGAATTCATTTCCGCAGAATTCTCCACCATTATCTGTTCTCAATACCTTTATTTTCTTCTCTATCTAATTTTCTACTAGAGCCTTAAACTCTTTAAATTTATCAAATACCTATGATTTCTTTCTAAGAAAATAAATCCATGTGTACCTTGAGAAGTCATCTATGGATGAAACATAATACACAGACTTACCTAGTGATGGAATAGGCATAGTTCCAAACACATCACTGTCTATCAATTCTAAGCTGCCGTTTGCTCTTGTAGCACCAGATGGGAATCTTACTCGATTATGTTTACCATATATGCAATGTTCATAGAAATCAAAATACAGAGTGCAATTAGACATACCTTCAACCATGCCTTTACCGTGTAGTGTTTGAAGGCCCTTTTTTCCAATATGCCCCAGTCTTTGATGCCACAGCATGGTCTTCTTTTTAGGGACAATATTGTTCTTGTCTTCTTTATTTGTCTGCTCAAGGACAACAGAACTATTACACCCATTAGTATAAGTGCTTCCCAACAACTTGTACAAAGTTCCACACCAAAATCCCCACATCAACACCATTTCTCCTTGTACCATCTTGGAAATGTTCTTCCCAAATAAAGTATTCACTCCTGCATCATCCAACTTGCTTACGGATACTAGGCTCCTGGCTAGTTTTGGAATGTGAAGAACCCCAGGGAAAGTTCTAATCCTTCCATCTTTTAGCAGCAACTTAACCCTTCCACGTCCCATTATTTTTGTTGTCGAATCATCTTCTAGGATTACATCACCACCATCATATTTTTCATATTCAGAGAAACACTCCCTGTGAGGAGTCATATGGTATGACACACTTGAGTCGATCAACCATACATCACGATCTGCATGTGTACTTGTAGATGCCAAGTAAAAATCACCTCCTTCTTCAATATAGGTTTTCGCCTCTGTGGAATAGGTACTATCAAATCCCTTTGGTTTTTCAACCTTCTTAGACTTGCAATCTTTCTTATAATGCCCTGTTTTACCACACTTCCAACATTTCCTCAAATATTTTCCTAGAGACTTAGATCTACCTGTAGATTTAGATGTCCACCCCAAAGGCTTACCAGGATTCCTATCTTGGGTATGACCTCTTACAAATAAAGCATTTGTGTTGTGACCATCCATTCTTTTCCACCTCATCTCTTCAGATAACAAGGATGCAACTACATCCTCATACTTCAATGTAGATTAAGTGGTACTACCTATTGCTACAACCAGATTGTCCCAAGAGTCTGGCAAAGAACATAACAAAGTAATACACTTATCTTCTTCTGCAATCGTAATATTAACAGAGACAAGTTGACTTACCAAAGTATTAAAGGCATTCAAATGTTCAGTCACAAAATCTCCATCTTCCATCCTAAGATGATACAACTTCTTTCGAAGAAACAACTTGTTTACTAGGGACTTTGATTGATACAAATTCCCCAACTTATCCCATAGTTCCTTGGCTATAGATTCTTCCAAGACATTCAACAATACCGAATCTTCCAGGTGGAGTCGAATAGTACTCCTTTCTCTTCTATCCAACTTCTCCCAATATTCCTTCGACATACCAGTAGGTAACGTACTAGTAGATTGTGTACTAGTAGGTTGTGTACTAATAGCCTATGTACCAGTAGGTTGTGTACCAGGATCCACAACGTTCCATTGTTCTTTGTCTATAAGAAGGTCCTCCATCTTGATCTTCCATAGCTCAAAGTTTTTACCATTGAACTTCTCTATCTCGATTCTAGATGAGCTTGTCATTCCTCTTTCTATACTTGAATATCCACTGCAAAATCTCCCACTAAACCCAAGTTTATCACAGACCCAAGATAGAATTGCTCTATCAAGACCGAACCAAACCCTCAACAACAAAGGCATCCCTCTGAAGACAAAAAACAGCTCTGATACCACATGTAAGTTTTAAACCTATGAAGTAAAGTAATGCATATAGATTCTTAAGCAAAACAAAATTTAATCAATGGCTCATACACAAAGTACACAGAGATTTTATACCAGAAACCCTTAACTGAGAAAACCTTTCTTATATTCATTATGTCGAATTTCACCATTCACCATACAATATATACAATGTTTTTAGGTATTTTATAGATACCAAAACCCTAATCCCTTAATCCAGGATTAATTTAGTAAACTGCTAAAACTAGCAAAATCCATTAAAAATAGCAAAAACGCAGTTATCGAATCTGACGTGCCCACACACACACATGCAAAGAATATAACACATACCCAACATAAAGGGATGTTAGTGACCAAAGTTAGCACCTTTCTGTCTTGATATTAGATATTTATGGTTCAAAAGGGAATCCACCTGTCGACAGGGGGATTTTCCTATAACAGTTGGTCATGCCCTTTGGCTTAACAAATGCACCAAAAACTTTCATGAGGTTGATGGATGATGTATTGAGACCCTTCACCAACTCTTTTGTGGTAGTATATCTGGATGACATCTTCATATTCAACATAACTTGGGAGGAGCACATGAATCATATTCAACAGGTTTTGAGAACTCTACGACATCACAAGCTATATCCCAACTTGGAAAAATGCTCCTTTGGCTTGAACATGGTCCAATACTTAGGCTAATTTTTTTAAGAGCATGGGTAACATGTGGATCCAACTAATATCCAAGTCATCCGTGACTATCCAACTCTGACCAAACTAACCTAGCTTCGAAGCTTCTTGGGACTTGCCAAATTCTATCAACAGTTCATGTTGGGATTCTCCCATATTACATGGGCCCTTAGCCAAGTGGCCAAAGGTGGTGGAAAGGAAAGTTTCACATGGATTAAGGCACAATAACGAGCATTTGATGATCCAAATCATCGCTTGTGCTTATCTCCAATACTCTCCTTACTCGATCTACCACAACTATTCAATATTGAGACCGATGCATCCAACTATGTTGTAGGTGCAGTTCTCACTCATCATGGTCATCCAATATCATACAATAGTGAGACACTCTCAGATACTATTCATAAATACCCCACCTATGACAAGAAAATGTATTCCATTGTGCAAGCATGTTGTCAATGGAAACATTACATTTTGGTAAAGGAGACAATCATCAACACTGATCACAAGCCTCTATAGTTCATATAGACACAAGGGAAGTTACAGAACGATCACCATCAAAAGTGGTCCACATACCTGCAATAGTTCCATCTCAACATCAATTATAAGACATGGAGTAAAAGTCGTGTCTTTGACTGCCTCATTTGACCTCTCATTGCTAAACTCACCACCGTGCGCCATTCCTATGGGCATAAGGAATCTGAGTGGCCCCAAATTTATCAACGTGATCCTGACTTCGCCACCACCTATCAGCTCTTGGGTACAGGCGCGGATGTCACTGATTTTCACATTCATGATGGATTTTTATGCCATCTGGGCCACCTATGTGTTCGCGTAAGAGAACGTGCAAAGTTGATTTGGGAGGTTCACTATAGTTAGATGGCAGGAAATTTTGGCATGGAGAAAACTATGGACGTTGTACAGAAACATTTTTATTGGCCAAAAATTCAGGAGGACGTCAGCAAGTGTATCAGATCTTGGACTTCCTATCCCATTTCCAAGCCAAACATCAATAAGAAAGGCTTATACACCCCTCTTCCTACTCTTGAGAGGCCTTGGGAATCCATCTCGATGGATTACACGTTTGGCCTTCAATCCACCAAGAAAGGAAATGATTTTGTATTTGCGGTGGTTGATCGATTTTCGAAGATGACCATTCTCACTTCCTGCAAGAAGAGCATCACAACAACAAATACTGCCAAGATATTGTTTGAACAAGTGTGGGTCCATTTTGGGATACTACAAACCATCATCTTAGATCGGGAAAAAAAATTTCTCATCACATTTTGGTTGAGTCTCTAGTCAATGTTGGACACCAAGATCACTAAATCGACTGCCTTCCACCCCCAAACCAATGGCCAAACAAAGGCCATCAATTGGATGATTGTGCACATCAAGCAAATGTATAACTCTAAGCATCCCCGTACGTGGGATGAGAGTCTTCCCTATGTTCAACACAACTACAACATGGCTCTCCATAGCTCCACCAACCATAGACCATTTCAAGTGGGGCTAGGATTCCAACCCTTGGCAGGGATAATTTTAAGGATGGAAATTTATTTTGAAATGTAGAAACTTTGTGAATCTTACTAGTCCTTTATATGTCAACTATAAATGTTTGGCGATATTTTTGTTAAAATATTCAAATTTCTAAGGATTTTATATAGTTTTTATAAAATTTTGGCAATTTTAAAGGTAAAATAATTTTTTCCTATAGAATTTGGGAGAATAATTTTTAGAATGGTGAATCTTGTTTTGGGAAAAGCATGGAAAATTAGCCCTTGGCCGAAATTTATCCCCTAAATTTTTCCCTAACCCTTGGGTCCCGTTTATGTTGCACTACTTCTTACAACCACACAGGAAGAATCGTCCCATGTTCAGTCTAAGGACGACAAAGCCAAGAGATTCATTGAGCGGATTCACACATCCGCCAACAAGTCCATGATATTTTTCAGAAAGTCAATGCTAAGTACAAACAACACCATGATCAACACTAGGTGCCGCACAAGTTTCAAGTGGGAGACAAGGTCTGGTTACATTTGCAGAAAGAGCACCTTACAGGGCACCATCGGAAGGTCTGTCCACTTCACTATAGGCATTACACTATCACCAAGGCTATGGGTGACAATGTTTTTGAGCTCAACACTCCCCTCTTCCTTGGATTACACCCATTCTTCAATGTGGACCTCCTCCAGCCATATTTTCCACCATTATTAGACACCTTAGAGATCACAGAACAATTGACACCCAAAGAGATCAACCTTGAATGCATGGAACAAGAATCCACTCATAAGATAGTGGAAACATAGGTCAAGGGAACTTGCCAGCATAGGATCCATCTATATCAGGTTGTCAAGGTAAGACAACTATTGCACCAAAGAAAGTGGCTCAGCCAGGGCCAAATTCAACAAAAAATTCCTCACCTGATGAGGGCACTCAACACAATGGATACCATTTCTTCCTAAGGGGGGATGACTGATCCAGATAGATATTGATGGCTACCCACATATTCCAACTGACTCCTCTTCATAGTTTTTAGTTCAACACATTTCTCAGTAATGATGAAATTTCTTTGTAATTATGGGTTTTTCACTTCTGGGGCTATCCTGAATCCCTACACAACATCCAGGTGGATATTGGTGGTTTCCCACTTATTCCAATTGGCTTATTTTGCAATTTTTCATGTCATTACATCTTTTTGTACTTCCATAGTCATTTTAGGGCCCTAAACAGTGTTTTTTTGGCTTGCCATAGTAAAATTGTAAACAAAGTTAGAGTTTGATGGCATAATGAGTAGTTATCGAAAATACCTTTTCAATGGGCTATCACACACCTAAAACAAAGGTCGTATGCAAAAGTTACGACCCCGGGAAGTTGAGGTACCAACTTACCCATCATGGCCCACATATCTTTTGGCATTTCATCTCCTAGGGTTAGGTTTTTGGATGTCTAGGGTTTTGGCATTCATGAGTAATGTTAAATAGTCCTCTAAAGCCTCATTGTAATCATTCTGCTCATAAGAATGCACATAGCAGCCACATCTCTTCTCAGAGATAGATACCACCATTCGAGCAAGTTGTTTTCAGTTATGCAGTTTTAAAGTTTCATCCTATTTCATTTATTTCATAGAAGTTATTGTTCACTGGATGTTTGTTGTTGTTCTTCGTATCTTTGTGTTATTGTATTCAATATGTTATTTGTTTTGTCCGCTCATAAATCTGGATCAAGTATTCTCATGTTTTGTAATGGTTTATGGAAATTTTGTTCAATGTTGAATGTAGTCTTATGCAATTATGTCATGTGCTCATTTCGTTCATCCTACAAATTCCTAGGTTGTGAGAAAGAGCATTATATCCCTCTCATAATCACCCCCTATATTGTTAGAAATTCCATGTGCTTCTTCTAATCATGTGTTTCTTCTAAACACAACACCTTTTTGGAAATAATGCCTCTCACCAAATCCCTTCTAAAATGGTGTAACTATACTAGGGTTTCATTAAAGCATGTTGAGAGGGTCTAGGTCTAGGAATGGGGCAAGTTAAGAAAAAGTTTAGACAAGGAAATTGATCAAGTATGTGTGTGTGAGGTGTTCTAATGTATTTAATGTTAATAAGAGAGTCTAAAAGAGTGAGAATGAGACCCATAATACTAGCTATGAAGGAGAAGAGTTGATGTAATAAAAATTGTAAATAGAAAGAATGTACTTCAACATGCAACAATTTTGTAATAGCAACAAATAAATGATATTAATTTAGTGAAAAGAAATGGAATATGTGTGTTAACTTCCAAGTAAAAGGACCCCTGGATGGGGTGCCACGTTGCAGAGCAGAGCCACGCAGGATAATGCCAGGATGCACCATTAATACATCCACCGACAACCATCCCCTCAGCAATTAAACAAGCATGAATCCATGCAGCAAAATCCAAGTGATCAGCCCCTTTGCGCAAGTGATCGGTACAGTGCACCAGTGCACTCAGAAGCAAGCCTTAATGGCCATGGCAGTCGTTGTTGTCCTCCTCCTTATCACCTTCCATGACATCATTGAGCGGCATTCGCCCATTGTAGCATTGAATGAAGAGTTAATTATAGCAGAGCGGCATCTTGCAGACCCACTGGAGCTTTGGAGCAGAGCCTTCCACCTACAAGGAACCTTATTCATCCCCAGGGCCTCCATTATGCCCAGAGCACGAGGTAGACCATGCAGGGGTGCATCTTGGTACACAGCCGAATCTCGCCGCCAGAGGCAAAAGAAATTTGAGCAAGCGCTAGCCATGGCGTCCTCGCGAAGACATAGGAAACCACGAATGCCTCCAATGGCGTATGTGGAAGAGATCACCCTGGAAGACGCCATGCAAATCTATCCCAAGCTCCCTCTATTCATAGTCCTAGACAATTGGAATCCACCCACTGATTTTGGCACTGATGAGAAGACTTCGCCTTCGGGCAAACTGCTTGGCTCCAGTGCAAATCGCCCGGCAGAGAAATTTACCACCTGCTATGTTGAAGAAGAGACCCCGTCCTACGCAAAAGGAAGCAGAGACTCACCCCCCGGTGCACCTATGAAGGAGGCGACCTAGCTATCCAACCGACCGGCACATCATGACTGCACAACACATGCAAGTGAAGGAGCAACGGGGCCCATTCCCTCAGCCTCTATTGATGGCCACTGGCAGGACTAGCACCCCTTCACCAATTCGAGGTACCTAGCTCTAATCTTTGATATGCGGAGCCTGTTGGATGACCAAATCTTTCGCATTGCCCAAATCGACCATCAACTCGACATGTTGTTCGCTACTCATTCCAAGACTCTCCCTAAGTGGCAATGCCCTACGTTCATGCAAGCTTACGCGTTTCCAGCAGGATGGAAAAAGTACGGGGACGAGGACGAGCCGACCGGATAAGAGGTTCAATGATGTTCTTGGTTAGCAATTTTTTTTCTGTTTCCGAACCAGGCTTTCACCCAGTTAGATCTTAGCTATTTTGCAACTAGATTTTTGGCATACAGTTTAAACTTAATGGCTAGATGTCCTAGTTTCCTTCGGAAGGACTGTACTCTGATAGTTTTGTTTGCTGGGAAACAAATGGCATAGGATGCCCAGCTGTCTCGGTTTCTTGTTTAGGCAGGACAACTGGCATCGTAAACAGTATTTGTAACTTGGTAATGATAATATAATAGGTTCTATCCTTTTTTATTTAAAAAAAAAAAAAAACTTCCAAGGAAAAGGACAAAAAACCATAGAGCATTGATTGTTGCAATATATTTTTTAATAAAGATAATGATACTTCAGCAGTGACATTTTTATAACAACAAAAAGATAATCACTTACTTCAACACAATAATGTAACCATGGAAATTATGTCCAATACCAAGTAGAATTCAAGTAAGATGTTATAAAATGATTACATGCTTGAGTTATTGTGAAAGAAAGTTAATTGGATGCAATTTTCTTAAGCCCTAATGGATGTAATAACATTTATAACAACAACAAATAAATGATCAAGCATGGAAAATGTTGGAAGGATGAGGGTTAGATGGCATTGGAAATGGCACATTCATTGGCATCACAACAATCCAGCTTACTTGTTCAAAAAATATGTTGTGCTTCATCTCAATATCTAGTGAGATACAACCCTTGCAAATTTCCGCTCTCAAACCCTAATGAAAATTTTCACCAATTTTCACTAGAGTTTGTGCCTACCTCCCACACCACCTTGCAACTCTACCAACCTCCCTACAAGATAGAGATTATATCCCCACCATGTCATCATGCTTCAAACACCCCATTAAACTCCCTCTACTAAAACAACCAAATGCTTTAATCTAGACAATTTTTTTTTTCTTTTAAGAATGCAAGTTTTCACAGTTAGTCATAATGCTAGAAAATTTTCTGGATTGAACTATGTGTCAAGTTTCAAAACATCCAACGTTTCGAGTGGAAACTCCACCCATCATCAGGGACATAAAAATCTCTAATGCTTGAAACAAAGTGTGTTGAGGTTTGTCTTTAAAGATTAAGAGAGGATGGTAGTCGTTAAAGGAAGGAGAAAGGGAAATAATTGAAAAACAATCGTTGAGAATAAATGTAAATAAAATAGTAACAATAATAATTAAGAATAGTAATAATCATTGAGGTGATAATAATAATAAGGAAATATGATAGACATTAAGGTGGGAAAATATAATAATAATAAGTGGGAGAAATAATATTTAAAGAATTAATGAGGAAGAAATATGATCATAATAAAGATATAAAATAGAAGTTAGGGTGAAAGAATAATATTAAAGTAAGGTATGAAACATAATGATGATAAATAGGAGAAATAATATTTAAAGAATTAGTTAAGAGTAAATGTGAGAATCAATATAATAATACATATATGAAACAAAAGTTAGGGTAAAAGGATAATAATAATGTAAGGTATGAGAAATGATTATTATAATGTTAGGTAGGAGAAGTAATAAAGAATAGTCAAGAGAAAATTTATACAGATAGGAAAGAAGAATAATAAAGAGTTGAAGAAGACGTTAGGGTAAAAGAAAAATGACAGATAATAAAGAATTAAACTAGTTGTTAAGGTAAGAAAAGGAAGTTGATGGAATTATAATGATTAAGGAAAAATGGGGAATATAAATGAGAAGAATTGAGCAATGGAAGAAATGAAAAGAGAGGGTGGAAAATTTAATTAAATGAAGAGAAATGAAGTGAAAGGAATACAAAGAAAAAGCAAGAGAGAAGACACTTGAGAAATGGGAAAACTGAGGAGGGGAGGTTAAAGGTCGGGGGATAATAAGGATAAATGACGCGAAGGGGTGGTCAAAAAGAAGTCAAGAAAGATGAGAGGAGGAGGGGAACAATGGAAATGAGTTGGACATAAATTTTTATTAGAAAGACCAAAATATGATTGAAGTAAAGGAAGAAGAATCGTCAAGGTGGTGAATGGTGGATTTCCATCATTGGCTCAACTTATGGCTCATCTTCACGATTGAAGTTGTTAGGGTGTTTTTCATTTTCCATGGCTTCACGAATAAGCCGAGAGGATTAATGCGGGGCAGAGGCTCCATCACCATAGAAGATACCACATATACAACTTTTCCCTATTTGCATGATACCATATAAGATACCCATGCTACCCTATAATCTCTAAAAGAGTATACACAGTTCATCCTCTTTGCACCCGAAAATTACAAATATTTAAGCATTGTAGAGTGACAAATATTTATGAAAAACATAATAATGGTGCTCATATTCCTAATTGAAGGCCAAAGATACCATACAAATGTCTAAGGAGGTTGTTCGAGAACTACTTCATGAAGCTTGATCTTCATAATATTCAAATAGAACCTAAGCAATTTAATTACACCGAGATTTGAAACCGTACCATGAAAGATCCACAACAATAAAATATAACACACCAAAGGGTTCCTATTGACACCTTCACTAGAATCACAAAGTGTAGTAGGGTTTCCAAGCACTCCACTTCAAGAACTCCAATTATACCGAAGTTTCCAAATTCAACAAAACCTTATCCAAGTACACCAAAGTTTCCAAATTCGACAAAACCTTATCCAAGTATACCAGAGTTTCCAAATTTGAAAAAACCTTATCAAGATCAAGTGCTTCTTTATTCCTCTAATGTTTCTCTAGTAAAAAACATTCCACATAATATGGTGACTGCATTTTGACTTGGCTCTTTTAGCCCCATGGAATAGCACAGTTGGTGAGACATGCGCGCACTCTCTCAGTATGGGGAGACATCACAAATTCAAACCCTCTGTCCCTAGGACTACGGTTTAGTACCCTTACCATCCACAAACATGAAAAAATATGAGTACTTTCCATTCCACATAATATAATAATTGGATACCATACTATGAATTCATCGTACCGAAATAAAATATACACACTAAGCTAGCAAGGAGTTCAATTCAATGAATACTTCAACCCCCACGTTATTATTGATATCGCCCTTCCATGTGGACGGACATGAAGAACTTTATGAAAAACTTTGTAAATACTATGAAAAATTGAACTCCGAACAACTCCCGATGTGGACGGACATGAACTATGAAGCACTTTGTAAATACTTACGAAATTTTGAACAACTCTAGATGTGGACGGACCACGGACGTGGTTTCTGGTTTCTTTTGCATTGAAATATTGTGTATATTTTTTTATTATGCTATATTTTTTGTCCTATTCATTTTTGTCCTTAATTGGTGGGATTAGTATCTCTTAATGGTAATTGGATATAAAAAGACATTTATTAGCAGTCAGAAAGCCTCAATGGTAATTGAATTATTAAACCATATTTTTCCAATATTATTATTGATATAGTGACTAATACTCCACAACAGTCCGCATTAAACAAAAGCTGATGCATACATTAGCTAAGCAGAATTAGTGTACTATGCATTTTGGAAAATGCTTAAACGAGCAAAAGCTAAAAGGTCTAGTCGGGAAAGTCAAAAAGGAAACATTAATATATATAAATTAATTGATAGGCTTGTATTGTACTAGTCATCATTTTTCTTGGAGAACAAGTTAGAAAGGAAATGGATGCATGCAAGTTCCTTTTAACATATAAAAATCGGCATACCTTCATACCTTTTTGATGGACGAATGAAAATGCCAAAAAATGTCAACGGATGAATGAAAATGGCGGAAATTGAGATTAAACTCTACTGAAAATGCCGAAAAACATATAGGACAAAGAATAATAACTTTTCTATAGAATAATGAAACTGCCAAAAATTGAAAAGAAAATTGACAATAAAGTCTATACATGTAGGACAATGAAAAGAGAAAAAAATGAAAATAAAATCCAGACATGTAGGACAAGGAAAAGAGAAAAAATTGAAAATAAAGTCTATACATATAGGATAAGGATCTTGGCTCCGAAATTATCAAACATAAGCCAGCTACTAATTAGCACAATCACAATTATGTGGTTGATAAATGTCGAAAGATATAATTAATCTAGCATAAACTCTAATTAGAATTTATAAATCTTAATTAGAATTTGTAAATGAAATATTTTATTGATCTTTATTGTGATTATATTAATATAACCCTAACCTTATTCCTTTTATCACATTAACTGAATAAAAATACTTTAAATGCTGGTGAAATCTTTTGTTGTTTGATCTAGTTTTGGTTACCTCCTGGTATAAAGACTCGTATAACATTAAAGAAGAATTATTGGTCTCGCATGAGCGGCATGTTCTTAACGAAGGATTTTTTGCCCATCCCCTCCCCTTCGTTCTTCTCAGATGAGCCATGCCAAGGTTTCTTTCTCATAATCGATGCACTTGTGATAACAGCGCCAAATTCTCTAGTCACACTTCTTAAAGTCCTCCAGGACGACGGACTGAAACTTACCTCGTTTGTTCATTCTTTTCAGAAATCTGTCAACGGCCGCCAGTTTGTAGCGCTCCATCTCATAAAGTCCAGGTCTCTTGTAGTGATAAGGGCAGATGGAAATCGATTGAGGAATGTATGCTTCAGGCTTTAGGGCCAACAAATCTTTGGTCACATTAAACACGGACGCACAGAACTCGTCCTTGCCGCCTTCTTTCTTGAATGTTTGATGGTATCGTTTTTGACAAGAAGAGTAAAGGGTGTTAGGTTCAGTGCTCGCCAATGCAATTGGGTGAGAAATCGAAGGGGCTGGGGATGAAACGCTCCATGCTCATGCAATGCAAAAAATTAAATGCTCATCCAATATGATAGGCAGGCATGTAATCTAGGCCAGAAAATGAAACGCTATGTAGCTGAGGAAATCAAAGGTTAATAATTCAATAATTTAAACATGGCAATTATATGTTGCTACAGTAATTCTTTAATATGATTAGGTAAATGTTAAAAAGTAAATAGGTTAACGGATGCATTCAAAAACACAAGGAACTTATGAAGAGTAAATCACATTCATTGATTTGGGAGGATGACTAAGAATACACCAACATCTTCATTTTTTAACTATCAGATTAGAATTTTAGATTAAAAGATGATTAATTGTGCCCATCTCCAATAGGTATATGCCTTTAGACGCAATTATACCACATAAGCCAGCTACTAATTAAACTAATTAAGTAGACATATAAGACAAGGAAAAGAGAAAAAATTGAAAATAAAATATAGACATGTAAGACAAGGAAAAAGACATGTAAGACAAGGAAAAGACAAAAAATGGAGAATAAAGTATAAACATGTAGGACAAGGAAAAGAGAGTTGCACTAGTGAGATAGACATGTAGAAAAATAAAAAGAAAGAAAAGAAAAGAGAAGAGAGAAAAGAGTTGAACTTGTGGGATAGATATAGAGGGATAGACATGTAGAAAAAGAAAAAGAAAAAAATATTGAAATATGTTGAGATGGACACCTAAGACCAACACAACATACTAGAGAAAAAGGAATCACAACATACTAGAGAAAAAGGAATTTGTATAACAATATATGAGAACAAAAAATCTATAAAACAATATATATGAATTTTATGTTGAAATGGACACCTAAGACCAACACAACATATGAGAAAAGAAAGAATTTGTGTAACAATATATGAGAACAAAGAATCTGTAAAACAATATACAGAATTAGTTTTACTTGCAAAAATTAAAAATTCTAGTTCTAAAGTCAAAAAAGATATGTACTATATAAAACTTAAACAAAAACTAATTATTATATTATTTAGCTTATTTACCTAATTTACATTAATTTAATGATGATGATTAACATCCACTAAGACCTACATAATTTATATTAATTTATTTAATTTATTGATGATGATTAAGTCCACTAAAACCTATATACATTTCTGTAAACAATCAAACAAACAAATTTGACAAAGACATCCATACGTTTGCCATTTAAATTGAGTCTCTCCCATGGTTATCATGCCTCGGCTAAACAGATATCAGATATCACAGCGAAAGGTAAGCGTTTTTCATCACTATTGGGAACACGATTTTGCATATGTTAGTAGAGATTCAATTTTAAGTTTAGAATTTAAATATGGAAAGATCAAAATAAATTGACATTCAATTTTATGGATGTTTGACAATATTAGAAGTTCAGATGCGTCTGCTCTGCTGGTTGTTGCTCCTCACCCTACTTATGGCGACATTGATGTTGGTTCCAATACTCATGCTCGCTGCTCCTCCCGGACAGCAACAGAACCGACATGCTCCAACTCCTCCGCCGCCACAAGTTCATTCTTCCGCTGAAGCAGCGGCAGCAAAAGTGTGTTATCCACCTGTTCACTGCGAGAAGAATGTTCCAACTCCACCTGGATGTTGCAATGGAGAGTTAATCAAGAATAATGGGACTCTTCCCATCAATTAATTCCCTTCTGAAGACTGACCGAAAAGCTGGGACATTTTCCTACCACTTTCTTATGTAATAGTTTGCCTACATCTTATTGCTGTACCGAAAAGCTTTCTTTGGATTATAAATACACTATGAATGCTTGGTTTATGCGTTTTATATAATTGTTATTCAATATAGAAAAAATAGATTGTCGATATGTTAGAGATAATGCTTACAATTGTTGTAACTGTGAGTTTCTAGGTTAATTATAACTGTTGTAATTGTGAGTTTCAACTATGACTGTTGTAATTGTGAGTTTCTAGGTTTACTATTTTTAGCTAATCAAATCCACTTTCTTAGGATCTAGATTGCTAGGAGTCAGTGATCTACATGATATATATGTAACCTCCATTTGTCTATTAAATATACAAACTATTCTATTATTATGTGTTAATCTTGTGCAATGGAAATATACTTAGAATTTTCAACTCAAACCTCTACTAGAACAAGATAAAATCAATTGCATTCAATTTATTTTTTTACAAATAAAAAACAATTCTATTGTTAATGCATACTTCTTAAAAAAAAAACGACAGGGCTACCAATGAAACAGAATTGAGTCCAAGCCAAATGATTCCATGCATTTTTTATATAGCAAACTATGCTCATCACCCTTCATCATTGAGCACAGATCTGGATTCAATATATCTAAATGCCCAAAAACCTTTTTGGCATTCTGATTATATAAAAATAATTTCTCAAATTTATTCATCTAACAATTTCTCTCACAAAATTTAAAGCAAATGTCCCAAAAATATCACCTAAAAAAATAGTCGCTTAATAGAACGTTTAGATAGTCGCTTAATAGAACGTTCAGATTAGAAAATTTTGCATGGCCACTTTGTGGCCCTTGAAAAGTTAGAATCTCGTCCTCTGTTCGTACAGCACGCACGTGCACGTAGCCTAGTTTTAGATAATCACGAATATGATGAGCAAGGGCGGGACTTTAGTTTTTAGTTTAGCTGTCGTGGTTAGGGGTTGATTTTTGGATTTTTAAATTTGTGTTCGTCGATGTTGGATATGTTAATGGGGCACGTCTGATGCGATATAGATAGCTAATATATAATATCGTTTTTGTTTTTGAAATTTCCAGAATCGATATCTTGAGTATGAAGTTTAAAGCGTTTAATCTTGTTATATTATTTATATATATATTTAATAGTTAATTTGTTTTATATTAATTAAAATAATAATAATAATTATTTTTTTGATTTGAAAATAGTAAGGTATAAATTTGATGAGCATTTCTGCAGGTCAAGTAACCTGGTTTAATTTATATGTAGAATCTCATAAAGTAAGTCATATGCTTCCAAGTAATATCTTCCTAATTGTTTCAATTAAGACAAATCTTCTTGTTTTACTTTTTAATGATGACTGACTTATTTTACCTTGAGGTTTCTTCTACTACCAACACTAAACCTTGAGGTTTCTTCTACTACCAACACTAAAGAAATTACATAAAAGTTTTCAAAATTTTATGAGTGTCTTATAAAATTTATATTTGATCTAGATAAACAAGAAAAGCATAACGATGGCCCATTAGTGTGGGCGTGTTTTAGGGTTCAATGTTCACAACACTAGATGGCAATTTGCATGATGTGACTCTCAACCATCAGGGTTCAACTTGCTTGCTTAGTGCAGGATTGCAATTTGCACGATGTGACTCTCAACCTTGGGTGCATGGTGCAAAATTGCAATTTGCATGATGTGAGTAGTTATAAAGATGAGATTTTTTGGAGTCATATTTCAAAATGCCAAAAAAATAATTAGTTTCTTTGGAGTCCTATTTGTTTCTTTTATTTTATGGAGTCTTATTTTGAAATGCTTACAGATTCTTATGTGAAAACTTAAAGTCATATATATATATATATATATATATATACACAAAAATAGATACAAGTAAATTTTTAATCCATTTGTCAATTTGATTGTTTTAAAAATTAAGTAAAATTCATCACTAACATGTAAATTTTAAAAGTGTATATATATAACAATAGAAAAATGAATAACCAAATTATAAATAACATCATAACAATAATTACACCAACCAATTAACTTAACTTAAAAACTTAAAACTATATCTTATTTTTACAGATATAAAAATTACAATAATGTATTTACAACATTGATGCAGGAGCATCCTTCACGATAAGCAAAACTAACGTGGAAGCGGAAGACAGCTGGAAGATGTCCAACGCAAGTTTTTGAATTTTAAAATTTTCCCTTGAAATTGATGTGCAAACATAAATGGGATCATTTAATTTAGGCGCCTTGGTAAGAATGTAATGAGACCTCGAGCCATACGCTCTCGTCTGAGAGAGACAGAGGCATTTATAGTAGTAGTTCTTAGATTAGATAGTTCTAGAAGGAAGAGGGAAAACCGATTATAGACACCCTCATTTGTATCATTGTAGTAGGTAGCAACAAGAGTAAGAAGGATCTAGAGCATAGGAGAATAGCAGAGAGTTGTAGAAGAACACCCATGTATAGATCTTGAATTAATAGAAGAAGTTGATTCAGATTCATGGCTGTTTTGTTATTCTCTGTGCATGTGTGTTGAATGCTCTACTTATGAATATCATTTCCTGTTATGAAATTGTTATGTGTGTGTATGAATTCATGTGCTAAGATAGAAGTTTGAGAAGAGGTGAAGTGAGTTTCAATTGTTTCTCTACTTGAGCAGGGATTCCTGCAAGGAGTGCAGTTGAGTCATCCACGGAATGCATTGATGAGGGCTCAGTAGTTAACTCTTGTTCTCATTCGCCCAGAAGTTGATTTGGGTTAGTGAAGCTGTGCAAGGAAAGTGCAGGCTGGAGAAGAAGTATCATTCGTTAATCTGAGTAAAAGAGATAGAAGATTGCTGCTGCAGGAGTGCGCAGAGTCAGAAGGGTTCAACACTTGAGAGTTGTTGAACGTCGAGTGCGAGGAGTGCGCACGAATCCATCTGAAAGAATCAGAGTGGAAGAAAGCTCAGGAGGTTTAGTACTTCTTGATATTTTGAAAGAGAATACAAGAGGTTTGATCGAGGAAGAGTCAAGCAGAGTTACGGGTGCAGACTTGGTAAGTAATTCGTGAAAAGAACCACTTAGCCATTTCAGAGAAATCTTCAAAGTGAAGAATCGGTGGTCAGGATTCATCAAGGAAAACTGGGAAATCTCGTTAGCCGTCAAATCTCAAGAAGTTGTGCATGGTTTAAGCCTTAGCATACAGGGAAGGAGCCCAGGAGTCATCGGGACTCGGCTCATCGAAGAATCGGGGTTCCATAGAGAGGGATGTTGCATGTTGAAATCGCGATTAGCAATTTCCCGAGAGAATCGGAGTCGTTGATCACATCGGGGACATGTGGCGTGAGATCCCGGGGAGTCGGAGTTCGGCATTTCGGGGTTCCCGCATACAATGGGACTGTTGTAACAGAAATCGCGATCACGCGATATCCGATAGCGCAATGAGGAGGGGTGACGTGGAAGATCACACCCACATGTGCATCGGGGTTCACCATTTCGGAGTTCTCGGTGACGAGGGATGCACGACCAGCAAAGTTGCAAAATCCTGAAACGCGACGGTCCCACAGTCGAAGTAGCTGAGTGGAGGACAAGTGTCATCGCACTTTGGGGGATCGGCATTTGGAAGGGGCTGTGAATTTGTGCATCAGGAATCGCGAATTCCTGATACGCGATTTCCTAACCACTATAAGAGAGTGGGACCCAGGCGTCAAAACAGAGGACAGGTGGAATCAGAGATCGGAGGGTCGGAGATCTTGAGGATGTAAGGTCTATGTTCAGTTTCGCGAAGTCTGAAACTCCAAATCAGGAAAGGACTTTGGTTTTGTGACTAGTGGTCGCATGCGAAAGAATAGCCAGAGGAAGCTAAGGTATGTAGGGAGTGCCATCGCAGATCGAGAATCAGGGATTCACAAGGTGAGTAATTTGTGACAGTGTAAACACCAATTTCCCGATGGGGAAATCCTTGACAGGAGCAAGGAGGCATGATTGGACATTTCATCGGGTCTTGGAAATCGTGAGACCCGAGAGCAGGAATCGAAACTAAGTGAGTTTCGATTTCCCGATAAGACCGCGGGAGATCCTAAGGAGCATCATGTGGGTGACAGAGGGTCCCGATAAGGGATTTGAAGAAGCAATTTAGCTCTTCGAGCCTGGGAAAGAAGAAGGTCCTAGTGGAAGTGGACGTGCCTGGTTGGCGTCTGTGTTAGAGTGGTATCAGAGCCTAGAAAAATCTTCTTTGCTTTCTATAGTAGAGGATAGGGAGAATTCACCATGCCGCCAAGGAGAAGGGGTAGAGAATCACCCAATCTAAAGGAGGAAAGGGAAATGTCCAGAGACAGAGGTAGGCAAGTACAGAATCTAGACGTGGAAAAAGGAATGTGAAATCTTCGTGCCAGAATGGAGGACATGGAGATAAGAGAAAGGCGAAGAGATGATGTAGGAGATATCAGTGAATCTGAGGATGAAGGTGATGCTGAACCTGAAGAAGAAGAAATCCCAGCAGAAGATGCAGCCAATGAGCGCTTAATTAAAGATATCGCTACGATGAGTTCGAAAACAAAAATGGACATTCCATCTTATGAAGGGAGTCTGGATGCAGAAGAGCTGCTAGACTGGATTAGATCTCTTGACACTTACTTCGATTATGAAGATATCGAAGACGATAAGAAGGTCAGACATGCCGCCACAAGGTTAAAAGGATATGCATCATTGTGGTGGGATGAGCTGCAAGCTGACAGGCATTGTCAAGGCAAGCAGAAGATTAAGAGCTGGGACAAGATGATTGCAAAAACGAAGGCAAAATTCATTCCCAGGGATTATCAAATTTCTCTGTCTAGGAGGATGCAGAACCTGAGACAGAAGCTGATGACAGTGAAAGAGTATACTGAGGAATTTTACAAGCTGAATATCATAGCAGGTCATCACGAAAGCAATGATGAAAAGGTGGCCAGGTACATAAATGGCATGAGGTATGAGATAGAGGATGAACTAAATTTGGAGACCATCCGAATAGTGGAGGATGCTTACCAATTGGATCTGAAAGTGGAGGAGAAGTTGAGCCGCAAGCAAAGTCAGAGGGGCAGAGGCTGAAGTCAGCCCAAAGGCAAAACGGTTTCCCAAGATAAATACCAGAAGCCCAAGGATGACTGGAAGAAACCTCAGACTCAGACAGAGAGAGGTGGAACCTCACAATGGGGGCGATATGTTGAGAAAAGAGGACAACATACTGAGCAGAGAGGAGGGTATGCTGATAGTAATAGGTTTCCTCGTGCCAGAGGTAGAGGGAGAGGAAGAGGTGGAGTAATCACATGCTTCACATGTGGGAAAGATGGGCATAAGTCATTCGAGTGTCCAGAGAAAAAGAAAGAAATAGGAGAGACTCACATCGCCGAGGCACAGAGGCGGGATGTTGAGGCAGAGTATGCTGAAGGCGAAAGATCGCTAGTAATGAGGAAAGTCCTTTTGACACCAGAAAAGGGGATAGAGAATCCAGCATAGAGGAATAGTCTTTTAGGATTGCTTGCAAGACCAAGGATAGAGTGTGCAAGGTCATCGTGGATAGTGGAAGCACCGATAATCTCATTTGGAACGAGATGGTAGAAAAGCTGGAGCTGAAGACAACTGATCATCCGAGTCCATACAAAGTTTCATGGCTACAGAAGGGACACCAGGTAAATGTCACTAAACAGTGCTTGGTTGACATTAAGATAGGAGGATATAATGATAAAATTTTATGTGATGTTATTCCTATGGATGTCTATCATTTATTGCTAGGTAGACCTTAGCAATATGATAGAAATGTACTTCATGATGGGAGGATGAACACTTATACCCTGAAGAAGGATGGGAGGACTCACATGTTGTGTCCAATTGAAGATAAAGAGGTGAAACCTGAGGCAATCAATAGATTACTTCTTATGAGTGGGAAGGAACTTCTTACAGAAGTTAAGAAGAAGGAGGATCCACAGTTCTTTGTGGTCAGAAAACAAAAAATTGTTCTAACTAGCGCAAGAGTGAACGATTTTCCAGAAGAGGTTCAGGAACTGCTAGAAAAGTTCGTTGATATTGTAGTGGACGAACTACCTCGTTCGTTTCCACCAATGAGGAGCGTGAGTCACCATATTGACCTCATACCAGAAGCTAGTTTGCCAAACAAAGCTGCATACAGATTGACGTCGCAGGAGAATGAGGAGGTTAAGGGACAGGTCCAGGAGTTGTTGGACAAGGGATTGGTTAGGGAAAGCTTGAGTCCGTGTGTTGTTCCAACAATACTCAGTCTGAAGAAAGACGGAGGTTGGAGGATGTGCACTGATTCAAGGGCGATAAACAAGATAACTATTAGGTACATATTCCCATTGCCAAGGATGGATGATTTGATGGATTGCTTAAGTGGAGCAATTTTTTTTTCAAAGATAGATTTGAAGAGTGGATATCATCAGATTCGTATGAGAGAAGGTGACGAATGGAAAACAACATTCAAGACAAACGAAGGTTTGTATGAATGGCTTGTCATGCTGTTTGGCTTAATGAATGCACCAAGTACCTTTATGAGGTTGATGAATGAAGTGCTGAAGAAGTTCATCGGGAAATTTTTCATCGTGTATCTGGATGACATATTGGTTTTCAGCAAGAAAAAGGCTGAACATCTAAAGCATTTGGCCATTGTGATGAAGAGGTTACAGTAGGAGAAGCTGTTGATAAACATGAAGAAATCCTCATTCATGAAGATAGAACTCATTTATTTAGGGTTTGTTATATCCGCAAATGAGTTGAGGATGGATTTGGATAAGGTGGAGGTAATCAGGAATTGGCCATCACCGAGGAACGTATATGAGGTGAGGAGTTTTCATGGACTGGCTAGTTTCTACCGAAAATTCATTAGAAATTTCAGTGGAATTAGTGCAACAATGATGGACACAGTGAAGAAAAGACATAAATATTTTCACTGGATGGAAGAGGCTGAGAAGAGTTTCAATTTATTGAAACAAAAGATTACAGAGCAACCAATTATGGTGTTGCTAGATTTTCAGAAGATATTCCAAGTGAAATGTGATGCAAGCAGGTTTTCCATAGGAGCAGTCTTGAGCTAGGAAGACAGGTCGATTGCATATTTCAGCGAGAAGCTGAATGAGGCAAAGGAAAAGTAATCCACATATGATAAAGAATTCTATGCCATCATACTGGCATTGAAGAAATGGAGGCACTATTTGATTCCAAAGGAATTTGTTTTATATAGCGATAACGATGCATTACAATATGTGAACCAACAGGAGAAGTTGAATCAGAGGCATGTTAAATGGGTAGAATACATGCAGAATTTCACTTTTGTAATAAAACATATTTCTGGTACTGCTAACAAAGTTGCTGATGCTTTGAGCAAGAAGTGTTTTCTATTGCAGGAATTCAAAGTCAGGACGTTAGGCTTTGATGATCTTAAGGACATGTATGCAGATGAGTCAGACTTTAAGGATGCTTATGAGGCAACTGAGAATCTGGTTCTCAGAGATAGAGGCCAGTGGATAGAGTATGTGATCTAGGATGGATTGTTGTTCAAAGGCAATCGACTGTGTATTCCAAATTGTTCCATGAGGGAGAACTTGGTGAAAGAAAAGCACAGTGGTGGATTAGCAGGACATTTTGGTCATGATAAGACATTTGCAAATCTGAGTGAGTCATATTTTTGGCCAGGGATGTAGTCAGAGGTAAAGAAATTTGTTGACCGGTGTAGGATTTGCCAGCATTCAAAAGGCAGGAAACAGAATGCGGGTTTTTATCAGCCATTGCCCATACTTGAGAAGCCATGGGATGAAATTAGCATGGATTTCATGTTGGGATTGCCGAGGACATAAAGAGGTATTGATTCCATCTTTGTGGTGGTTGACAGGTTTTCTAAGATGGCGCATTTCATTCCATGCCAGAAAACCAGCGATGCGACTCACATCGCAAATTTGTTTTTCAAGGAGATTGTTTGACTCCATGGATTGCCGAAAAGCATAGTTTCAGACAGAGACACTAAATTCATAGGGAATTTCTGGAGAACATTGTGGAAGAAGCTGGGGACTAATTTGATGTTTAGTTCTGCTTATCATCCTCAAATGGATGGACAAACAGAAGTGGTCAATAGAAGTCTGGGAGATTTGTTGAGGAGCTTAGTGACAGAGCACCATAGCAGCTGGGATAGCATATTACCGCAAGCAGATTTCGCATACAACGATTCAGTAAACAGGAGCACAGGGAAAAGTCCATTTCAAATTGTGTATGGAAGGCAGCCAAGAGGAGTGTCTAAACTAAGGGATTCAGGACAGACTGATACTAGCAGTGCTAGCGCAGAAGAATTCGCTGAAGCAATAAAGGAACTTCATAGTCAGGTGAAGGAGTGACTGTTGAAATCAAGCCAGGAATACAAACGCAGAGCCGATCAACATCGACGACAAATTCAGTTTGAAATTGGTGATCTGGTTCTGGCACATTTGAGGAAGGAAAGGTTCCCGAGAGGAACATACAACAAGCTAAAGATGAAGAAAATTGGGCCATGCAAAGTCCTGAAGAAATTTGGAGAGAATGCTTATGAAATTGAGTTACCAGAGGACATTGGAATATCTTTGATATTTAATGTTTCAGATTTATATCCATATAAAGCTGATGAGGCAGGAGTATAAAGTGATGACCAACTAGAGATCCAGTGTCAGAAGCAGATGCCAGTTGCAGAGAAGCCACAGATGGAGTAGATACTAAATAAAAGAGTAGGTAAGAAAACCAGAAGGAAAGAGTACTTTGAATATTTGATCAAGTGGAAGGGCCATCCAATTGAAGATGCCAGCTAGGAGACTGAAGCAGAGATTCAGAAGCATGGATATATCGTGCAGGAACTCATGGATAGGAGCCCATGCAAATTTTCCAGCGAGGGAGTATGATGCAGGAGCATCCCTCACGATAAGCAAAACTAACGTGGAAGCAGAAGACAGCTGGAAGACGTCCAGCGCAAGTTTTTGAATTTTAAATTTTTCCCTTGAAATTGACGCGCAAACATAAATGGGATCATTTAATTTAGGCGCCTTGGTAAGAATGTAATCAGACCTTGAGCCATCTGCTCTCATCTGAGAGAGACAAAGGCATTTATAGTAGTAGTTGCAGGTAGATAGAATTAAATTCTTAGATTAGATAGTTCTAGAAGGAAGAGGGAAAACCGATTATAGACACCCTCATTTGTATCATTGTATCAGGTAGCAACAAGAGTAAGAAGGATCTAGAGCATAGGAGAATAGCAGAGAGTTGTAGAAGAACACCCATGTATAGATCTTGAATTAATAGAAGAAGTTGATTCAGATTCATGGCTGTTGTGTTATTCTCTGTGCATGTGTGTTGAATGCTCTACTTATGAATATCATTTCCTGTTATGAAATTGTTATGTGTGTGTATGACTTCATGTGCTAAGATAGAATTCTGAGAGGAGGTGAAGTGAGTTTCAATTGTTTCTCTACTTGAGCAGGGATTCCTGCAAGGAGTGCAGTTGAGTCGTCCGCGGAATGCATTGATGAGGGCTCAGTAGTTAACTCTTGTTCTCATTCGCCCAGAAGTTGATTTGGGTTAGTGGAGCCATGCAAGGAAAGTGCAGGCTAGAGAAGAAGTCTCAGTCGTTAATCTGAGTAAAAGAGATAGAAGACTGCTGCTGCAGGAGTGCACGGAGTCAGAAGGGTTCAACACTTGAGAGTTGTTGAACGTTGAGTGCGAGGAGTGCGCACGAATCCATCTGAAAGAATCAGAGTGGAAGAAAGCTCAAGAGTTTTAGTACTTCTTGATATTGTGAAAGAGAATACAGGAGGTTTGATCGAGGAAGAGTCAAGCAGAGTTACGGGTGCAGACTTGGTAAGTAAGTCATTAAAAGAACCACTTAGCCATTTCAGAGAAATCTTCAAAGTGAAGAATCAGCGGTCAGGATTCGCTGAGGAAAACTGCGAAATCCCGTCAGCCGTCAGATCTCAGGAAGTTGCGCATGGTTTAATCCTTAGCATACAGGGAAGGAGCCCAGGAGTCATTGGGACTCGACTCATCGGAGAATCGGGGTTCCGTAGAGAGGGACGTTGCACGTTGAAATCGCTATCGCGATTTCCCAAGAGAATCGGAGCCATTGATCACAGCGGGGACACGTGGCGCGAGATTCCGGGGATTCGGAGTTCGGCATTTCGGGGTTCCCACATACAACGGGACTGTTGTAACAGAAATCGCAATCACACGATATCCGATAGCGCAACGAGGAGGGGTGACGTGGAATATCACACCAACACATGCATCGGGGTTTGACATTTCGGAGTTCTCGGTGATGAGGGATGCACGACCAGCAAAGTCACGAAATCCCGAAACGCGATGGTCCCATAGTCGAAGTAGCTGAGCGGAGGACAAGTGTCATCGCACTTCGGGGGATCGACATTTGGAAGGGGCTGTGAATTTGTGCATCAGGAATCGCGAATTCTCGATACACGATTTCCCAACCACTATAGGAGAGTGGGACCCAGGTGTCAAAACAGAGGAGAGGTGGCATCGGAGATCGGAGGGTCGGAGATCTTGAGGACGTAAGGCCTACATTCAGTTTCGCAAAGTACGAAACTCCGAATTAGGAAAGGACTGTGGTTTCGTGACTAGTGGTTGCATGCGAAAGAATAGCCGGAGGAAGCTAAGGTACGTAGGGAGTGCCATCACAGATCGGGAATCGGAGATTCACTAGGTGAGTAAATTGTGACAGCGTAAACACCGATTTCCCGATGGGGAAATCCCCGACAGGAGCAAGGAGGCGTGATTGGACATTTCATCGGGTCTCAGAAATCATGAGACCCGAGAGCAGGACTCGAAACCAAGGGAGTTTTGATTTCTCGATAAGACCGCGGGAGATCCTAAGGAGCATCCTGTGGGTGGCAGAGGGTCCCGATAAGGGATTTGAAGAAGCAATTTAGCTCTTCGGGCTTGGGAAAGAAGAAGGTCCTGGTGGAAGCGGACGTGCCTAGTTGGCATCTGCGTCAAACACTTATTAAAAAGCAAAAATATTATAACTAATTATAAGAAATTAGGGATGACAATGCCTTGTAAGAGATGCATTATTGAATATCAACAATTTCATTCATCAAAGTAGATTGTGACAAAAGGCACATTATTAGTCTGGGACTATAGGGATCGATAATTCATTGACCTCGTATTAGTTTGTTCTTTGACCACAAATGTTTCCATATTATCTATTATTGGAACCAAGGAACTAAAAACATCGATTTTTATACAATAAAAAGTACCATATATGTCATGAGCTGATTGGACAACGGATAGGAGGTCTTATTGTCAGCTTCACTATTCCCAATGTTATATATGTTGGCATATCCAAAGTATTTGATCGTATATTGTCTTTTTGAATCATATATTTTCTTATGCATTGCTCGAAGGTGGATTAATGCTAGCACTAGTTTGAATGTTTGGCTTAGCATTTTCTACTAGCTAAATTTATCCCAATGAAAGTTTGTCCTTCGAATGCATTCTCTAGCATATTACTATGTGTGATTTTTGTTTTATTCTTGCGTTATTCGAGAGAACATGTTTTCCATGCTGCATTCTTTCTTAAATGGTTGCACAGGGCTATGCCCTTCGACGGTTCTGATAGTCTTAAGTGTTTACCTAACAGGTCTAGAAGCCTTAAATGTTTATTGTACAGATGTGTTGCAATATAGTTTCGTACTATTTTTTTGATGGTATTGTTTGGAGTGAAATTGTGCAGAATTGTTCTCCACTGGCATCACTGGTTCAGTGGTTGATTCTTGTTCGTTGGTTCGTTCCATGATTCTTGTTCTTGTTTGATTCAAATTTGCAAAGTTGAGGTCCTGCAGTTGCAATTGGACCTCTTCGTGGTTGTTCGTTGGTTTTTTTTTCTTCAAATTTGCAAGTTGTTGGACCCATTGTTGCAGTTTGTAGGTTTTGGGGCCGATCTCTTGTCGTCCATCATTGACGGGTAAGTTTTTGTGCCATTGTTTCATTACTATTTTTCAATGGTGGGAGTCCCTGCCTCGAAATTTTGTTGCAGACCATCTTTCTCTGTGCTCTTAATTTATGTTTTTGGAAACCATGCGTCTTCATATGTCGACTGCCACATCCATAGCTATTTCAAAAATTGCAATGCAGAGGGGTTTTCGAAAACAATTTCAGAGCTATCACAAGAAGGAACCATCCACCGGGGTGTAGATGTAGGGAATGATTTTATTTGCTGGGTTGGAAAATTGTGTCCATCTGTTGCCTTTGTCCTGTCCTTTTTATTTTGCAGAACTTTTTCTGCCTCTAAGAAGCTTGTAGGATGCACACCATGAATAGGTTAAAATCAGTCTTTCTGCTGAGTAAATTTATGGTGTTATTTATTTGCGTTGTTTCTTCTGTTTGGTTCACTTTCTAGTGTGGGTTTGTTTTCTTGTCATCTACTATGGGGACTAGGGGGGATTGAAGTTGACAGGAAGAAGGTTGAAGGATACATACAGGGATTGGTACGCAGTTCCACACTTGTAGTTTTCCCATTTTAATTTCTTTTCTTTTTTTTCCCCTTTTCTCTGTTTTCATGCAAACTGAAAGTAGCTAAGAAAGAACTTCAAAATCACTTCAAAAGATGAAACAAGTAATAGATGTTGAGTCGTATGAACAACATTGACAAGGTGTTGCATAGCAATGGCCTTTTTAGATTGGATGCATTCTTGTATACTGTAGGGGATTTCCTTTTCGATGCATTTCAAGTTCTACTGCATTTTTCGGTACTCCTCGACAGACCTACACAATGGATTAATAGATTATTTCTTGGGCTTTTTAAAAAATGGAGATGTTGAGGCATTGGAGTCGTATGAATACGAATTGGAATCTAATTTTCTTTGGTAGTTGCATCGAATACATGATGTCGCTACATATTTTTCAAAGATGCAGTTGTCTGCGTCTCCAATTCTGCCTATACATGAGAGGGGACTTTGGGGAGATACATTTTATATATGGTGGTTGTCTAACTAGATCAATATATCAATATATGGTCATTGACAATAAAAACAATATATCTACTATTCAACATAACTGCATCTAAGAATCCATATTGCATCTTGTTCCATGATGCCAATGCCGTCAGTGGTCATTATGAACCACTACTGTACATAAAATTTTCCATATGCAATCTTGAAGGAGCTCATATTTACTTGTCCCTCATTTTCAAAGACCTTGAATCCTAGTGGAAATGGATTATGAATCGCATAGACTACCATGGTTTACAGCTAGCAACAACTGTTGTGTCTATCTATGGAGATAGTCTGTTTAATGAAATTTATTGTTTTGTAGCAGCATAGTTCGATGTGCAGTCGTTGTGGCTTTACACTATACAATCCTTTTGCAATGCAGTTATAGGTGGCAGCCAACAGGCTTTTAGTTGCTTGCATCAATAGCTTTCACCATATCTCCTAGAAAAATATGTCGACAATTGGAAGTGGGCAAGAATACCTTGTAAACATGGCGTTGCCATATGAAAAAGGAAATGTGGAGGGTTGTAGATTCTGTTTGCAATGGTTATCTATCATATTTAGAGTAAATATCCAGGTCTGGTTGGCCCTACCAGATGGCACTATCCATTCATGGTCTATTGATTCAAATTACGATCGAACAATTGACATCATCTTGTTGAAAACAGATACAACACATATCCATTATCAACCTTTGGTTGGACATATCATTGTTTTAGGGTTCAATGTCCATGCCACCCAAACTGCATCGAATCTGCATATGGGTGGCATGCTTTTTAGTGAGAATGAAACTCCTCCCAGTTGCGATATGGCCATACAGGGTGTTGGAACACATATATTTTTCAAATACTCTAGATATAAAGGGATTGGAAGCCACCTACCTTTTTAACAAAAAAACGCTAACGAAAAACCTCAAACATCTAATTTTGGGGTTTCACAGATGTTATCACTGAAATTTCGTCTGCACAGGGCGACAAGAACTCCGCATCATCAAAACAGAACTTGAGTCATTCATGGCACAAGATTAATGCCACAGCATTGCAAAAGGGTCAAAAACTATACAAATTACCAAAAATTTGAAGGGCACTTTACAAAACTCGGGTGCGCGCGCATATGCACGTAATAGCAACGTACAATGCGCGCTTTGGCGCACGATGCGCGGTTGTGGGGTGAAAAACCCGCGCGCCTGCTAAACGGCGCATTTATTAAACTGGTCGGCCTCCCAACCACTAATGGATCGGCTCCCAATTCGATTTGACACCAAATCAGAGCTCAATCCACGTGGGGGGGCTGGTCAAAGACCTAATTGTGCCCTAAAGAGCCTCTCTTCACATTCAAAAGAGGTTGCATAATAACCCAATGCTTGGCTATAAAAGGCCATGAATGACCATCATTTCTTCAAGGAATTCTTTGTATTGTTATGCTGTTGAGATTGCTAGAGACTCATTCTTTGGCAATAGACATAATCAGCACCATTTCATAGGCTTTCCACCTCTCACTAGAGTG